>CM036617.1:51093850-51303553 GCA_020746105.1 Trogon surrucura
GAAAATACCAGTTCCTTCAATTTACTGACAATGGTCTTCTTGATGCAGCCCAGGAAGCTGTTGGCATTCCTTGCTGCCATGTTCAACTAACTTGTTGTCCACCAGGATCCCTAGGTCCTCCTCTGTAATGCTACTTTCTAGCTAACGAGCTGCCAGCCTGTATTAGCACTTGAGTTTTTTTCTTACTACTGAGAGAATAATACTATCATCCAAGACTTTTGGTTCTCCTTAGTCTTAGGGTCATTTTATTGGTTGGCAGGAAGGTATACATTCATATAGGAGAGAATATGATAATGCAGAAAGAGATCCAGTGCAGTTGATTAAGTATTTAATTTGTACTTATCTTTCAGACACCCAGGATTCGTCCTAAGCAAATTTAACTTATCTGGGTAGTCATAGGCACAGTACTTGTAAGAGACATCAGTGCTCCTATACTACAGGTTGGGGTCTGAGTGCCATGTAGGATATCCCAGCGTGTTGGTAACTGAATCAAGTCCTCAGTGAGGTAAAATAAATACTTTTGAGGGCTGGTTTAGCTCAGTGGGTTGAGTGTGGTGTTTGAAACACCAAAGGTCATGGGTTCGATTCCCATTCAGTTCTCAAGTGTTGCCTGACCGAGTTGAGAGGTGGCGTCCCTGTCCACAACAGGGAGGTTGGATTAAAATGATCTCTAAGGTCCCTTCCAGCCCAGGTCATTCTATGAATCTAATGAGAAAACTAAATCTTAAAGTGTAAAGTTGTCTACCTTCGACAGTATCTGTATGTCCATTGTGTACACTGGGAACTTTGGCACTTCCTTTAAAAGGATTAATGTGTTAAAATTTAAGTACAAATTAACTACTTGTTTTAGATAACATGATTCAAACTTATCCTGCTTGTAGTACCTTATCTAGGGTGAATTATGACCACTTTAGTGCAGTGGGAGATTACTCTCATCTTAATTTAACCACCTGAATTAGCTGTCTAGGCTAAACTAAATGCAGAAATAAGCTTTTTGATCAGTGGTGAGATTTTTAAAAGGCAATACAATTTGGGCAGTAGAAACCAATTTTAGGATTAAATGAATGACACTCCTTATATGCCTCTTTCCCTCCACATTAAATAGAGAACAAACCAAGATTGCCAGTTTGAACTAGGCAACTAATTTTTAGTTGACAAGTATTAAGCATATTCTTACCATGGGGGGGAGGGTGAATATTTGTTTGATTATTTGTTTATTTATTTGATTTATTGGTTGGTTGATTGGTTGATTGACTGTTTTTTTACACAACAGAGAACTCATTACAGAATTTGGCCTCTCAGAGAATTTGATAGAAAACTTAAGAGAAGACACAGTTGAATATAAGAAAACCTAAAGTATTTAGAGGGTTATTTGTTTGTTTTTTTCTTTTGAAGGAAAATCTATATATACACTAAAAAAATACCAGAGGCTTTAAAATACTTATAGTATTTTTTTAATAAATGAGCAAAATATTAAGTAGATTTACGAAGACATTTTCAAAATTTATTTTTAATTCACAGATATTCATTTTACATGTAGATGAGGTACCCTAGGAAATTTGTAACCAAATCAAAACCAGAAAACACAATATGAAAAAACCCCACAATGAACAAATCGCGTTTTTAATACTTGATATTTCACACTAAATTGAGAAGGCTTTGTTTTTACAATAGTTTTTGTTTATTTTATGATATCTTTGGAGCTACAAAATTTTCTTCTTTTTTCTGGCTTAACTAGGAAATCTAGCTATTGCTGTCAGTAAACCTTGAAAGAAATTACTTTTCTGTATAGATCTTCTTGAATCATATGACCAATAAATGTAACACTATAATGCTTTGTTTTGGTTTGTTTTGGTTTGGTTTGATTTGGTTTTCTGGTCAAATTTATAATCTTATTTAAAAGTAAGGTAAATATGAGCACTGTATCTCATGAAAGTGTTTGTATTTTGAGAGATTTGTGACATCTCAGGAGCTTGTTTTCACCATTTTCCTGTTTACACAAAGTCTATGAAGGATAAAGATGTGTAAGACCCTGTCTTCAACCAAAGTTAAAATAATCTTTTCGTACTAGGAATATTTTGAAATCAGAATTTCAAGATTAAAATTCATATTACAGTGACATCTCATATCTTTTGACATGGAAATCTCAGACATCCAGTAGTAGATTACTTATTCTATAAATACTTCATGTACTACATTTTTTCAGGAAAGGAGCTATTATTGCAAAATCTTGTGCTTTCTTGAAAGGACTTTCATTTCTGCTAAATATTTTGCTGTACAGCAAGGCATAAATGCTTTTTATTATCTCTGCTTAATTCAACAGAAGCACGTCTTGGCATTTTGGACTATCATTTTAAAGCTTATCCAGCTTCTGAACCTACTTGTCTGTTCCTGTCCATCACTGGGTAATAACTTCTTCAGTTTTTTCTATATCCTAATTTTTCAAAATGAAGCCAGTTTCAAGTGTTCTGTTTTTCTATTATAATGACATGCTCTTCTTGCTTGCATACTGTTCAGGGTTTTTTTTTTCCCATATTTTAGCATAAACTCTTGCTTCTTCTTATTTACCACTGTAGCTTTCTTACTGTTACATACTTCTTACTAGCTTCTTTTGCCAGGAATAATGAACACTTCCAGTTAATATACGATAATTTGTCTCTGAGAAATTATTGAGATTCAGTGAAGCGTAGAGTTCTCCTCCAACTTGACCAAGGAACTGTATTGAGTAAACATATTCTTCTACTAACTTAAAAGGAAAAATAGGCATGAGAGGGTAAAACCTTTTCTTTAAGTGGACTAACTTCTTGTTCCCACTGGTATCCCATGCTTACCGCAGGGGATTTGATCTAGATGAGCTTTAGAGATCCCTTCCAGCCTAACAGATTCTACAATTTAGAAAGAGGGAAAGGTGAGTGAAAGAAAGATTAGAAAATTTTTATACAATGATAAGTTCCACATCTGAAATTCTAGTTAAGCAAGAAGGTAAGATCAATTCTGCTTTACATTAAGCGCAGTGTTCATGCCCAAATTGCATACACTTTAATTTAGATATTTAAATGTTATAAACTCAGCTTATTTTGGGATTGAAGCTCCCATGGATAGGGAGCTGTGTAAACAGAAGCATTCGCAACCATTTGAGATGCCTTAGTGAACCCAAGGCAGGCATGATGGTGGCAGACACAAAATAGGATCAATGGCAAATCTGTGTCCTGCTGACAAATGGCAGGTTGAGGAAAACCAAAGATGTCTCATATGGCACCAGATGATTTGGTAACTAAACTAAGAGCTATAATTTCTTTGTTAAAATGGGAAAGCAGACATCTTGAGCTAGATTCACTTGCCTAAACATAAGCATAAAGGGATATTTGAGTTGTCCTCAATAATCTGAGGATCCACATGAGAATGGCCTATATTAAACAGTACTCATGGGGGACAATTCTTTCTGAAATGGTCACTAAAGATCAAGTGAGATACCACAGGACATCTCACTTGACTAGTATCATATTTAGGCTATTAAACTGAGTTTTCACATCTATTTTTGAGCTATTCACTCCAGATTCTGATTCTATGATTCTATGACTTCTTTTATAAGTAAGGGAAGATAAACAAGCATATCTAAGACATGCTTCTCACTCTAAAGTAGATACCTGAAATAAGTCAGGTGGATCACTTCATTCAGTGTATACTTCCTTCCCTTGAGCCTTAAGGGACTAGCTCAAGATCTAACTGCAGGTACTCATATACTTCTAAAATTAATCTATCTCAGCTATAGTGGCAAATTTCTTTTTTTTGTCTAGTTTGCATATGCTAACACACACAACATTTTATCATCAAACAGCACATACTGTTTAAAATTATTTTCTTCATATTTACATCTGGTGACAGACAAAGGAGCTTTTAGCCTCAGGTAATATATATTATCAGATGAACTGCCTTAACAAGCAAAATGGTCTAAATTTTGATGAGTTTCCTAGAAATTGGGCAAAAAGGACCTATTTAAAGGAAAAAAAGTTAACAGATAATGTGTGGATTCTGGGATCATATCCACTTTCCATTATCTTCATGGACAGTGGGGAGAATTTTTGGAGAATCCTTCTATACTAAGAGACATACAAGCAAGCCAAATAATACTTGCAGCTTAGCAAATTCAAGGATGAAAACTGAGAGACTGAGTTCAAAGGTACTTGCAAAAGAAAGGAACTGGGGTGTGAGGGGGAAGTTTACCGATGAGGCTTCTTGTGATCTTTTCTTCACAGTAGTCTGAACAAAGATGTCTGTTACGCCAAGGTGCTGACACTGTACACACAGACGTAAGATCTTAGGAGAGAGTATGATTCAAGATCTGACAAAAGAAGAGCTGAACTAGCACTGGTGAAAGTGATGACAAGTCAAAGACAGTGAGAGTTGGGTAATGATTCTGTGATTTTGATAAAATGGTTGTAAGAAATATAATTTCAGTGAGTGATAATTTCATTCATTATTTCCACGATACTTTCACAGAAGCTAAATCAGTGTCCAGCGGAGGAAAGAGAGGAAAAGAGCTTCAAACAATTCTTTTGAGTCTCACCTTCGATTTGCTTATAATTAAGTCACTTGCTACTAAAAGATAGATCAAGGAGGTTTTATTCTCCTTTCATTTTCTCCTTCTGTTTCATTGGTATGGCTATTTCATACATCTTGTCTATGGTAAAATTTAAATTATTTTGGAGTAGAAAATCTCAGAGTCTCTGCACCCAGAAGCTGTAGACCTTTAAAGATTAAGTCATATATTTACCTGATGTAAAATATAAGTATTTTTTTTAAGTTTCTGAACTTAAAATCTTTTAGAATGCAAAATACAGTAGGTTGTCTTTGACAAAAAAATACTGTCTTCTGCATCTTTAAAAGACAGTATTACTGAGTTATTGATTATAGAAATTTTGACATATTTGGGGTAGGTTATAAAGAACTACAACACAGTTGAATGTTAGAAGTGTCTAGAAAAAAAATACATAAATGAACAAAAATCCATGTGCTGTTGAAGGTTTTTGTGAAAGTGCGTTTCAGATCTTTTCCTCCAAATAATGAACTCACTGAGTTTGACACTTTCTAACAGATGTGAATTTTCTGAGCCTTGAGTCTTACTGAACACTATGGAAACATTTCACCTTCTTGTCATCTTTCCATATAAACACCAGTAGAAAATGTCAGTATGAGAAAATGACAGAGTAACACACAAAAAGAAGGAAAGAAAACATGAACCTAGTAGGTCTTTTCTCATGTCATTATAGGAACCTCTTTCCCCTGTGTATCAGGTCTTTCTACTTCTCTACTGTTGCTTTCACAAAGCATTTTCCCCCGATTATCTTTGTCTAATCCTTTTATTTCTTTCCTATATTTCCTTGAATTTCTGTTCACTAATGGTTGATCAGAAGACTGAACTAGATTTGTCTTTTTTTTTTTTTTAAGATATTAAAATTAGAATTAGCTATTTTGGATACTTTTTATAGTCAATACACAGAAATATGTACTTGCAGAGATATTACAGTTTGTCTTAATGGCCTATTTTAGAATCTTATTCTTTTCTTTGACTATAAAAATAGTCTCAAGTGTCTAGTTGCTGTGTGAATATCTAGGTTCTTAAAATGTAAATTTGAGTACAAGAATTGTATCTTAGTTTTCTAATCAGAAAAAAATAAAGAGGTTAAAACATCTAGAGAGTTCAAATACCACAATTTTCTTTACTCTGTCATTACTTTTCCTTAATTTTCATTACGAACTTACTTTCTGAAGAGTAAATTGATTTTTTTTTTTCCCCCGTACGTGTCCATTATCTATATCTCTGCTTTACCCAGATAGAGTTGCTCAAGATTGAGGTGGCAGTCCAGACTTCATCCTGTGGGAAGTGTCTAGACCTTCCTCCTGGGAAAGGGAAGGGTAGCAAACCCATCTGCAAAAGGCATACTCAGGGGGAAGAGCTCCTGAATCAGGTGGCAGTGCTGCAGGAGGTGGCAATGCTGCAGGAGACAGTCACAAGACTACTTGCCATCAGAGGCAGAAAAGGAGATAGATAGTCGGATCCAGGGGAACTCAGCAGAACTCTGCCCAAAGAGCCAAAACTCCTTCCACTGGTACAACCAAAAAAAGGGGTAAGTCAACAATGCTGCAGAATGGGAACTTGTGCAGGTAAGATCCAGGAGGAGGAAGAAGTCTCCCTCAAAGCCGAAGGTGCCCTTGCAAAACCGTTTCATGGCTCTACAGAATGAAAAGGGGAAAAACACTGAAATATACATCTCAGAGCAGGGGAAGGTTGCCAGGTCAGTTCTCAAAATAAAAAGTTCATCCAAGAAAAAATAGCTGATAATAGTAGTGGGAGACTCTCTTTTCATGATTACTAAGGCGCCCATTTGCTGACCTGATCTGCTGTCTAGAGAGATTTATTGCTTACCAGGAACTAGGGTTAAAGATGTTGCTGAGAGACTACCAAATCTGATACATCAAACAGACTAGTATCCCATGCTACTGTTTCACGCGGGCACTGGTGATACATCCAGAAGCAACCTAAAAACCATCAAGAGGGACTACAGAGTCCTAGGACAGGCAGTGAAAGACTCAGGTGCCAGGTAGTAAGAAACATAAGTTTTTAAAAAATGAGAAACTGACTCTAAATTATAAAGCTGTCCTTTTTTTTTTTTTTTTTTTTGTGTATGTATGATTGTGAGAGGCTATTAAAGAACGTAATTTACATCTGAGATAAGATTATTTACTCCCCAAAAATGTCTGTTTTTCAGCTGACTTCTTTCAATTAAGTGTTTAATGTCATCCAGTCTTAGTCTGGATGACAGAACGTCTCTATGAGATAAAAAATTTGGATAAAACAGGTGGATGAGGTGATAACTCAGATCCCTTTAGGCATATTTATGGTGTTAAAAAGAATAGGTGTAGGAATGTAATTTGAACATTAGGTCCATCATCATATGTGCTGTTAAGTTACAAGTTTTTTATTTGGTTCTTTTTTGGTGGACTCTGAATAAGTCACTTGAAATCAGAACACAGATTCAAAGTTCAGAAAACCATATAGCTCTGAAGATATCTTGTTCTGGAGACAACTACCTAGGAGGGAGTACGAATAGCATTGCTGTATATTTTTCCATGCTCTACATTATACCTGTGTGCTGCATATCCTCAAACTTTTCCACATACTCACTCACCCATGCAGTAGTATCTATGTTATGCATACTTTTGTGTCAATAGGGTACCCCATGAATTTAGGAAGACGTCTAAAGTCGGGTTCGGTGCAGTGTGAATATACTCACATTGCTTTGCAGGAACTAGCTCTAAAAAGTGCAAAAAAAAAAAAGTCACTCTGCACCATTTGATCTGTGGGTTAGGAAGCATTTGCTCAGATTGCCACATTTAGTGCTGGAAGTTTTATCATCAAATTTTGGTTTTGATGTTATTCTGCTACCCGGTTTACTCTCCTCTTTGGTATGTTTTGGGAGCGATGGGTTAACATCTTACACATAACAAGCTGAAATCTGTTACTTGTGCATTAGCAAAGATGAAGAAAACGTACCAGCTCTGTATGTGCAACCGGGTGACTGGTAAGCATGTACAATGATTATATTTAAAGAGCTGAGAAGAAAATTCCATTATGAACTATACGTCAGGCATTTTTCTTAGGCAAGATATCTGAGGGAAGAAATTGGAATTACACATGACAATGCAAATATTCCACTAAGTAGGATTTAATTGGAAATTTTGCTTCCCTTTTTGTGGGAATTAGAAAGAGCTTCTTCACTCCATTTGAGGAAATTATTCACTTATTTTACAGAATATGTTTTCCTGGCAGTAGAGGATTCAGATATATACTGAAAGCTAGCTGAGTGTTTAAGTATTTAGACGAAAAAAAAAAAAAAGAAATTTTGCATGAGGGTCAGGCTTTCTCATTATGGGAGTTCAAATGCTTTTCATGGTGAAAATCTTCATTCCAAACATTAAAAAAAAAAAAAGAAAAAAACCCCAAAATTATATAGAACATAGTGTAAACTTCTCTAAAAAACTGTCTATATAGAGCTATTTCTTCAACCAAGGACAGAAAGTGGTGTGTTAATTTAATAACTTCCATGAGGGTGGGCAGCAATGACAATTGTAAGGCTTCCTCTTCCAGCATTATATAGGAGTAGGAATTACATCACCTAGTTTTAGTTATCTATAAAGTGGAAGTCTGGGCTGCTACTCTAAGACCCCTTTATTAACTTCTCCTGGTGTCACGTGGTCATGTTAATAGAAAGAAGGCATCTGGACCTGGTTAAAGCACCCATGGGCATTCATCTGCTTTGTGAGGTATCTGGTGGCATACCTCATGGTTTGTAGCTGACACTTCAAAAGAGCTTGTGTGCTTCTGTCCCGTGCCATCACTGCTAATCTGAAAACGATATCTGAGACCATCCAGCATATCTCAAATAACAATTGATGTCTATGTAGTATGGACAGGCACCTGAACCAACATCAGCAAAACATGAATCACAGTCTACAAGTACCTTCTTTCGAAAGCTAAAAAGTGTATTTAGAACTACTAGCATAGATTCAGAGGAAAATTCTGATCCTCAACACTTCCTTGATCTTTTAATTTCTCAGATGCTCTATACTTTTTTTACCAACCTATACACTACTTCTTTCTCACCTGCTCGGATTCCCTCAGATCTTTCTGTTGTTCAAATCTTTCCAGCTTTGCAATTTCTCTTTGCTTCCACTTTATTAATCTCAGTCCTGGACTCTACAGTTGCCTTCTCACAACTGGAAAGCTGTCACTCCTGCTCATTTCAAAGTGCTGTTTCCAAGACCACTTTAAAACCTTTACATATTTTTTTCCATACCAGTCCTCCAAAACTTTTCGTGCCTTCCTTATCTTCCAGCACATAAAATGGGTTTTCTTCTCATCTGTAGAGTCCTAACAACTCCCACTTAAGGACTTTCTGTACCTCCTCCAGCTACTTTACCTCTTTTTTTTTTTTCCTCAGGAATGCTTGCACCATTCCGCTTTTCACTCCTGTTCTTCTCTCACCCTCTGTCCATTTGCCTTCTATTCAGATCTCAGTTCCTCTAAGGCAGCCTTTGAGAGTTCCTTGCACACAGATCTAGAAAACTGTAAGGTGCAGCACAGGGCATTATTTCATTTTGTCTATTATTTAACAACATCCGATTTTGGTTTTTTTTATAGTTTTTAAGATTTATAGATTTAAGGTTTTTTTATAACTTGTTGACACACAGACTCTCAGTCCATGGGAAATGAAGGTATTTTCTTAGTTGGAAAGATAAGAACCTATAACCGCAGCGTAACATCTAGGAAGGGTATATTGGTCTAAAATAGCTAATGCTTAACAAAGCATTTATGGTAAGAAGAAACTTAATGTTCTTTGTCCCTTCATGGGCAAATATAAACACAGATCAGTCAAAGTAATATCTAGTATGCCTAAAAAAAAAGTAGACAAAAAAATCAAAACAAAACAAAAAAAAGCTTTTTTAGTGTTCTTGTTCAGCTTTTTAATGCACTGTGGAAATTAGTGGTTAGAATGGGTCATACATCAATTTATTAAAATGCTGTTTTTAAATCCTAGCAGTTGACTAAAATATTGCAGGTGTAATTCATCTGAAACCAAGCCTAGCAGCCTGATGTATTAAGCTTTTGATATGAACTGTTTTCCACCTAGGGCATGACAATATACTTTTAAAACATGATGATTTAGCTCAGTAGCTGAATGTGGATTAATTTTAAAGTTTCTTCAAAAAAAAGCAAGGTAGTTAATATTCTTGTAGTTTAACTGTCATTTTTTATCATGTTTTATCCTCATTTTTCACTTAGAAGTAGCTGCTTTTAAAATAAATCTGAAATATATATATTACACACTCTTTCTAATGCAAAGTCTGTTACCATAGAAAGACTGCAGCTGTGCAAATGGATTGTGCTGATACAAACCAAGAGTTACTCCTGCTAGTAAGGAATATTTCATTTATTTCAATTTCCAATGTACAGAAAGAGGCATCTGTACTGCATATGAAATATTTTACCATGAATTAACAAAAAATTAATCCAGTGACAACCCATCATTCTGTCTCCTACAGAAATCCCTTCCTCCAAAGCATCAACTAAACAAATGAAATTCCCCATTTTTTTCCTCCAAAGCTAACTTGAATCAGTATTCTCTGCTCCATACTCTAAAATCAGGCAGACTAGTCTGTCTTTCTTTCTTTCTTTCTTTCTTCCTTTTTTTTTGTTCTGTTGTCTGCTCACCTGTGAAACAAACAGCCATATGATCATATTCAAAGTTCAGTGACCTGTACTGGACAGCAATGGATAAATTTCCAAGAAGTAATGTAAATATTTTGGTAAAATTATAGCTGTTTAAGGTATCTTCCATTATCCTGTTGCTCTGAAAAGTTACTTCTTCATTATAGTTTATGGTAGTCTGAATTAAAAAAACAAACATCTTGTGGAGCAAGAAAGCTCTCAGTGAAGTACAGATAGAATAGAATTTTGCTTGCAGAAAATGCTGAAAATGAAAGCACAGGTCTGTCTTCTTAAATGCAAATGTTAACACTACAATAACCTTATAATACTGGGGCTGTTTAGCCTGGAAAAACCTTCCAGTACTTAGAGGAGGCCTGCATGAGAGATGGAGAGAGACTCTATCAGAGAGTGTAGTGATAGGACAAGGGGTAATGTTTTAAAAATGAAAGAGGTTGTTCTAGACTAGGTATAAGGAAGATCTTCATTGTGAGTGTGGTGAGACACTGGAACAGGTTGCCCAAAGAAGTTGTGGATAAGCCCTCCCTGGAAGTGTTAAAGGCCAGGTTGGATGGGGCTTTGAGCAACCACGTCTAGTGGAAGATGTTCCTGCCCATGGAACTAGATGATCTTAAAAGTGTTTTCCAATCCAAACCATTCTATGATTCTATGTTAATAATATAGCAGTAGAGTACTGAAAAATGTGAATCAACGCCACCACAAGCAGAGATTCTTCAAATCTAAATGAGAAATACAGATTATCATAATTGCTGCAGAAATGGATAGTGAACAGTTAGAGGTATGACTGATACAGTCTTTTTAAAGTACACCAGGCTGGTAAGTCCTTCAGTGTTTGTTTTTTATTTTTATCAAATGTTTATTTCCACTGTTTCTGTAAAATCTTTCTGGAAATTTTTCATCACAGTACTAAATCACTTGTTTGTTTGTTAAGTAATTCCTCAAAGAGAGAAGGAAGTTCATTCCAGGAGGAAAAGTGTACTAATTAAATATTTTTTTTAGGTAATTTTCTTTGTGCAAATATTATTTTTCTTAAAACAAACAAAAACATTTATATTCATTACATAAAATTAACCAGGTCAATTAATGTCTGTTTGAAAATTTCTAGAATGTGCCAAAGCAGATAATTTTAATTGGGTTACATCTGATAGAGTACAATTATTTTAAATTTTCAGAGACATACAGTAATTCAATTAATCATAAAATCCTGGGAATTGCATGGTTATTTCCCTGAATTTCTTCTGACTGTTCAACCTGTAATATTAAAGTAGAAAAAAAGACTAAGCATACAGTGAAATATTTTCCATAAGCAAAAAAGATAAATTTTTTTAAAATGTTAGCTTGATTATAAGTGGATAGAATTAAAGAATGCAGATGGCCGCTTTTAGCAAAAATAAGAAATAACAACAAAGTTATTCATGAATATGATAATGAAAATTAAAATGACCAAGCATGTAAACAACTGCCCACCTTCATTGTAACAGTGTGTTCAGGTTATCTCTGAGAGTGTTTTCAAGAGAAATTAGTGGAAATCCTGTCACTAGTGAGGATATCATCAAGAATAATCCTGTAATGATTCATATGTATAAACATATGTGACATTGCCAACAGTATAGTAGACGGCTTTAAGCACTAGCTCTTCTCTGATTAGCATTAAGAAACTATTCTTTTATTGGAAATTGTCATTGTACATACAATGAAATGTCCACAGAGTAGGAAGACATTAGACCCAGCATGTCTCAGCTCAGTCCACATGAGCTTTTTCTTACCTGTGTTATATTTATCATCTTTTAATATCTTAGCCTTTGTGTTCTGCATGAAAACTTTCTGACAAAGCAGAGGACTGAGACCACTCTCAGTCCTACTTGACTAGGAAATTCATTTTCTCAGTATTATGATGCTCAAATTCTTGCATATAGAACATCAATTTTCCTGCTACTTACTTTTTATTAAGTATTAGGACTTGTTCTCTGATTGAATCTGTCACCCATTCCCCTGGTTACACTGAACATGAGATACAGTTGAGACTTCAGCCTTTTTACATCAATAGTGACATTGTAGACACTATGACTCTCATGTGTTGCATTATTATCACAGCAAATTAAAGTCTCTATATGACTGCGACTTCCTTGATGATTCCCAAATTTGGCCAGGATATCCTGTTCTTCTACTGACTTCTTATGATTTAAAGAAGGTTTTTAATCCTGTAATCAGAATATTCTATTTCCTGTATTGCACTCTGTCTTAAGCACCTTAAGCTTTGTAATACAAAGGAGTTCTGCCTGGATATTTGGATACCCTCACTTTCAACTCTGCAATTTGCCTTTCACTTGCAACTGTATAACCTTTCAGCAAAGTTGCTGTATAAGTATTTTTTTTTTTAATCAATGTTACGCAATTTGTCTTTTGCTGTTATTTGTATGGACTTACACTTGCAAAATGTTATATTGTTATTATGGTGGGTACTCATGGGAAGTGATTGTCACTGGGGTGAGGATTCATCTCTCTGCCTTTCACTTCTTTATTCCCTCTTTTTGTAGATTTTAGTTTATACTAGAGAGAAATAAGGGTTTAATGGATGATAAAGTAGATAATTGTAATCTAAATATGTGATAAGCATATCCGTAATATATATGCACAGATCTTAAGATCAAATCAGAGTGCAATTCTGCACCTGATCAAAAGTATCCTCCAGTCAACACTAATAGCATCATAATGGAGGGGGTGGAACACACAGGGGCATTGGGATGGTTCCTGTAGAAACTACATAACTGCTATGAGAAAATTATTATAAGACAACAACCTGTTTCACCAGAGAAGACCTCCAGAGGACTACACTTGCACGGGAGACTTCTACCACTTCAGTTCCTTGGTGGCCATTAGGGAGAGATTGTCCTTTCCCTCGTCCTTTTCTTCTCTCTCCTGTTTTGTTTTCCCTTCAAAGTGACATTTACTGTTAAGAGTCAGTGTATGAAAACAGATATACACCCCGTAAATAACATTCTTATTGCATGTCTCAACACACTATCTGCAATGCAAAATATTGAGATGAAGAAGATATAAAGGTGAGAAGAAGAGAGATGCATCCACAAATCCCAGCCAAAGGCAGAGTGTAAACATACAACAAAGAAACTACAATATTTACATATACGTATTTTCAGAGACCATCCTAAACGAGAAGGGGAAGGACCTTGGAGCACCATGAACACAGACTGGCTGATATTCAGCTACCTGGATGCAAGTGTCTAGAGTTATATGAGATGCAAGCAGACTGATTGACTGATAGGAAGGAAAGGAAGCTGTTGTAAACTTTGCCAAATCAATTCTTCCTGTGTGATATCTTAGATAACTACTGGCCTCCAGCATGACATTAGATGTGTATATTTTATTCTGTAGAGTTTTCTTCACGTGACACAGGCACATGATTCATAGAAGCCAGGGATACTGGGAGGTTATAAAATTCCACAAGTTTCTTAGCAATATACCACTGTCTTGGTTTCACAGATGAGAGTAGAGAACATGAATTTCCCTGTCATCATCAAGCCTTGTAACACTTGAAAAAAGTATTAGGAATAAACTTTACCCAGAAATTTACAGCTGCACTATGCAACTTAATTTCTTGCAGTTCTTACGTTATGAGTCCTTACAGCTTCTTAACAAAACCCTTGAAAATGCTCAAGGTAATTTCCCTGTATAGTCCGTCCAAAATTAAGTCAAAACATGGTTTAGTTTCAAGATAAAGCAGAAAAAGATTTAATAAATAAATACAAATGGAAGAGATTTCAGTGTTCAGTGAATAATAATGATTATAAATGCGATCAAGGCAGGCAGGTTCTTACTTCTTTCCTGCACTTCCCTCTTTCATTTTAAGTTATATTTATGTGTAATTAATAATGTAAGTACAGGAAACTTTAAATTTGTACAGTCAAATCTATTAATTAATTTAAAAATTATTAGAATCATATTATCCTGCTAAAATCTAGAAGTTAAGTTTCACAATACAAATGGAGACAATTGATCAGGGAAGAAATTTGTGTTATTAAAAAAAAAAAGCAAAAACAAAGAGAAGCATCACCAGTTTACACAGTACCACTTAACACAGTCTCCATGTCACCATGAGTCACCAGTAATGGAATCACAACCCCAATTTCCAACAGTGTAAAAATAATCTCAACCTACTACTTGTTAAGCCTGGTTCATACCAGATTAAGTGTCTCAGCTCTTGATGTTTTCCTTAGCTGCATATACTAATTAGTCTCTCCATAGAAGGGGACCTATTTGTCTTCTAAAGTTTCCACTGGACAAGAACATAGCTTTATTCACTATTATCCAGGCACTCGCTTTTAAAATAAAGTAATACATATTGTGTTACTAAAGGCAGAGAAAGACATACCCCGCAAACCAACCAATGCCCCCCCCTCCCCAGGACTTCAGATTCCTAAATATTTTGTTGAATGCCTGTCACAGGTTCAAGAGTGAAGCTATGAAAATCTCTCCTAAAGCTGCAAGATCGTGGGAGGCATTTGAGTCTATGCTTCCTATTTCTTTGTTCTTACTCTTATACTGACAAAGAGGTAAAAAAACTCCACTAGTACTACCACATCTGCTTTTAAGTGGGTGTGTAGGGTGTGGTTCTAAAAGAGACGGTGAAAAGTTTGTAATGAAAGGACAGTTTAGTTTCTTGGGATCAAAAGATGAATTTCATTGAGACTAAAGAAAACATATTCAGCTGCTCGTAGAAAATGATGGAAAGTGAATGCTTATACAGCTCAGGATACAAAATCTCTGCTAAATTCAGACCTGAAAATATATCTTCCAACAGGAAGCTAGGAGTTTTAGGGTCTATTTCACAAAGCTAATGTCCTTTATTGAAGACAGGAAAGAGAAAACTAATCTTGTAAGTGTTGCTTTCCAACATATGGATAAAATCAATTCTGTAAATTCTTTTTCCTGATGAATACACTAAAAGGGAACACAGTCAATAGCTGAAACATTGACACCTCGATAGTTCAATCTCTTTAAAGTGATAAGTGAAATTTAATGAGTAAACATGCCATGTTTTACTAACTTATACCTGGTAAATGCACATAAAGACCAGTGACTAATTTTTATGTCATAGATACCAAAGGAAAAATTCATCAAAAATGTGGTTGAGAGTTTTAAGAACATAGTATTAGTTTAAATATGTGTTTGATTTACTGAGGAACTTTTTATCAATATAAACTTTATTTTTTAATTCTAGCAAAATTTGCAGAATGCCATAAAAATGTTTCATTTTTTTCCTAGTGCATTCCTTTCATATATGTAAAATTCAGAGAATGGGGAGAAAAAAAAACCCAACAAAACATTAAATCACTAGTGAGTTCACAAAACAATTGCTACCTTGCAGTGTTTCAGACAGGCAGATGGATGAAAATGTAGCATAGGTTTGACAATGAAATATACCTTCCACTCAAGCTGAAAATCATTAAGACTCGTGTAATATTTCCTTTTGTGCTTATTACAGTTATGAGTTTTTCACCCTTTTGTTCCAGTTCAAATTACTAGAGTTTTGTGCCATGACATAATCTTGACCATTACAGAACAGAGAAAACAAACTCACAATAAATTCATAACTATTTTAAAATTATCAACATCATTTTATTTAATGTTTGTATTCAGCTTTCTTAAAAATTCTGAATTCCCAAACTGAAGATCTGTACGTATGCAGTGATTTGCGGAAAAATATGTAGGTAATACGAACACTGAGTAAGCATTAAGGTGGATAGCTTGGATAAAGAACTCTGACAGATATGCAGAGTAGAGCAATCATGCATCAAGAACCATTTTTCAATGAATGCCCAATAATGAGTACCAGTTTATTCAGCACTTAATTCAGTGCCATTAATTATTTAACCACTGTTTCAGTTGTTAGGAAGAATTAGTCCAATACACTGTTCTTTTTCTTCTATTTCTTTTTCCAGAAAGCAATACACTGTCAGAGCTGTTGTATCATTACTGGGTGCAATAAAAGTATATCTTCTTAAAGCCCCTTCATTTTCCTTTTTCTTCTGAATACTCATATCAAAAATTAGTTTGCACACTACCTAACTTCCGGCATTTGGAAAAGAAGAAAAATGGATCCAGCTTAATTCCTTTACAGTAAATGTTTAGAGGAATTAAAAGTGCTTAGGATGCTTGAGACTTCTGCATAAGGCTGAAGACACAACAGAGGACCCATAGCCATATAGGATCAGTGCCCATTTCAGTCAGCAGTTGAATACCAGGTAAGGTTCCTCTAAAAACCTCAACTGGTGCAGAAGGGATGGTTATGTAATTGACATGAACCACTGGATTCACACACCCCACTTCCAAACTGCAAATAACTCTAGGTAACTAAGAATATGTATCTACTTGCTAAATAGACATTTGATCTCCCATTACAGTCAATGGATATCTAGTTAATAATTCCTGTAACACTCAGGAGAAAAGACTTTCCTTCTTAAATATTCAGATGGTATCATAGCTCCCTCTATATAAGCAGGTTCATGGGAAGGAGGTATTAAGTTGCAAGCTGTGCAATTGTTCCACTGAGATCCTGGAAAAACTGTAGAGACAAGTTACTGTTAATTATAATCTATTGTGGTTTTTTTTTTCCTTCTTTTAAATTATTTTCAAGTCTTATTTCCAGTAAATTAAATCACCAGAATGCAGGTTATCATCACCAGTTTTCAGGACTAAAAGGCATATTCTATTTCTCTTTTCCCATGTCTGGCTATTGAGTAGACTTTTGCAGTCCCGTATGTTCTGTGGAAGACAGCTGATGGACAGCCCACAGCTTTGTACTTTGTATAGTACTTTGTGCTAAGATTTTTATATTTTAACTGAAACTAATCATCATACCAAGCTAAATTTGACAAAGAATATGGAACAAGCCTAGATTTTAATTTCCTGTTATGGCACCCTGGAAAACATCTGGTTAATTTTCTGACATATAATAATTATAATTCCATAAACTTGAACTAACTCAAGTGTCTAACTTCCAGCTGGGCAAATATTTTTATTTATAGTTTCATGTACTCTTAACTAATGATCCTATTTTACTGTGAGAACTAGGTTTTAAACAGCTTGATGACTCGACTAGGTTATATGGAAAGCTTAGGACAGAACAGAAAGAAATAGCCATACCATGATGATCAGTCATGCCTGTAAAACCATTTTTTATGGATGATATGTGGCAGGTTACCAGATAAAATCAGAGACTGTTTCTCCAACTGTACATTTTATGCATTTAAAAAAAAAAAAAAAAAGAGCAACCTGCAGAAACATTAATCATGATCTGTCTTTTTCATATTCCCATCACTTTCACATAAGATGAATGTGATGCTTCAACTGTATGAATCTGTAATCTCTGCTCTTTCTTTTGTCAAATTAATGCTTGCTTTCATGGTAACTTTGAGAAGAGTGAGAGCATGGAAGTTTTAAAAGCATTTCACATGTCTCTAAATAATATTATTTTCATGTAGAACATAGAAAATACATATGGGTCTGCTTGATTTCTTGTCTATCTTTGATTGCTAGAATATCAGCTAGAAGGAAAGATCTTGAAGTGTGATTCCTGTGACTATGTTTACAGGAATCATCTTCCTGGTAAGTAGGCTGACATGAGATTACAGTCAAGACTGTGCTTTCTGTGATCTATCTGGTTTTCTGACCAGTCACCATTGATCTTAAAATGTACAGGACTACTTCCTTCACATTCAGTTCTCCTACCACTTTAGGACACAAATCAAAAAGAAAGGTACTTCACTTAGGCAGTGCTAATGCTCTTTTCATCTTTTCTGAAATCTTCAGTCTAATGACTAGTTTGGAACTCTGCTGATACTGGTCTTTTCCATGCACCACAACATTTCAGTGTAAATGTTACCATATAGAATAATATAATGTTATATATAGAGAGGGGCTATATGTATTGGGCGGGTTGTGAGTATGATCAAAAACCATGCACAAAACGACAGCAAAAATAGATGTTTAACTTTACATCTTTTATCATGTGTGGATGATAAATCTCCATACAGCCTACAGTGTGGTGGAAGGTTATGTGTCATTTACCTTGCAGAACTGAATCTTTACTAGACCAACACATCATAGTGCTGCTGCAAAGCTGCCACTCTTGATATATGGATGATATATGTATTCAAAGGTATGGAACTCTTGAGTTGCTACAACCTATCACTGAACCAGTGCCTCTTCAACTTCATTTCTGGTTGCTAAATTGCCAAAAAATTCTATGACATTCAACAAAAATATTTTCTTTTTTTAAGACAAACAAATTGTACAATATTATTGCACAAAAAGCAAAAAAAGGAAAGAAAAAGAAAAAAAAAAAAAAGCATGGTCAGCAGATTGAGAGAGGTGATTCTGCCCCTCTGCTCTGGGGAGACTTCGTCTGGAATACTGCATCCAGTTGTGGAGCTCCCAACACAAAAAAGGATGTCCACTTGTTAGAGTGGGTCCAGAGAAGGGCCACAAAAGTGATCAAAGGTCTGGAGCTGTTGGAGGTGTTCAGCCTGGAGAAGAGAAGGCTGCAGGGAGACATTATAGTGGTCCTCCAGTACTTGAAGGGGGGCTACAGGAAAGCTGGCAAGGGACTGTTCACAAGGGTGTGTAGCGACAAGATGTGGGGCAATGGTTTTAAACTAGAGCAGGGTAGATTTAGATTAGATATTAGAAAAAGTTCTTTACAGTGAGGGTGGTGAAACCCTGCCAAGGGTTGCCTAGAGAGGTGGTGGAGGCTCCATCTCTGGAGGCATTCAACAACAGGCTTGATGGGGCTCTGAGCAACCTGATCTAGTTAAAGATGTCCCTGCTCATTGCAAAGGGGTTGGACTAGGTGACCTTTAAAGGTCCCTTCCAGCCCAACATATTCTTGCCCTTGGTAAAGCCATCCTAGCTGTCTTGAATCACCTCCCTGTACTTCATGTGCCTTAGCATTGCTTCTAGGAGGATCAGTTCCATGATCTTCCCAGTCACAGAGGTGAAGCTGATGGGTCAGCAGTTCTCTGTGTCTTCTTTTCTACCCTTTTTAAAAATGGGTGTTATGTATATGAATATATCTGATATTCTTGATTACCTTCAAATATAAGGTATGCTTATGTCCAGGCAACTGACAGTTGCCACATCCTTCAAAATCAGGCACTGAATCTCATTCTTGAAGTCAAGACAAGATGAATACCACCCTGTCTGTCTGGTAGTTTCTTAAGTCGTAGTAATCCAGAAAACTCAAACATCAGCAGACACAGGAAGTATGAGTACAGGAAGACTGGTTATCATTCATTAAGGAAATTTGGCATAAAGTACTGGGTAGAATTCATTTTGGGACACTGGCGTAACAAATACAAAAAAAAACATACACATAAGACATGTGCTCAGGTCTATCAAAAGTATGAACGGTTACGTACTTTTTCTGTTCCTGATAAATACTGTTTCTATATCTGTTCTATATATATATGGTGTGAAAAGAGATTGGTTAAAAATAAGGTGTAACAAACCATCCAGGAATGGAAATAAATGAGCAAAGAGAGATTTGTTTCAGTGTAACCAGGCTAAGGACACTTCAGGTGATTAATGCTGTTACTCAAATGTCAGCATGTACCCCTCCCCTCCTATTGAGGAGGAAACCTAGTTTTTATTCACTACTCACCACACTTCTCTGCTGCAGAAACAGCATTCATACATAAAACATTATGAATGACAACATAATTAGGTTAAGTAAATTAGAATTCTAAAAGGCAGTGTATGTTGTGTTTCTGTTCAGCCTTCCCACATGACAAGATAATTGATACCACAACACAGAGTCAGAGTAAACTTGGTTGAAGAACTAGCAGCAGTATGGCAAGTATTAAATTTCTTGCTGTAAGGCATTTTGTCTATGACATATTATACGTTGTCCTTTTATTCCTTCCAGTCGTTAAGCTTCCATTCTAAGAGTCTAGGTATCTGCGTTCAGAGATCCAATTGTTACTTTGCCAGTGCTGTACACAGAGAGCAGTGATTATTTTTCCTGCTTGTTCTGCCTCTATATCCATTCACAGAAATTACAATAACCTCTCTGGCCACAACATTGCACTGGAAGCACTATTCCACTGTGCTCCTTAAAAATCTTCCATAAAGTCATTATTGCCTGTGTCCTCAAATGAAAATGTATTAGCTTGCATATGACTATATCAACATACGTTTTCCTTGTGTAAGATGTCAGAATAAGAATATCACACTCTCCTGTGGAGTCCTTCCCTTTCAATGGTATCTTCTCATTTTTTCTATCATTCACATTTTTTCCATAGAAAATTCTTGTTTATGTGTAGGCAATTAAAAAAATCCAAATCCACAGAACTTTTGCCAATATATGTCATTGGAAACTCATCTGATGAAAAAACTTTGTAACAACTAAACTTTTCTACAATTTCTGTCCTTTCAGTAAGAAAGGTGTTGAAGTATTTAATCTACCTTTGCCTTTTTTTCCCCATGTTCATCTTGCCTATATATACTACACCACAAAACATTGATCAGTAGTGTTTTTTTTCCAAAAATTAAAACAATCTGTGGTCAAAAGTACTTATGTTAGCCACAGTAAAGCTCTGAAACACTCTGAAGAATCCATCTCAAAATAAATGTAAAAACCACGGTATTTAAAGACCATCAACTTAGACTTTTACCCAATGCCAAAAATTGCAGAGCTGACAAGAGTCTTCCATTTCTAGAACCTCATTGACTGTTGACAGTGATATTGCAGCATTGGTAAGGAAATGATGACACATTGAGAGAGTAGTGTTTATATAGAAATGCTATCACAGAATAAAGAAATATAGGTGGATTTTGGTGTAATTCTTTTTCACTTTTGGCAAAATAACATGTTTATATTCCTCAAATGGAGTATCTAACTCTTATATGTGGCAATAAATATGTAATATAAAAAGTGAATGTTATACAGTAATATTTTTTGTAAATTGTTCATTATAATTGTTTTTTTTTCTGTGTATTTCACAGTTTTCTAATCTTTATTGAAGTGACTTATCTTTGCCTGTAGAGAACATTTTGAGCATATTTGATTTCATGTATTTTGGATCAAATAATATGCTGGCATATTGTAGAGAATTAAATTAATTAGCCCCTACATATGTAACTGTGCTGTAGTTTAAGGGGCTATTAGTTTACTATGAAATAGATAATTGGCATTGATAAACATACACTGGGAACTGTGTTAACCAAAGTTAATTATTATGAAATATAAGAATTCTTTTGTTTCTACTATCCTGAAAATGTTAGAAATCTAAGTTATCAGAATTAATGAAAATTCTTTCCTTATATTGTGAATTAGCTAAAATTATTTATTATTTAAAAGTTTCAGTCAAAATGTTTCAGAAATCAGGACATAAATGGTCACTGGAAAAAAAAAAAAGTAAAAGGAATGTAAAAGGAATCATACAAAAAGTTGTCACTAACATTGTGAGCTAATGAAGTTTTAAAGTTAGACTAGAAAGCTAAAAAAAGCTAAAATCTACATGTCCATAATGTTTATCAAATAATTGGTGTTATCCTGAACTTCAACTAAGCAGAGTTCAAGGCCACTTCAAGTTGTCCACGGCTAAGGACTTGATGTGGCCTTTTTCAGTCGTATTGAAGACACGGAGTAAAACTGCTGAGTTCAGCAGAGTGGATAGCGACTGTCGACCATATGTTTAGGAAGATGGATACCTGCATTCAAGGCCTTCTGCAGTCCTTTAAATTCATATTTCTCATGTCAGAAGAAGAACACTAGCTATCTTTCCTGAGGCCGGGACATGATACGTGAACTTTGAAGCTGAAATGAGCAAGAATAAGAAGCAATCCTCTTGCTTCTGCTTGCAAAAGTCAGAAAGGAAGGGGAGCACTGAAGTTTAAATACACTGTCTATATGTTTGTTTGGCTCTGTATCTAACAGCTCCCTAATGTAAATGTACAGGAAGACCAGTCTCTGGCTGACAAATGGCTACAACTTATAAATCAACACAAATGTAAAGCATTGACACATTAAGTTACATTTTCATCCATAATATTTTTAAGTGCAATTAAGAGCAATATGACAATCCAAACTCTTTAAAGTTTTATAAGATGGCTGTCAAAAATGAAGAGAGTATACTTTGAAACATTTTTTAGTTTCTTAGGAGGAGTTTTTATTTCTTTAAACATTACTAAATTGCTAACAGTTCAATATTTCTTTGACATAATATAAACTCTAGCATAAAAATATGCATTTCAAGTTCTCATATAAAAAAAAAAAATCTGTACCTTTTTGTTACCACCAAGTGTCTATCATTTGTGTCTATTTAAAAAAAGTAGCAAGCAAATTATCTTGTTATCTGTGTCAAAATTATACCTTGAGGACCCTCCGTGTTGCCAGCATTTGTAAACCACTATTAATAGTTTTCATTTGTAATACACATGTTTAAGATTGTTTAGCTGGATTACTTTCCATAAAAATAGTAAATAGCACCTGTTGTTTGGTATCTTCTAATGTCTGATTTTGCTTGACCACTGAATTTTGTTTAGCCTGGCAGACCTTGTCATCCTTTTTCTCTTAGAAGATAGTTCTTATAGATGGAAAAGCTTAAGCATCTCATTTAAGCTTTTTTTCACGTATATTTCATATGTTTTATATGTCCTTTTGAATGAAAGAACAAATTTTTGTTTTGGTACCAGAAGCTTGATTATATCACCCTACTGCCAAGTCCTACTAAGGTCCAAAACCTAGTGTCGTGGCTTGACCCTGGCCAGCAACCAGATGCCCACAAAGACGCTCTTTCACCCACCCTTCTCCACTAGACAGGGGAAGAAAATATATCAGAGGGCTCAAGGTTTGAGATAAGGACAGGGAGATCACTTTAATTTGCCTCCTGGGCAAAACAGACTCAATTTTGGGGAAATTAGTTAAACTTATTAAAAAGAACAAATCAGAGAAGAGTAGTGAGAAATAAAAAAACCCAAACATATCTTAAAAGAAAACACCTTCCCCCCATCCCTCCCTTCTTCCCAGGCTTAACATCAATCCCAGTTTCTCCACCTCCTCCCCCTAAGTCGTGCAGGGGGATAGGGAATGGGGGTTACGATCAGTTCATCCGATGTTGGCTCCACCGCTTCTTCACTCCAGAGGAGGACTCTTCACACTTCCCCAGGGCCATTGTGGGGTCTCTGTCACGGGAGACAAGCTTCACGCCCTCTTCTCCAACGTGAGTCATCCCACGAAGGGCAATTCATCACAAACTGCTCAACGGGAGACACCTCACAAGGGACAGCCCATCCCTCGTGAGTCTGAGGCACAGTCCTTCAGGGGAAACTGCTCCAGCGTGAGTCCCCCGCAGTGTCACAAAAGTCCCACCGGTCAACCTGCTCCAGCGTGGGCATTCCTCTCTTCCACGGGCTACAGGATCCGGCAGTGACCTGCTCCGATACGAGCTTCCCACGGGCTACAACCCCCTTCAGGCATCCACCCACATGGTATAAATTCTTCTGCCCCATGGTGGACATCTACTTCCCACCCATGGGCTGCAGGGGAAAAACCCGCTTCATCATGGTCTTCACCACGGCCTGGGAGACTCTGCTCCAGCGCCTGGAGCACATCTTCCACCCCCTCCTTCTTCACTGACCTTGGTGTCTGCACAGATTCTTACTCCTCCATCTCTGTGACAACTGTTCACAGAATCACAGAATCACAGAATCACAGACTGTTAGGGGTTGGAAGGGACCTCAAAAGATCATTTAGTCCAGCTCCCCTGTCAGAACAGGATCACCTACAGTAGATCACACAGGAACACGTCCAGGCAGGTTTTGAATATCTCCAGAGAAGGAGATTCCACAACCTCCCTGGGCAGCCTGTGCCACTGCTCTGTCACCCTCACAGTGAAAAGGTTTTTCCTAATGTTTTTGTGGAACCTCCTATGTTCCAACTTGTACTCATTGTCCCTTGTCCTGTCATTGGACACCACTGAGAAGAGCCTGGCTCCATCCTCCTGACACTCACCCTTGACATATTTATAAACATTCATGAGGTCACCCCTCAGCCTCTTCTTCTCCAAGCTAAGGAGACCCAGCTCCTTCAGCCTTTCCTCAAAAGGGAGATGTTCCACTCCCTTCATCATCTTTGTGGCTCTGCACTGGATTCTCTCAAGCAGTTCCCTGTCCTTCTTGAACTGAGGGGCCCAGAACTGGACACAATATTCCAGATGTGGCCTCACCAGGGCAGAATAGAGGGGCAGGAGGACCTCTCTCGACCTACTTGCTACTCCCCTTCTAATACACCCCAGGACGCCTTTGGTCTTCTTGGCCATGAGTGCTGGCTCATGGTCATCCTGCTGTCCACCAGGAGCCCCAGGTCCCTTTCCCCTACACTTCTCTCCAACAGATCAGTCCCCAACCTATACTGGTACATGCAGTTGTTCTTTCCCGGATGTTGAATTTCATAAAATTTCTCCCCACCCAACTCTCCAGATTGTTCAGGTCTTGCTGATTGGCAGCACAGCCTTCCGGTGTGTCAACCACTCCTCCCAGCTTTGTATCATCAGTAAACTTGCTGACAAAGCTCTCTAATCCCACATCCACATCACTGATGAGTATGTTGAAAAGCACTGGTCCCATCACTGACCCCTGAGGGACCCCACCAGGCACAGGTCACCAGCTGGACTCCTCCCCATTGACCACAACTCTCTGACTTCTACCTCTCAACCAATTAGTGACCCACCTCACTCTTTGGTCATCCAGACCACACTTCCTCAGTTTAGATATGAGGGTGCTGTAAGAGATGGTGTCAGAGGCCTTGCTGATGTCCAGATAGACCACATCCACCGCGTGGCCACTGTCCATCCACCTGGGTATGTCTTCATAAAAAGCTATCGGCTTGGTCAAATATGGCTTCCCCTTGGCAAGGCCATGTTGACTGCTCCTAATAACCTTCTTATCCTTGATATGCCTAGAGACAGTGCCAAGGATAAGATGTTCCATCACTTTTCCAGGGATGGAGGTGAGACTGCCTGGTCTGTAGTTACCCAGGTCCTCTTTCCCGCCCTTCTTATAGACTGGAGTGACATTCGCTTTCCTCCAGTCTTCAGGCACCTCATCTGTTGACCATGACTTACCAAAGATGATGGAGAGTGGCCTAGCAATGACTCCTGCCAGCTCCCTCAGTTGTGGCACAGTTCTTTTTCTCTTTTTCTTAAATATGTTTTCACAGAGGCATTCCTCTCCTGTCACTTTACTGATAGGCTCAGCCTTGGCCAGCAGTGAGTCCCTTTTTGGAGCTGGCTGGCATTGGCTCTATCAGACTTGGGAAGCTTCTAGCAGCTTCTTGCGGAAGCCACCCTACAGCCACTGCTCACTGCTGAAATCCGGCCAGGCAAGCTCAACACACCTACAAAAAATAATAAAGATATGTTTATGTTGTAACTAAAGGGGGAAAAGAGAAGAAAAAAAGGAAAGGAGTACTTCCAACTGCATGTTTTTGTGTGTGTGTTTTTCTGAGCAGGCTAAACAGTTTGGCAGTGATCTCCAGTGCACTCTTGCTATGGCAAAATTACTGGAGTTAAATGTTTTGTTGCTTTGCTGTGGGATTATTCTTTTATGAATTTTGTTAAGTAAACTGCCATATATTTTTAAAGCTCCCTTTTTTGTTCTATGCTTGATGAAATACTTTGTCACAATTTTTTACTCCACTTTTGATGTGCAATGTAATTTAGTCCATTATTTAAGAAATGTTTTAATGAATAATCAGACTGCTGTTGCTTAGAAATCTTTTTTTTTTTTTAAACAACAGAGGAGAAACAAAGCGTATGATTATTCAACCATTCCCAGAACGCCTTTTTGTTTAAAAAAGGAATATCTGAAAAATATCTCACATTTGGTCAGCTAGAAGGAGAGTCTTCCTAAAAAAACAAAAGAACAAAGCTACACAAAAAGGGAAATCTTGCTGAACAGAAGAAATTTGAGTGATAAACCAAGGAAAGATAAAATCAAATACATACAATGAAATAGAAACAATACACAGTACTTTGATGTTAATTGCATTCAAGGAGAAACAAACAACTGATCTTAGAAGTTCTAATAAATCACTTCCTTATGCTAATGGCTTTTCTTCTAGTAATAAAACACAAACTTTTTTAAATATTAACATAATCAGTTGTGGATGAAAGTTATGAGAAATCCCTGTTGCTTTCATTGCCTGGAAACATGTAATTTGTCCTCATTGCCAGAATACTAGAAATTGCTGTATGGGAACAGGTTAAAGGTAATAGTCTTTTAGTTTGAGACCTCTAAATCTAACAATTATGGCAATACCTAAGAGTCCTAAGACTAATCATTATTGCAATGAAGTTGTGGTTGTTTTGTGTTCTTTGCCATTATATGGAAACACATAGTTCTGAGAAGAGGATACTCATTAAAGAGAAACAAGGTATATTCATATCCTGACAACATTTCTAAGTTGGAACCTGTCTGCAGTTTCTACAGAACAGTGAAATGATCCCTGCATTTCACTTGATTGAAAATAAAATCCTATAACTGACTGATCACAGGGAAATTATCTTCCTGGGAAGAGCAATGCACAGTTGGGAGATTAACCACTGCCAGTTGCACACTGAGATCTGCAAAAGTTCTTACATTTCTCTCCAAATCATTTGGAGTATAGAAAGGTACCGCCCTGGACATAAGAAATTCAGTGATTCACTTAACGAGATTACAGAGTCTCAATATCAACCAGCTTCAGTGGTGTAGGTAAGTATGAGAGAAGAAATTGTATCACCTAACCATGTGATTGCAAAACACATCATGCTGGTAGGCCCAGCTTTTCTTTCAGCTACATTAGCAGAGTTCAGCAGTAGTACTTGTAGTTTAATAACCTACAAACATGACAGATATCATAGAATCATAGAATCATAAAATGTTAGGGATTGGAAGGGACCTCGAAAGATCATCAAGTCCAATCCCCCTGCCAGAGCAGGAATGCCTAGACTATGCTACACAGGAACGTGTCCAGGCAGGTCTTGAATGCCTCCAGAGAAGGAGACTCCACAACCTCTCTGGGCAGCCTGTTCCAGTGCTCCGTCACCCTCACTGAGAAGAAGTTTCTTCTCGAGTTTAAGCGGAACCTCTGATGTTCCAGTTTCAGCCCATTACCCCTTGTCCTATCAGTGGTTGTCACCGAGAAGAGCCTGGCTCCATCCTCGTGACACTCCCCCTTGATATATTTGTAAACATTAATGAGGTCAAATAAGGTGATACATCTGGGAAGACAGTGTATTCCACACATTAATAGCTTTATTTTGTTTGGATCTTATTTAAAAAAACTAGATTCAGATAATACTTCAAATTCAGCTCATTTCACTGAAGATCAACATTGCACTTGTGTAGCAATTGTTTTTTCACAATCATTACACAGTTTTAAAGAAAAAAATCTCAAATATTTATTCACTATGGAAATGAAAAACTGACTCTGAAGGCAACTTTTATTTCAACTGACAAAAGTGTTGACAAAACTGTTGTGTATTTTCAGGTTATTCCACTCAAATCATGTCATGAGCATAAGAAAGCTATAACTAGAAGTAGTTATGGATTATGAGGATTTAGCTGGGGTTTTTTTAAGTTTAAAGGACTAATGATTCAAAAATTACTGTGCAGAGGGCTAGAAAATCTAAGGAACAGAACAGAGTACAGACTATAGTTGACAAATACAAATACGTCGCATTTTGTGGTGTTTTTTTAGTATGAAATTCTTTTTACTCTGGTGTGGTGTTTCTGGGTGCTGCAGATTTTCAAAGAAATAAAAGATTCTATTTTCAGTCGACTACAGTATCCTTCTGGAAAAGCTGGCAGCCCACGGCTTGGACAGGTGAACCCTTTGCTGGGTTAAAAACTGGCTGGATGACTGGGCCCAGAGAGTGGTGGTGAACGGTGCTGCATCCAGTTGGCGTCCGGTGGTCAGTGGTGTTCCCCAGGGATCAGTATTGGGCCCAGTCCTATTCAACATCTTTATTGATGACCTGGATGAGGGGATTGAGTCTACCTTTAATAAGTTCACAGATGACACCAAACTGGAGGGGAGTTTCAATCTGCCGGAGGGTAGGAAGGCACTGCAGAGGGACCTGGACAGGTTGGGTCGATGGGTCGATGCCAATGGTATGAAGTTTAACAAGACCAAGTGCAGGGTCCTACACTTTGGCCACAATAACCCCCTGCGACACTACCGACTGGGGGAGGAGTGGCTGGAGAACGGCCCAGGAGGGAGGGACCTGGGAGTACTGATTGACAACCAGCTGAACATGAGTCAGCAGTGTGCCCAGGTGGCCCAGAAGGCCAATGGCATCCTGGCTTGTATAAGGAACAGTATGGCCAGCAGGAGCAGGGATGTGAGGGCCAGTTTAGCTCAGTGGGTTGAGCGTGGTGCTTGAAACACCAAAGGTCGCGGGTTGATTCGCGTTCGGTTCTCACGTGTTGCCTGACCTAGTCGAGAGGTGGCGTCCCTGCCCGCAACAGGGAGGTTGGATTAAAATGATCTCAAAGGTCCCTTCCAGCCCAGGCCATTCTATGATGATGATGTAATCCTGCCACTGTGCTCGGCACTGGGGAGGCCTCACCTCGAGCCCTGTGTGCAGGTCTGGGCCCCTCACTGCAAGAAAGACATTGAGGTACTGGGGCGGGTCCAGAGGAGAGCAATGAGGCTCGGGAAGCGACTAGAGGAAAAGTCCCATGGGGAGAGGTTGAGGGAGCTGGGGGTGTTTAGCCTGGAGAAGAGGAGACTTGGGGGGACCTTATCACTCTCTACAACTGCCTGAAGGGAGGGTGTAGTCTGGTGGGGATCGGTCTCTTCTTCTGGGCAGCTAGTGATGAGAGGTCATGGCCTGAAACTGCATATACTATATTTTTATATTCTGCAAAGAAAACATTTTATTTAACAGATCAGAGTTCCTGCTGTCTATGTGCTACGCTGTTTTCACCCTAGCACCTATGTTAAAGACGAAAAGTTGCACGATGTACACTCAAGTTAGCTACAGATTCAGTGATCAAATACAAACAACTGTCTTAAACAGAACCTAAAGATTAGAAAATGTTAGTGTAAAAGTTCGCATACTTTTTTTTCCAGATCTCGCCAGTAAGATCAAAAAGAATTGGAAAAAAGACCTTTAGCAAGATGACATACCTTTTCTTAAATCACATAAAAATGAAAAATATCACACGTGAGGAAAGAAAAAGGGAAACAAATAATGTATAACAACAATAGAGCAGAACCACTGGACCCTGTCTGTGGTTATTGTAGGAGCAGGTGGGAACATAAAGAGATGAATCCTGACTTTTGCATTGGGAGACTGCTTTGCTAATTGGCCCGGGGATGGAGGGGGTCCTGCAGAAAAGGACACGGGCGCCAACACAAGAGTTGGCTTATTTTGCTGTCTCTTTCAAAGCATTACATGAATAAGGCAGTGCAAACTGATTACACACTAGTTTCAAGCAGCAAGGAGAATAAGCAGGGTAATGCATCTGATTATTACTATATAGGGTTAGTGATAGATATTAAAAAAGATACATCCACAGTCACTCTAATATCATCATTCAGATCCTCAGTCACTGGGGAGCCCCTGTTGCAGTGAGGATTCTGGAGAACCGTCTCAGCAATTGGGAAGTCCCATGCAGTGTGTCTGCTCATAGGTGAGATCTCCAAAGTTCCTGCAAGAGGGTTCAGCTTTTATACTATTAAATAAACAACCTGACATAACTTCAAATGTGGAAACACCTGGTATCGTACATCCTGTTGGATTCCTCCCACAGCCTGGCAAGGGCTAAAGGAAGAATGCAAGGGAGTCTCCCTATCTAATTCGGTCCTTAATCACATGTTTCTCATCAAAGCCAGGCCTCCAGTCTCATGGTCTTGTAACATGCTTCTAACAAAGCAAGAGACAGCTAGTTTCCCAGCCTTGCAATTGACTTTTAGATAAAGAAAGATCACTCTGCTAGTTTCCACTGCACATTTACTGTTACAGCAAAGCATTTACAGATTGGCATTGGAACATATATGTGTGTGTATATATATATGTGCTACAATAGATTATCAATACATTATATATGTGATTAATACTGTATACTGCGGGGTTGTGAGGTTCATCTATAGGTCAAATTCAGTTCAGGGCCTACAGTGCAGGCGCTATCATTACAGAGACACACTGTATGATATTCACATCAAACTTCAAGTTCCTTTAATATGTTCACAATGATCAGTTTTAGACTTCTGATAATCACAAAAGAGAATTTTGGTTTTGAAAACCTTCCGTGACTATTCATCACAATTACAACAGGGTATTCTTAATTGAAATTGTGAGAAGCATATTATATGTAATAAATTGAAAACAAACCTGTACATTCTACATGATAAAAATAACTGAAAACACAACTGATATACCCCCCATGTGTAAGTGAATCCTGTTCAGAGATTCCTTAGAGCTTTACAGAAAAACAGGGGAAACATATGACCTTGCTGTTGGGAAAAACAGTGGTGTCATAATTTAATTAGTAGTTCTGGGAGAGGATTGATTCCTGTGTCACAGTATCCTTTGAGAAATCTAGGGACTTTATGGTATTTTCATGGGCTAGCTGCTGCTGAAGTGATTGTAGAATGGCTCAAGCCCAAAATCTTATTAGCTATGATGTTCTTCCTGCTCTATCCAGGACAGTGAATGCACATTATGTAATTCTAATTCATTTTTTAAATGATTTGTATAATTTTGTTAATTAAAAAACTCATTAAACTCAAGACTTACATTTATCCTTTCAAGGTTATCAGTAATATAGTTTTTATATATCATCCACTTTTTCAAAAGAGTATAGAAAGTATAAGTTAATCGATCTTATAGTTTAATAAAATAGCTTCTCAAACAACTTACAGAATTATGGTGTAACATAGAAATTTATTTTTAAAGAATTCTATTAAAAGCTTTTTGCACTCTCTTTTTGTACCAATATAGTATTATTCTCCAAAGATTTTAACTGAAGTTAAAAGATGCTTTGCAGTAGATCTATACTGTTATTTTTTTAAAAGTCATGTACCAATACCTTTCAAATAAAAAAAGATAAAACTTTCCAAGTGAAGCTAAAGAATTCACTAAAAATCTCACATGTATCTGTTCAGAATTTAAAAATTTTTCCAGAAGATTTATTTATTATCATAAATTCTCAGTTGTTCATTTCACACCTATATTCAGAATTTCTTCCTTTTTTTTTGATTACAGCTTCTTAAGAGCTGAACACTGGAAGACTTTAGCTTGTACAAAAGTCTACAAACCTTATTATTTTTCATACTTCAAAATTTGAGGAAATGGTGATGTGAATATTGGTGGAGAAATTTGATTTTCATTATTTTTGTCATTAGAAAAATACTATTCTACTTCTTTATATTATTTCTATAAGACTATGTGTGACCATCTTATATTCTCTTTAGTCAAAGAGAAAGAAGAGAATATGAAAATTTTCTTTGCATGCTTAATTAGTTCAAAGATGGATGTCTGCTTTATATAAGACAAATAACAAACATCCTAAAGGTGTATGTTCTTTTTTTTTGACTGCAAAGGCAGAACTGGATTACTAGAACAGATTTAAGTGTCTGCACTGAGGCTGGTTATTTTTATCATCATATGGCTTACACTTCTGTGGTGGACTCTGATTTTTGGCTCCTCAGAGAGAAGAAAAACAACAAGAAATTCTTCAAACCCAGTCCTGCAACCCTGGGAAAAGTACTCCTGCTTCTGAATGGGACAGAAGCCTTGTTCACACAGGACATGGAAAAGGTACTGAATGCCTTCTTTTCCTCAGCCTTTGTTAGCAGGACCAGCCTTCAGTAATCACAGGCCCCAGAGACAAAGGGGAAAAACTTAAGCAAGGAAGATACAACCTTGGTGGAAGAGGATCAGATCAGGAAATACTTTAGCAAACTGGACAGACGTAATTCTATTGGCCCTGGGGTGGTGCACCCAAATGTACTGTGGGAGCTGACTGATGTAATTACAAAGCCCTTTCAAATATCCTTTGAATGATCCTGTCAGTTGAGATAACTGCTTGAGTACTGAGGAAATCAAGTGTCGCTCCTGTCTTCAAGAAAGGAAAGAAGCATGACCCAGGCTTGTCAGTCTCGCTTTGATTCCTGGGAAGGTTATGGAGCAGCTAATCCTGGAAACCATTTCCAGGCACATGAAAGGCAAGAAAGAAATCAGATGTAGTCTGCATATGTTTGAGAAAGGAAAGTCATGCTTGATGAACCTGATAAAATTCCACAGTGAGAGCTATGAGTTGACTCAGAGAAACTGCAGTGATGGATGTGGTATGAATTCTAGCTTTTGAGTTCAACTTCTGCAATATGGGAAGTTTTGAGTCATTGAGGATTTATTTCGTAACACATTTTCTTTGACCTTAAAATATCTCTGAATTACAGAAAAATCAAATATATATCAAAGTGTTATGCTTGTATATCCGATAAATATTAATTTTTCTCTGCTCTATAATCTACCACTTCTAATATTTTTTCCCTTCCATCTCTCCTCTCTGTATTTTATTTTCAATGTTGTTATGGTTATTGAATATCATTGTTATTTATCATCATACAGATCTTTGACCAGGTGAAGAAGATTGCCTATAGTATCTAGATCAGATAACTATCAACAAGCAGACACTGAAGGTAAGGAGGTTACTTGTTTCAGGTGATATGCTTTGGGCTCCCTCTTTAACAATACATACACAGGTCACCTTGGAGAGCTAGTCAAAATTGATGATTTTTATGAGGAATTTGGAGAACAAGAATGGAATCTGCAGGCAATTTCAGCATGGGTGTTTGGGGATGAAATGCCTTAAGCATTATTTTTTGTTTCATTTTATGATTAATACTAGGTGATTAGTTTAATATCAAAGGTGGAAGGGGCAGAAATTACTTATCACCTTTTTGTTTTCTTAATTCAGGCTTGTAAGCTTCCATGTTAAGTCTCAATTTTAATAAATCAGTCATGGGCTGGATCACTGACCAGACAACTTCAGAGGTTTTGGAGATTTTTCAGTGTTTGGAAAATGTAGAAAGAAGTGCTGAGTTACTGTTGGAAGAAAACAGAGAGAAAAAAAAGCAAGATGCAAGCTTAATGCTAGATGGGAGATACTGTCAGGAGCTCAGTTCTGAGCTATCAAAAGAGTGAACTGAAGTATGAGGTTGAAGGAAAGTGATATTTAGGAGGAATATGCTCGTGGATCAGATACATGTGGAGTTGACTAGAATATTAAACTCTTTTTACTGGCCTGATGCTCAGAAGCAGAAATCAGGAAAAAAAAAAACAACAAAAACATCCCAAAACATATGATTTGCAAGGTTTAACTCTCCAAGCAAATTTTTGTATGCTTTTGTGGTATTTTTCAAATATAATAAAATATTTACTATTTAATTCATTTTTTTATACATGCTCAGGGCTCTTGAACCCTTTAAAGAATTCAGCTCGACTAAGATTTGATCCTTAATTCCATAGGGAAAAATGAAGCTAGATGTAAAAATATTGTAGAAGTATATGTTGCCAATATTTTAGCAAACAATCTAACTAAAATATTTTCTGATGAAAACTCAAAAATTCAATAGTGGACTTCTAAGCACATCAAACATGGATATTAACATGACATAAAATGGTAAAATAATAAAGCAGTGTCTGAAAATATTTATTCTTAATTTTAAAAGAAGGAAAAAAATCAGTTTCCACATTGACAAAATACAATTATTAAAAATGTGATTTCTTTTGCATATTAAAGGAATAGTAAATTCACATTTAGAGATGATAGATATTTTCAGCTCTAAACTCCTAGAACTCTTTGTAGCAGTGATATACGTCTTGTCTACGTAGTTATACAATGCAGGACTCATTTGAATGTATGTAGATGTCTGCATCTCTCCTAGAATCCTTGAACTCCTTTACAAACAATAGAGATAAATAGGCATTTCTAGGGCATGACTCATCTCATTTTTAAAGTAGACTCCTAAGATAGGTCAGATTAGGTGTGCCTTACAAATATAAAACCTCTCATCTTATTTCTGTTGAAACACATGAATCTTTACAGATACTGTCCATATCTTCAATCTTCCCTGCAACTTGAAGTATGCAATGTACCTAATAGAACCTTGCACCACTGATCGCAGGGGAAAGTAGAGATACATTATTACTTGACAAGTTATAATACTTGTTACATACCAGTATGTTTCAAAAGTTGAGAAAAGGAAAAAGAAAAGAAATACAAAAAAACAGAAAAAGAAAAAAAAAAAGAAAAAAAAGGAAAAGGAAAAGGAAAAGGAAAAGGAAAAGGAAAAGGAAAAGGAAAAGGAAAAAAAAAAAAATTTTCTTTCTCTTTTTTTTATTGCTCCATGTATGACATTCCTGTCAGAGTTGATTTAAAATGGAGATAGATCCACTAAAAACTAAACGAACCAACCAAAAAAACCCCAGAAATATTACTTGACTGTCTCCCTTCAAATTTGTGACTGCAGTCATAAATTACTAATAATACTGTATGTTCCATCTAACTATTGCGTTGTTTTTCAGCTTCTCTAGTTTGCCTGCAATAATCAGAAAAGTTTATTAGAAATTTGCATTTATATAGTCAGAGTTTCACACAATAAATTATGTATCATTTAGGAAATGTGACATGCTTCTCTCCTAATCACTGTGGGAAAGGCATCTGATGTCACATAGCAGTACACATACTGTTTAGAATATATTAACACCCTTTGTAGTTGTCTTTTATAGATGGTGTTTCACAAGAGTTAAATGAAAGTACGACTACTTTCCTCGCTTTGGTTAATAATTTTTATTTCACCTTGTATGGATTGCAAAGTACCTTAAGGCCTTTATCCATAGTTTATCCATCAGAAGTTTTAAAAACTTTGTTAATAATAGAGCCTTACTTCCTTACTGGTTCAGGTATTCAGGACTTCCTATTCTTAGTTATTAAGTGCTGAATTTTTCATCTGAATATGCAGATTAGTTAGAGGAGGTGTGAAAAAACAGTAAAGCAAAAAGTTCTTCATTGTGTTTCTGAGGATATTCCTTATCTGTGAAATGGCATCTCACTGACAAATATTTCTCATGCAATATTTCACTCATTGAGATTTTTACCTGCTGCAGTGCTTTCAAAGTCAATATGCAAGAAATGATCACGTTTGATTGAAACGTTTGCCTCTAACAGACTATGTCATAATTCGCTGAGGAATCATTCATGAGTCTACATCTCTCTCTTCATTTCAGTTTGACATTTGAAATAATTGACAGCTAAGTTATGCTCAACCAAAGTAGGTGTCGATAACTCCAGAACAGTATACTAATCATTCCACACTTCTTAGCATTTCTCTGAGGAGCTAAGCAGAATTAGAACAGACAAAGACATGTCATATGTCAGAATAAGAAATGCAAAAAAAAAGACTACAAAAAATCAAAATAGAAGTGTGACTATAGTAGCATGATAAAATAATAAGAATAAAGTTACATCTTTGGGGAAATTCTGAGGTAAGAAGAAATTTCCATCAAGGTCTCATATGTGTCTCAAAAAATTAAATATTATAAAATATAAAAATTATAAAAATATTAAAAAATAAGAATGGAAAGTAACCTATATTAAATAGATATATTAAAAACTAAACATGGAGGAAGGGAAGTCTAATTCATTCTCTATCTTTTAAAATGTTTCATTAACATATATTTTCTGCACAAGTAATTAAAATAAAAAGATATTTTGGTTATATATTTAAATACTCTGAGTTTTTGCTTGTTTTATTCAATCCTTGTGTTTTATTAAGCATATATTACATAAGTATTCTTATTTTACTTAATAATTCTGTCTAGATTTAATAAAATACCTTGTTAATGCTTTAAGATTACACAATTTTCCTCTTACTGGAAGAAAAGATATGCATTTCCACATTACTTACAGACACTGTGATTTAGAGTGCCATCAAATATCCAGTGGTAGATCTGTCTGGGAATCATAATCTGCCTCTTACTTTCCACTGCTTTATAGACGTGATGACAAGGAGCAGGTCTAAAGTTGAAGCAGTCTGTTTTCCTTGGCATGGCAATATGACTCCACTGACGAAGAGACTCAGAAAGATATTACAGATTTCTAAGTGTTTAATTGAATTAAAGAAGTACTGAGATGGTTATAAGAGGTATTTATCAGACCACTAGAACAAATGCCAAGACTGTCCATCAGCTGAGAACATGGACAAACATGCTTGACTAGTCTGAGAATATTTCTGTTTCAGAAAGAATTTTTTGCCTTTTTGTTTAAGTAGTATAAGATTTGCTTTCACAAGCCAAAGTACTGAAGATAGGTTTTATGTAGTAGGGCAAGAACTTTTTTTCATATAAGTTCTTCTTAGTTGGCATAATATATCTGCATTCATAAATAATAAATTTTAGTTGCAAAATGTCTTAAATATCAATTAACAAATCATGACTGAAAAGCTAGTGCTACTTAGGAGAGGGTTCCTGATGAACTCCAGTAATTTATGCATCAAAAAGAAAGAGTTTTTCAGATAGCGTTCTCATTCTCTACAATAGCAACATCTATATTGTGTATCATGCAGATGTCTTCCTAAATATAGTTTTAATAAAAAAAAATACAAAAACAAACGACAACAAAAGAACAAGACACAAAAAACCAAAACACAACACCATTACAAAACCAAAATTAAGGGAGAAAGATCAAGCATTTCAACATTAGGAGAAGACAGAAAAATATCTATGCAAAGTTGTTTCTTTTTCTCTCCCTACATCAGCCTATGTGCAGCAGTCTTACATGTTTTAGATGCAATTTTTCCAGAAAAGATACATAGAAAATGATCAAGACACAGTTCCTTACAAGCCGTAAACTCTTTCTCTCTTATTTTTTCTGTTTTCATTCTCTCTCTCTCTCTAAAATATCAATATACACTTTAAATATATGTATATATGGATATATATGTATTTCTGAGGGGAGAAAAGTATACTTCTAGTACTAATTCGTTTTCAGGAGTCATCTTTGTTACAGGATACAAGTACTTCCCAGATAGTAACACGTTTATTTTCATGGCTTTACCTTGAAACCAGCAAATATCATCACCATTTACAGAGCAATGTTCACCATTTACTGACATTCTTAAATTTTTTTTTGCCTCAATTCAGCATATGAATTAAAAGCAGTGTTCATAACAACAAACATTTCTTTATCAACCATTGAACATTGCATGAAATCTGAAAATGTGGATTAATAAAATACAAACATGCACGACTATTCAGAGTCCTTCTATGGAAAAAAAAAAAACAAACACTAAAGTGAAGGCAAAAATGGAATTAACTTCAGAAAAAAAATACTATGCAGTATTTTCTTAATGAATTAATTTAGTTAGTCAAGATAAAGTTTCAGATTTTGGAAGTAAGTTCATATCAAATGTGTTGTTAGTAGTGTAATAATAATTTACTTGTTGCAGTAAGACTGGGCCTAGTAGTCTTTTTCTATTCTTCCTGTTTGATTAGTTGTTTGTTGTTCACCCACTGTAGTCCTTTTCCCCAATGTCTTCTTTTTTGTTTTGTTGAGATAGAATATTTATTATGGTACTCTTAACTGCTAACCACACATATTCATCAACTTTACATACTTTGAACTAACAGAACTCTTCATTTTTTTCCTAGTATCTCCCACCATGTCTTAACACAGGTTCAAATCATAGTAATAACAATTGCTGCAGACCATAAAAAAAGAAATAATAAAACTATAAAGCACAGTATGTTGTTCTAGGCTTTTTGTATTTCACCTTGAAGACTCACTTTTTGTGAAGCTCTTCTTTTAGAGAATTTGAAAATTGCTTTCAAGTAATCATATAAAATTACATTAAATCAAGCTCTGTTTTAGTAAAGAAATAATATTAAATTTGTAGTAAGATGTAAGTTGTTTTGTTGGGTTTTTTTCCTGAGCACGTATAAATTAGCTAATCCTCAGGCTGTGAACTCAAATTTGCTTAAATAATTATGAATATGTCTTCTTATGCTTAAATTTAGGTAAGTTCAGTAGAAGAACTGATTTTTACACACCTTTAGACCTATGAAACTGATAAAATTTTGCTTGGGTGGGGATTTTTTTATTGTTTCATAGAGTTTTGAAATTTTTTTTCATCCTTTCCTTAACTCTACAAACAGACATCTAACATAAGTTGCATAACTATGTCTTAGAAGTAACTCTGTCTCTCTGTTGGCTATGGAAGAATTCAGAAGTGAGTTGCACCATCAATATACAGAAAATTTAGTTCTGTGGTTTGCCTTCAGCAAGTAAGAGCCCTGAATCTCATTGTCATCCCGACTAAAATATTTGTTAACTATTTAGACCAAATAGTTCTTTCAACTCCAACATTTATACTTTGAAGGTTCTTTATACCAGTCAGATTATTGGTACTTCAGTCCAGAGGTTTCAAATTCAACAAACTCATATTTTTCAACTAAAAATAAAAATCCTTGGAAAACACCATATTTCCCTTAACACCGTTTCTGTATGTATGTGTGTACACATGCACAACAGTTTACCTGTTCATTTCCGTAAATATATGCTGTTACGATTTTGGGCTCAAAAAAGATAAGGTTGAAGATATATAACGACACTTGTAGCAGCAGGCAATGGGGTATAAAATAGACTTACATCCCTACAGTTTCTTGTTCTAGCCTTATCCTCCAGTTTCATTTTTCCTCTCTCAACATCAAGAAGTTGACACCTTTTGAAGTGACCATTTCCCATGATTTACCATCCAGTATAATATTCAATGATTTAAGTCTACTTGAGACAAAACAAGGTAATAACTTTATTATGACCATAGAAAACAGTTTCTTATTTAGTGATAGGCATTAACCTCTATCATAAGGTTCGTTCCTCATGACACTTTGAAAGGTAACTATACAACTATGAGTGAACTTAGATAATATACTGTTAGATAATTTCACCTATCCCTCAGTAAACATTACTATAGTTCTACTTTGAAGTAAATTATTTCAAACACCGCTTTTCATTTATTTCCTACTGTTCTGTAAAGATGTAGAACCTTCATAAATTCTCCATACAGATGAGTTGACTTTACATGTTACAAGTGTATAATAAAGTAAAAGCATTTTGTTCTCATCAGTTAAAACAACCTTTGCCATTTTATTTATAACTTGGTTTTTAAAACACTGACAGAACACCAGACAATATTTATAAAGCATGTCTGGAAGTAATAAATTTGTTCTCCTTAACAGAAGCTCATTCACCTTGAAAGTATGAGCTCATGGTGGATAAATGACCCAGAAGATAAGATCATTCCTATTAGGAAAGAAAGTAACAACACTCACAAAGACCTAAAAAAAGGTGAAAACATGTCTATTTTCTTAATTCATGCAAGTAAATGTAAAAATCTAATGATTTGTCTCCTCTGTGTATGTGCATGTTCTTACATCTAATCATTTAACATTTACTAATGTTTAACTCATATTTATCCCTTATTGCATAAAAATAGGATTCTACTTTTTTGCTATCACAGAATCACAGAATCACAGAATGTTAGAGGTTGGAAGGGACCTTAAAGATCATCTAGTCCAACCCCCCTGCCAGAGCAGGATCACCTACAGCAGAGCGCACAGGAACGCGTCCAGGCGGGTTTTGAATGTCTCAAGAGAAGGAGATTCCAGAACCTCCCTGGGCAGCCTGTTCCAGTGCTCGGTCACCCTCATAGTAAAAAAGTTTTTCCTCATATTTTTATGGAACCTCCTGTGTTCCAGCTTCCACCCATTGCCCCTTGTCCTGTCAGTGGACGCCGCTGAAAAGAGCCTGACTCCATCCTCCTGACATTCCCCCTTGACATATTTATAAACATTAATGAGGTCACCCCTCAGCCTCCTCTTCTCCAAGCTGAAGAGACCCAGCTCCTTCAGCCTTTCCTCATAAGGGAGATGCTCCACTGCCTTCACCATCTTTGTGGCTCTGCACTGGACTCTCTCAAGCAGCTCCCTGTCCTTCTTGAACTGAGGGGCCCAGAACTGGACACAATATTCCAGATGTGGCCTCACTAGTGCAGAGCAGAGGGGCAGGAGGACCTCTCTCGACCTACTTGCTACTCCCCTTCTAATACACCCCAGGATGCCATTGGCCTTCTTGACCACGAGGGCACATTGCTGGCTCATGGTCATCCTCCTGTCCACTAGAAACCCCAGGTCCCTTTGCCCTGCACTGCTCTCCAGCAGGGCAGTCCCCAACCTATATTGGCACATGGGGTTAGTTTTTCCCAAGTGCAAAACTCTACACTTGCCCTTATTGAACTTCATAAGATTTCTCCCCGCCCAGCCCTCCAGCCTGTCTAGGTCTCTCTGAATGGCTGCACAGCCTTCTGGTGTGTCAACCACTCCTCCCAATTTCGTATCATCAGCAAACTTGCTGACAACATTCTCTAATCCCTCGTCCAGATCATTGATAAATATATTGAAAAGCTATATGCTAGTAGTTTTTATTGAAACTGAGAACAAGTTATGTTCAGAAATTTAAGCAAGATAATTTTGACCTCCAAAGAATTTTTCCAAATGTTTTCCTCATTGCTTGCTAGCTCACTTCAGTAAAGGACAGCTTTCCTTTTTCTGGTGAATATCCAATTTCTAGGAAAAAGGTGGACAAAGAGTTTCTGCTCTTTATCAGCTATGTATATATAATTAATTCTCTTCCTATATACCTCAAATCTTTCTTTTGTCCTTTTTACTCCTCTCTCTGAATTCACATCTGTATTGGGTTTGAGTGGCCAGGGGAATTGTAGAGGTGGCTTCTGCGAGAAGCTGCTCAAAGCTTCCCCTAGGTCCGACAGAGCCAGTTACAAACAAAGATGAACCTACCACTGGCCAAGGCTGAACCTACCAGTGATGATGGAAATACATCTCTGAAAACATATTAAGAAGTGGGGAAAAAGAACTGTGAAATAACAACTTGCAGAGAGAGAGAAAGGGGACTGGAGCAAAGATTCCCCTGAACCATGGTGAAGACCATGGTGAGTCAGACTGTCCCCCTACAGCCCATGGAGATGATGGGAGTGTAGATGTCCACCTGTGGCCCGTGGAGGACCCCATGCTGGAGTGTGTGGATGCCTGAGGGAGGATGTGACTCTGTGGGAAGCTCGTGATAGAGCAGAGTCCTGGCAGGACCTGTAGCCCATAGAGAGAGGAGCCCATGCTGGAGCAGGTTTGCTGACAGGACTTGTGACCCCACAGAGGACTCATGCTGGAGCAGTTTGTTCATGAAGGACTGCACCCTATGAAGAGAATTCATGTTGAGGCAGTATGTCAAGAATTGTCTCTCGTGAGAAGGAGCCACATTAGAGAAAGGTTGTGAATATGGTCTCCTATGAGAGGGACCACATACTGGAGCAGAGGAAGAGTGAGGGGTCCTCCTACTGAGGAAGAAGGAGCAGTAGAAACATCTAATGAACTGACCACAACTTCCATTCCCCATCCCTCTGTGCCACTTAGGGGAAGGAGGTAAATTGGAAGCCAAGTTAAGCCAGGGAGGAATGAAGAGGTGGAGGGAAGGTGTTACTCTTAAGATCGGGTTTCATTTCTCACTGCCCTTTTCTAATTTTTTAATACATTTAATTAATTTCACCAAAATTGAGTCTATTTTATGCAGGGTGGTAGCTGCGAATTATCTCCGTGTCCTTATCTTGCCCTATGAGCCCTTCGTTATATTTTCTCTTCTCTGTCTAGCTGAGAAGGGGGAGTGATAGAGTGGCTCTGGTGGGTACCTGGCCATCAGACAGGCTGGAACCACTAGACTACCTTATTTATCTTCTGTCTTCACTTTTTTCTATATGATTTTTATTTTTCTGTTTTAGTTTTTCTTTTGGCTTGTAACTTATTCTTACCATTTCTCTTTTTGGTATAAATGATACGTGTCTTTCCATTTCCTTAAAAAACTTTATCTCCTTCCATACACCCACGAGACATGGCTAAAAGCCTGCCCATTTCCAGTCCATTTTGAGTCCTCTTTTTACCCTCTGTATCTTCTATAAATTGAGAAGTTACTAAAAGAGTAGTGGTAGCTTGTAGACAGATGCATGTGCTGACCCACTTCCACAGTACTAAGCAAATTATTAATGTGAAGGCAGATAATTCCTATTATGTCATATATATATATATATATAACTTCTCATTTTCAGAGACCTGATTTTGTCTTTAATTTACTTGTTCAAATCCTAGCAGGAGCAGTGGAACTTTTTCACATTTTTTCTCATACCCACAGTTGCTACTGTCTCTCTGCCACAAGTTAGGCCCCCAGCCTCAACTGTTCATTGTACACATTATTCTTTGTAACTAGTAACACCATCAGAGAAGGATTATTCAGAGCTATCGGAGACTCCTTTCTCAAAGGGGAAATAACCATGACCAGCAGAATAGATGAACTGATTTTCATGGTTAGTGTTACATTTCTTATATCCACTGTTTTACCTGTACAGGTATTAATAAAAACAAACAAAAAAAATTGATCAATCAATCAATAGACGGAGATCAATAGATGGAGAAGGAAGGAAGGAAGGAAGGAAGGAAGGAAGGAAGGAAGGAAGGAAGGAAGGAGGGAAGGAGGAGGAAGGAGGAGGAAGGAAGGAGGAGGAAGGAAGGAGGAAGGAGGAAGGAAGGAAGGAAGGAAGGAAGGAAGGAAGGAAGGAAGGAAGGAAGGAAGGAAGAAGGAAGGAAGGAAGGAAGGGAATATGAAACATAGCTTCTCAAATCTCAGACTGACAATACAATGGGATTAAAACTAAAGCATTCAAGTAGAAAGGTACAACGAAATATTGTACTGACATCATACAAGATGATGGTTACACTTTAGCAAAAGAGAATTAGTAAAAAATTATCCCTTATTTCTTTAGCTTCCATGTTGATTTCTCTCAGCAATATCCACATCCTGTCTTGATAAGCTGTCTTCTGTCATCATTTTATGAGTGAACCAGCAGAATCACACTTCTGTGAATAAATATTTTATTTATAATTTGACTATTTTACAGGTGTAGATGCCATCGTGGAGCTTGCCATCCTTCTTCCTTGATCAACCAAAGCATTCTTAGTGAGCTACTGATGTTCTCCCCAATTATCATATCCATGTGATAAAGCAGACTGTGAATCTTTGGTAAACACAACATAGTGAAGTCTGTTCAGAGCTCTCAGTTAGAGGGAGCAATATTTGCTTTGCAAATCACTCACCCAACAACTGTCAACATCGACCAGACTGCTTAGTCATATTTGAGAAAAAAGTAGGAGCCCAATTCTGATCTGACCGCACCTCCTGTATGTCCTGGTGCTAAAGAAGAGCTCTGGTAGGACTGAGAAGCTGGTACCTAAAATTCTAGATGTAGTTTCAGTCATGTGAGGAATGAGGGAGCAAGTAGACATGGTATTTCATGCTTTCAGTTCTGCTCCAGGACTGAAAGAAAATAGAAAAATGTTCTTTCCCCTCCAGTCAGATTGAGGTCTGACCTCATTAAGTCCATGTGTGATTCCTGTAGGTAGTGTTGCCACATTTATAAGGCAGCAACATACCCTGCAGCTTCTCTGAGGTTCTCTGTTGGGTGTTGTTTTTTTTGTTTTTTTTTTTTCTCTGTCTGAAACATGCCTGGTTCTCACAACAGTTTCCATTCCTCAATAACTACAGTTGGTATGTGAATGGAACAGAATACACATGTAGCATTTTGCATGGGCTAAGAGTAGTTCCACAACAGTTGTCCAACAATAAAAGTTGACGATTCACACTGCAATTTTTAAGGATTGAAAGGATATAACATGGACAAAAGCATGATCGTAGGACAGGATATTTCACTCCTGTAAATAAAAGATAAGTCTGAACGCATATACATGAGAATTCTGTGTAATGTGAGTGTTACCGTGCAGATATGGATTCTTTATTAAGAGCGATCAAGCCTGGTCTCAATGAACAGGGATGGTGCACACAATTTTTTTTATTTTCAGTCTTATATTCTTAATATATTTTTCCTGTTACATCAGATTACTCTCATTTTGTGAATAGCGTGTGAATGCCATTGTTTTGATTTAGCCTTGATTGAAAGCTTTATGCAACCCTTCATCATCTTTTATCTTTCATTCTATTTTGTGATACAACTGTTTTATTATATCTCATTTTCATTATGTTTTTTTCTTCACTGAAGTTTTTTTCTTCACTTGGTTTTACAATTCTTCAGATACAGAATTGAAGATTTCTATATTCTCCCATGTGAAAATAAGATACGATAAAGAGTATCACCTTATAGTCCCATTTCCCACGCTCTTTACTTGCTTCAAAGTCAGTTTACAGAGCTTTGAAGGACCTCCAAACTGTCCCTGAGACTTTTCCAAACCAAATGTTCACACAGTCAATTCATTTCCTGTCTGTCTATAGTAAACACTTAGATAAATGTAATAACAATGAAGAAGAAGAGATAACACAGGAGACTGTTTTTTCACATATAAGTATACGTATAATACACACATAATATTGAAATAGCTAGGTGAGATTTATGAATAATGGGATTTAGTACCCGCTTTATTTTATTTTTTAAAAAAGGTAAAATCTCAATTCAGTGAGGACTTAAATTAACTATATTACTGCATGTATGTGGATTTCCTCCCTCTGTTAAAAGCATTACAGAACAATGAGACTGACATGGAGAGGATGAATTAATGAAGCATTAAATGAAAGTAAGAACAGACAAACTCAAAGCAAGCAAAGGGAGTAGGTTTTTTTGTTTCTTTTTCCCAGTGGACAATTAAAAGAGCGACCCTCCCTACAAAGTACATTCAGATGCTAAGGGTTTGCAAGGGTTCAGAAGATGTCACATGAGATCATTGAAATGTAATCTATAAAGGCTGAAGTTTGATAATGCAGTTTATGAGGACTCTTGATGGATCCAGAATAACATATTCTTCTGTAATTGTTTCAAATACACTGTATTTTCCCAAGTTTTCTGTTGTTTAAAATATTAATGTGTAATTAGAACCTGGCAAATAGATAATATCGAAGAATGAAGAACAGATGTATAAATTCACAAGGACCAGTCAACATTTATCAGAAACATAGACAGAATGTAGAAAAGCTGATTCTTTTTTTTTATATGTCTATGAATAACGCACAGTTATTTTTACATCCCGTTATTTTGGGGATAAGGACATGATGGGAAAAGTCGGATAAGGAGACTGAAAAACTGGGACCAAGATTTCTCTTATTAACATACAAAAACATGCAAAAATTTTCAACCATATAAAAAGCTGGTTACTGAAATTTCTTACAGGGGAGTGAATTTGGTCTAGGTCTTGATTTCTGATATAATGCAGGTAAGTACATTATTAATAAATATAAGAATCTATTAATCTATATCTTTCAGCAGAAAAGGCATATGACAGCAAAAAAAACCCTAAAAGCAAATAGGAAAAAAAATAAAACAGGATTGCTGTGTAGACCCAGAACAACAGCAACACAAGTATCGCTTTCAAGCACCTTCTTGTTTCACCTGACATGAGTTTGAAAGACCTCACAGAATCAAGCCTTACTTAAAAGGAGTCATTGCCTTGTTTACTAGATACAATTCTTATACATGTGATTTGACAAGAAGTAAAAATAGTGTCAAGGTTTTTTTCTGGAATGTCAAACATTTTAACATGTCAGGAATACATAAGACAATCTGTATAGCTGTTTGGTAACTGAAAGCTCTTGTAATCCAGATATGTTACTTCAGAAACTGTTTTGCCAATTTCTTCAGGAAAATCCAGAAAATATGAATTAAGGATCAATTCATCATGATGCTGACTGACTCTTGGAAAAAATAAAATGGTTGTAGTTATCATGAGCTTAATTGATTTTGCTTTTGAGTGTTCAGTCATCATGTCTGAGGAGTTCCACATTACTCAAAGCATAAAGCTTTGCAGAAGTTCCATTTAGTTATCATACACATAATATAAAATGAAATACCAAAATATATAACATGTTTCATTGCGGAAGTGATGCTTTCCTGCTGAGGTAACCGTGACTTTTTATTTTATATCAAACATAATAATTTTACACCCAGTAATAAATTATCTCAGTGATTTGTTTAAAAACTTAAGGAGTATCCTCTAATTAGGTGGTCTGCCATTCCTCTTGTGGGTTAAATACATAGGTATTAAGGGAATTTAAACTATTTTTTATAAATAATATTTACTTTTTGAATGTACAACCAAAAAAAAAATGCATATATACTCAAATCAGAGCACAACACCACAAATCCAGAACAGGAGGACCTTAAGGTATATTCAGAGGAGTACAGTCACAGAGAGCTAATTATATAGATAAACTATGGAAAAAAAAATAAATCTGTGTGGTAACTTTATAAAGATACTGATTTTAATAGTTTACTCTGGATTTCACCAGAACAGAAGAGGGAGAGGAACAGTAACATGGAAATTATTCTCAGCCATAAAATTAAATTGAATTATTTCAGAAAGATAAAACTGTTTGCAGAATAATTTAACTTTGCTTCCATTAAAGAGACAAAAATAAAAACACACAGAAAAAAACCAACAAAACCCACTACATTCAAACAAGCAAAGCTTTCTAAGGTTACAATATAAGCAAATAATCTCAGAAGATACCCTTGATGCAACTGGTAAGATTTGTTTTGCATGATATATGATACACATTATGCATCAGATATTCTCACAATAAATTCCTCTTGTGCAGAGACCTTTTATGAGTAGTTTGTGCATTTGGTTTTATATATTACAACTATACAACCTTTTTGTGTCATGTATAAAAAGATCAAATAAAAATACTACTATTTCTTAGACAAGTAAACCAGAAATTTAAAAATTTAAAAACCAGAATTTAATAATGTAGATTTGACCTAGTATATAATTGTAATATAGTAATGGTTTTACAGAAAAGACACTTGTCATCACTGTCAGAGCATCTTTTTTGCAGGGTCTTTTCTGTTTTGAGAAGACGGTAGATCTAGAATTGGACTTACATTTCAGCTCACAAGAAGAGCTGGAAAGTTAGCAAATTACATCTTTAATAAACAGCAGATATCCAGATCTCAGCTTGTTCAGCTTAATACTGACAGTGTTCTATGTTACCTCAGTTGAGATACAATTTAATAAGAGATGAATAAACACAGTAGAGAATAAAATTAAACATATAAAGCTTGAACTAACCATTATGTTGCAGAGAGCTGTCTTGGCAGGTGATATCCTTTACAGAGGATAGCATAATAATTTCTGTTCAGGATTACAGCCAGTATGAAATACTTCATCAGTGGTAAAAGAACAAGAAAAATATGTAAGTACCTACACATGGTACAAAAAGACTCCTGGAATTGTCAGTATTTCTTTAATATTATTTTTATAGTTTTTAATTGTGGAGTTGAAAACGTCTTGACATCTTATGACAAAAGAGAGTTCACAAGGTATGAATACTGTGGAAAATAACATGCACATAACTATTCGTTTTTCCTAAAACTCTCATTGTCTAATTTGCACTGCATATGTACATAGATAAATGTGTTAGGAAATAAGGGAGTTATATTTATAATGACAAATCACACAGCACATTTTCCTAATCAAGTAATATCTCCTTTTCCTAGTCACAAGAATAAAAAATATGTTTAGATCTTTCAAAGGTTTTCAGATAAGAGTCATAGAATCACAGAATGCATTGGGTTGTAAGGAAACTTTAAGGATTGTCTAGTCCAGCCTCCCTGCAGGGACATCTTTAACTAGATCACTTTGCTCAGAGCCCCACCCAGCCTGACCTTGAATGTCTGCAGGGATGGAACCTCCAACATCTCTCTCGCCAACCTGTTTCAGAACTTCACCACCATCCTGGTAAAGAACTTTTTCGTAATATATAATCTAATTCTATAGTGCTCTAGTTTAAGACCATTGTCCCTCGTCCTATCACTGTACATCCTGTAACTCTTATGCAATGTATGATGGATAAGATATTATACTATCTCTTTATATAACTTCATGATGAACTAACACTGGGCCCAGTATATCAACTGTGAATTATAAAATGTTGCAAAAATATCTTTAGAAGTTTTCATGTTGTTTGGATATTAATTTCCAAAGCATGACTAGATGTCCTGGACAATTAACAGACATGCTGATGAATTGCCTAAGTGATAATTTTCAGGTTTTCATGGCTACAAACATGAAAACATAATGGTAGTGTAATATTTAGAAACATAGTTTCAAAATCAAAGATTTGATAGTCCATACATGTGCATGAACTATCATTCACATAATGGAAATAGTAGATATATACATAAAAAATATCTTCAGAATAACTATTCAGAAATAAATGATGTTGTGGCATACTCTGATTTATAGATGTCTTTGTTAGCTTCAAAGCATGTACATTTTTGTTATGTGTAGAAAGAGGGTATATACTATTTGTGGACAGAATTTGCTCTGGACACAAGAACACCTGAAAAATCAAGAGGTGAGTATTTCATAAAGCAGGAGGTTAATCTGAAAGTCAGTAATAACACAGACTTAATCACTGCAAAACATAAGAAAATTTAAACCAATAAAAAATTCTATAACTTCATTTACCCACTGCCCTACAGGTTGTCCTGATTTGAGCTAAACAGAACTAATTCTGTTCAATGATTTTCAGCTCAGTATCTTCCAAGAGGCTGCACTTTCTGAAGTTAGCAGCATATTTTTGCAGACACTGTTTGCTACTGAGAGTAATAATGCCTGATGTTTAAGGTTACTACCAAGAACCAGCATGCAGAAAAGCTCTTGTTTATATTTGGTCTTATAATAACCAAGACCAGTATTAGATCTTCTGTGCCATGTTGTGGGGTGCTAGGAAGTAAAAGGATCACAATGAAGTAAAATGTTCCTCCTCAGGGCAGGGACAGGACAGGGGTCCATTCCATACATGTCATATTCAGTATAAAGTTGAGGGATCACAGGCTTAAACTCTTCTTCAATGGTTGGTGTTCAAGCAGGTCTCTGTTCTTCTGCCGTTGATACTGATCTTGAATTCCCAAATCCAGCTTCTGTTTCCACTTCACCTCTGCTGCTGAGCCTGAGACTTCCCCAGTGTTTACTTGCTCTGCAGTATCACTGGGAATTGCTAAGGGAGTGGGGATGAGTTCGTTTCAATACCAGTTTTATATATATTTATACATATTTTATACAGATTTTTATATATTTCATTACTTGCATTACTTCCTTATTAGTACTATTATTTTTTTGTTAAAGCTGTTTTAGCTTTCTTTTCCAATCTGCCTTATTCCCTTTTCCTCCCTATTTGGGGAGTGAGAGGAGATAGATAGCATCTGTCAGTCATTTAGTAGCCAGCTCAGCCCTAGCTCACAACACTTCTATAAAGCACTATTGATCTAAGCTCAACAATAAGAAAAGTAAAAGAAAAGGAGGAAAATTATGTGTTTGTGATTTTTTTTTCATGGAGGATAAATTTGTGTGAAAACTAAAAAGCACAGAGGAGGACTACAAGAGTCAAAAATAACATGAAACAGGAAAAAAAAAGAAAACAGATTAATCAGGCAGTTAGGAATATTTTATACGTGTAAGCAGATATAATACCATTTAAGAATAGGGAAATAGGTGAAGGCATATCTGAAGGCTATAATTTTATCTGGAAAAGCTTGTAAATGTTTTTGCATTTAATGATATGAAGCGTGATATCCTAGAGAAACCATAAGTGAATAACCACACTTCTTTATTGTTGTATCAGTGATCTTCAGCAAGGAGAATTCATTTGAACTGTAGGTAAGCTAACACTGGATTTTTTCCCCTTCATTTCACAATGTTTTTGGCTGAAAATGAAATGACACATTTTGGTTTTATTTCATGCAGCTACTGCAGAGGTAAAGGGCTTGATAACACTTAGAGTAGTGAATCTATACCAGGGCTTTTTGGACTGCAATCTGCAGAAGACTAAAATAGAAGTCTATAAAATCCTGAGTGCCATGGACAATGTTGTTTACTGTCTTTCTTGGTGAAAGGTCTATGGTGCCAGGTTCAGAACAAATAAAGGGAAATTCTTCTTCACACAAAACACAGTTAAGCTATTGAACTGTTTGCCACAGGACATTTTGAGTGCTCCAAGTTTATGTGTGTTCATATAAGATTTGGACAGAATTTTAAAGATGCTTTAAGGTCTATTAAATAGGAAGAAATCACATCTGATTCAGGAAGACGATTAAAATGATCTCTAAGGTCCCTTCCAACTCAGACCACTCTATGATTCTGTGATTCTATGAAGACCTTGAGTCACAAATCATTATCTGCTGGGAAAATGAAAGCATCTAGCAAAACATCACTACACATGTCCTGTTCTTACACACTTTGCAAAGCATCTACATTGCTTCTGTCAGAAACTGCACATGGAACTGAAAGGTTTCTAGTACTGACTTTCTATGCTGTTCTTTGTCTTTATTCTTAAACATGCCATTTTTAAATAGGATCCTAGGGTTTTTTTGTGCAGACTTGTATAGGGATTAAACTCCAAGTCAAGAGCTCTATAAAGTAGTAATAGTGAAAACAACAATATAATAGCACATAATGCATTATTTAGCATTTGTTCAAGGCAAATCAACAACAAAGCTCTCTCTTAGTCACCTTGCAATTGCTAAAAAAATTTTGAATTCAGGACTTCCATTAATCTCAAGACTTGCTCCCCTTTTCAATCTCCCAAACAGGAAAGTTTTTTCTGTTTTGAAGTCAGTTGAAGGTTGTAAAATTTTTTGAATGTATAATTGTATATTTATGTATCTGAAATATAAATATTGAAACTGAAATACCGACACAAGTATAGCTGACATCTTTATCTAATCTTTCCTATTATATTTTTTCCTTTAATATTTCTGAAGGCAAAATGACAAGATATATTGACACAATTTCATAAGTCCAATCATAGAATGACCTGGGCTGGAAGGGACCTTAGAGATCATTTTAGTCCAACCTCCCTCTTGTGGGCAGGGACGCCTCCTGTCGACTAGGTCAGGCAACACCTGAGAACCGAACGGGAATCGATCTCGGGACCTTTGCTACTCATGGACAATTTATTTTATGGTACTGTGATGCAGAAGACTTGATTTTATGTATTTGGTTGCTGAGTTTGGAAATGTTACAATGGCAATTCTTAATGTTATGACAAAACCAATTTTTGTTTGGTTAATATTGTTATTGGATCTTTGTCTTCCAGCTCAGACGAAAGGAAAAAAACCGAACACCTCTCCATGGGCTAGTAAAGTTTACATGCCAAGGTTTTTATACCAAACGTGTCTGAGTTCAGAATAGTAATGGTTCTTTAGTATGACATAGTTTAACATTGCCAAGTGCATTGAACAGAAAATTGAAAGTGTAAAAATACAATTGTCGAAGTGTTTTTATGGATCTTTGAACTGATGATCCCACATGTACCACTGACAGGGATTATTTTATATTTTCCCTCAGATCTCAGATCATACATGATTTTGCTTGGCTCTGACTATGCTGTTACTTCCAATGCAAATGGAAATAAGAAATTTTTAAGCCATAATCCCACCATAAGATTCACAGTTAGCATTAAATTCAAAGCCCGTATTCTGCAACCATGACAATTTTTTAGAATCATCAGAATGCTACAGTGCTGAAGAGACAGATATTGAACTTTTAAGTATCTTACTATGCAGAAACAAGGAATTAAAACAATGTAAAACAACCTTACTTATTTTTTATCTATAATTTTTTCTTTAAAAAAAAAAATCCTAAAACAGGTGTCCTGGGTTTAGCTGAAAACCCAGTCCTGTTTAGTGAATTTTACTTTTCAGTTTAGCGTCTTCTAAAAGGCTGCACTTTCTGAAGTCAGCAGCATGTTTTTGCAGACAGTGTGTGCTACTGGCAGTGATAACACCTGATGTTTACAGTCACTGCCTGGGACTGGTATGTAGAAAGGCTCTTGCTTATACTTATTCCTATAGTGACCAAGGCCACTGCTGGCTCTTGTGTGCCATGCTGGGGGTGCTGGGTAGTAAGAGGGGGGCACAAGGAAGTAAAAGGCTGCACCTCCGGGGGGTAACAGACAGGACAGGTGACCAACGAGAGTATTCCATCCCATATACGTCATATTTAGTATAAATTGAGTGATCACGAGAATTTCGCCTCCTTTTCGGCCCTTTTGCCCCTTTTGCCCTTTTTTTGGCCTTTTTGCCCTTTTTTCACCCTTCCTTTCTGCAATGACCGATGTCCAGAGAGGACTCCATCTGACCTCCTGATTTTGATCCGGATCCTGAGTTCCCGAATCCAGCTCCCTGTATCCAGCTCCCGCCGCCGCTGAGCCTGGGGTTTCCCCAGTGCCTCCTGCTCTGCAGCACCAGTGGTGATTTCTATCGGGGGAGGGAGTCGGGTTTGATATCGGGCTACTATCTATAGTTGTATATAATTCTTTACTTTTATCTCTTTACCATTATTCCTATTACTTTCATTAAAGTTGTTCTAGTTCGTTTTTTTTCTTCTCTCATCCGTAAGTCTCTCTGCCTCATTTCCTTTTCTCTTCCCGTTTGAGGGGGGGAAGAGGGGGTTAGAGAGCGTCTGTCCGCGTTAGTGGCCGGCCCAGCCCTAACCCGCGACAAACAGGCTTAAAATTATGAGTGCTGATAACAAGTAAAGCTGGTGAAAACAGTTTAGAATTTAATCTTTTTATACTACTCTGGTAGTGCTCATCCACCATGTGGCTTATGAATATACAGATATTATAGCTTTGAACCTTACCTCTCAAGTTCATTAGCTGAAAGCACAATTTGCTGTCAACTAATCTGCTAGCAAAGATTCTTCTGCTTCTTCTAGATAGAAGGATCTCATCTCCCCCCCAAGTGGCTGTCAAAGAACCTGTGACTGTAGAAACCAAAGTTCCGGTGACACTACCAGGCACAAAGCCAGATATTGATCCGCATGATGCATTGACTTTTGCCTAAATGCCTGTGATATTTCAGACCAAGGATTTGAGACTTGCTGAATTCACGTGTCTGCTTATCTGTTCTGCAGACACTGAGGATGGAGATCAACAAGGCCTGCACAGTGAGAACCAGCTGAAGGGGGGAGTCTTGTGGTGCCAGGACGGGCCTGGCTGAAGAACAAGGCCAAACGGAGACTAATGATGTCAACACCATCCTGCAAACAGGTAAGTTGCTTCAAAACAGAATTCTGAAGGTCACAATGTCCAGGGTGGAATTTTTACCTCAATATCCCTATATGACTACAGTCACCCACTCTTTAGTCAAATCATGCCAAATGTCACACCAGGGGCTGCCGGAGATGGTATATAAGGAGCAGGGAGAGAGTGTGTCGAAGGAAGGAGAGAACAAACCCAGAAGAGGCAATCAACAAGCTGTGCTCCTTCTCCTTCACCCAAGACAGGGATGTCTTCTTGGTAAGAACTGCATTTTCACCTTTTGGTGAGAAATACCCAAGGCAGCATTTTGCTGGCATTACTATTATATATTAGTGCTATTACAGAGAGTGAAGTTATCAATGGCAACTCCGAATCTTGTATCTGTTTCTTCAATAAATCACCTATTCTTTGTTATCTTGCAAATTGTCCCAGTGCAAGACCTTAACAGGGCTCTGAAACAGGAAAATATTTACCTTGGGTGCACGCCTCTCAAAGCCATATACCTTTTCACATGACACCCCCATCACTGACTAGCAGGAAAAAGAATTAAAAGGAGTCTGAACTAATTTTTAAATTGTATGTTAAATTTAACTTGAGTTTGTTTCATTTCCTCCCTCTGAACTCATCACTTATCCATTACTCTCTGTGCCTAATATTGTGACGTACATAGAACTACGCCGTATCTAAACATTAGTGATGGCAAGATATCCTCTTCCAGAATTCAACATTTAATGTTTTTGCTTTCAAAACATCTTGCTCATATTTTCGTGCTTTGAATACTTTATGTGCAAACCTAAAAAATCTAAAACAAAGTGGAAGTCCTAACTAAAGGGGATTTTCTTTCATAGATAATATAAAGATATTCAGTTTTCATACTAAACTTGAACATAATTAAATTTCAAAACCTCCAGAGTCATCTTTTTTTTCAATTTTTCTCAATAAAATATTAACACAATATAATTGCAATGCAGTAGTGGAGTCATGATCAACACTGATTTGACCCAGCAGTTATCTAATGTACTTAGCATCAGAATCCTGTGTGATGGAAATCAGTGAATTTTCATCAGTACAGATACAGGTACAATTTACAAAAAGCAAAAATTGACACCTGCAAATCTCTTCTTTGAGGAAAAAATAATCGTTTAACCATTTCAGTAATTAGTCTAATTCTTCATACACAATAGTTCCATTTTACAAAACTTCCATGGAAAACATGTTAGGCCAGCATAGCTACTGTAGATTTGCCTTAATGAATAGAGCCTCAAGTGCTATAGTTAAGACCTTAGTTAATTAAACATTAATCTCTTCATTTATTCTATGTGTAACTTAATTACAGAACTAGTTTTAGAGTCATTTATCATTTATGGAATATGAAATAAAAATAAATCTGTTTAATCATACTTTAATCAAACAAGCAATTCATCAATGAGTTTAGCAAATCACACCTACTCCGCAACTCTTTAATTAAGACTTTAAAATTTTAAGTTCAGTGTAAAAAAATTATGCCGAAGTGATCACTTGAAGTCAAACTTCAATATCTATCTCTATCTTTTGACAAATATTGTATTTCACAGTTAAGATAAAAAAGTTTTTCAAATACCATAAAGACGCTGTTTTCTTCCATAAGAAATTTTCCAGAAATACATGTTTTATTTAACATTTTCATTTTTTGTGTTTTAACTTCTCATTTGCACCTTAAACTAAGTGAATATATTGAAATAATATGTTTTAAATGAAAAAAAAAAAGGTAGAATATGGGGGGAAAATGTTGTTCTGATGCATAAATTAGGTACTTCTTAAGACATGTTAAAGTAAAAAAACAAACAGAAACCAAAAAAACAATAAAATAAAAAGAAAGAGAAAAGCTCACCTTTGTAAAGATTACTGCTCTGATTTGCAAATGTGTTGTATAAAGCTACTGCAACAAATATTGAAGCAATAATAACACTTGAAGCAACAAAGTTTGACTGATATACGGCTTTGATGAAGGGAATTGATTTTTTTGTTTTCCCCGGAGTGTACTTGCATTAAATCTCTCAGTTTCACTAATCTGAAAAATCTTGTTTGTCTTTTTCTCGATAAAGGAAATGAGGGGCAGGTTATCTCGTGTATAAATAAAGAGAAGGAGTCGAATTAACGGGTAATACAAATGCAACTTCAAATAGATTAGAAATACACTCAGATAACAATTTCTTTTATTAATTTACAGAGATACTGAAGACAGCTGGTGAGTAGTTCTCTACTTCTGTAGAACTGTTATTTTCATAATTTAATTGGAAGTACTAGGTAAATAAAGAAAGCATTAATCTGCATTTGATATACAGAAGAAACTTCTCTGTTTCAAAGCTTCCTGGGAGAAAAGGAATTAGGAAGATATAGACATATATTTACTTTCATGAATTATTCAAACACGGCCAAATTCAGACCTCTAGTAAACATTTATTTCAGTAGAGCTGCACCTGCTTACATTAACCTGAAATTATGCCCCATTTACCTCTTGCAAAGACTACAGTTAACATATATTTAATTAAACAAAATTTAAAGGAGGTATAAACCTACATTTTTGGTGACTAAAAGATGAATAGTTGTTATACCCTACATTTTTCTACAATAATACAGTATTTGGTGTTCTACTCAGCTCTAATGACTTACTGTTTTCCATGCTGTAGTATAACTGAAAAGTCATAAATCATAGCCAGCTAACCTATTCAACAGAAAGGTTAAACTACTGCAAGCTATTTCCTTTTGTCAGTTAGGTCAGGGGCACAAAATTATGTTGAAGAATGTTTCTGGTAACAAGTCTTCTGTCACATCCAATGTTGTCATTCTGACATGGCCCTTTCATTTTGGTGCGAGGGGTTATTTGGATATTTTCCATTCCTAGAATGCTAATTCCAGATAAACGTCTAGGTTGGCATTTTTAGACATACCTTATAGGATTTTAAACAACAGATAAAATACACAGTGAGAATATATTTTCCCTTATAGCAACAGCAAAACCACAAAATTCAAAATTTAAGGAAGTGGAATGCTGTAATTTTATCAATAACACTAGAAGAGACTGCACTGTCATTTATACGCATTAGCCTCTTTTTGTTTCCAGAATTACCTGAAGAACCTGTGTGAATGGGCTGGAGGAAAGGTTTACTATATCACTGCAAAAACTTTTAGCCAGTTTTGGGGGGAGTGTTTTCCCTTTTTGTGGCCACTCCTTCCATAAAGATTTTAGACAGATGGACCTATTTACACCTGATCAACCACATAAAAACACTAAAAATGAAACCACCAATATTCTCCTTAAGGTTTCAATTACCTTTTTTCTGTTACAGTGAAGTGTTGTGTTTGTTCCTTACTATGTTGTAAGCTCTCTTTGGCAGAGATAATATTTCACTTTGCCAAATATTTTGGGTCTAATCTTGATTAGTACCTCATACAGTAACACAAATACTGTATAATAACTGTGAGTCATGGGGTCTGGAATGCTTCTTGACTCTGGTAGATGCTCTCTCTGAGGAGGTAATCTTTCCAGTGATATTTTCACAATGTTTTCTCATGTTTGTTAGACACATATAAAAGATGATAACATTAGGACATATGCAGATATTAGTGGGAAAATGTAGTTAAGTACTAATATGAATATAAGGAATGAATTCCTGGTGCATTTTAAGGTTGGTAGAACTTATCTCACATATCTAACAAAAAACTGTCCATAATTTGCAGCATTTTTTCTTGATAGATGCTGGCTGTGTTTCTGAAGCACTTCTTCAGCTTCTGATAAACGTTAAGGTATTATTTAGATTCCAGTGCTCTGGAAATTTAGCCCTGAGAACTCAGGAGAATACTGTATAATTTAGGCTGCACTTATATTTCCTAATTTTATGCATCTAAAGTGTAGATACCATATCTGAGTTAGATACCTATGATATGTATAAAAATTAAGTATAAGAGGACATCACATCTTGATTAATTTCTTCCATTTATGCTCTTTAGTTTTTTGTAAGTAATTTTTTGTACTCTTCCAAGCTAACAGCCATCATTAGGTTTTTAAATGCCACTGTGCATTTTTCACCTTTTTTTGTAAAGTTACCTAGAAAATACTTATAAGAATTTTCAGATGTTAGTGAAAAATGAACCACTATTCTCTTTGAGTGGACTTTTTTTTTTTAAAAAAAAAAGTTGTAAAAGAGAACGTCTTGGAAATTTACTACTTATTTGTGCACTAAATATTAGTTTTATCACTCATAAAAAAATTTATGTGCATAACACTGCTAACAGAGGTACTTTGGGAGTCTTTCTGAATCTTTTTGTCTATAAAACCCTGGTAGTTTCTAAAAAAACCCAAACGACTGCTTAAATTGTCTGCTCGTGTATGCCAATAATGAATTTGATTTCAGCTAATCAAAAGCCTATAGATATAAACACCTTTCAACCAGAATTAGATGTCTTAGGAGAAAAAAAAAAAAAAGGTGATATACGTATTAGTTCTGTAACACAGTGTGTCTCAGAGAACAACTAAAGCAAGTAAAAAGGTAACTTCCTATTTCAAAACAAAAACAGCGCCCTTAGCCCAAAACTCAGTCAAATTTTTTCTTTTTAAATCACTAAGGTACATCTTAAGCACGATTTAGTGGCCTTTAAAGAGATGCAGTGTTTCACCAAAATGAGTGAAAAAATGCAATGTGCACCTAACTCGACCTCCTTCATGGAAGTAGTCATGTTCCAGGAGACTCCCACGTGTGTCAGGGAAGGATTCACTTCCTGCTGAGGTAGTGTCTAAAACAGATTGAAGGAGCTGCTTCCTAGAACTTCCTATTTATCTTTATTGGTTATTAAAGGAGCCTAGGTGACTATTTCAGATAAATAGTTGCCTTTATAACAGATGTTCAAAAGTTGGTTAAACAAATCACTAACAGAGTACCCAAGCCAATGCAGATAGGAACCCCTCTTCTGAAGCTTTAGAGAAAGGTGCTTACCTTCAAGAGAAATAAACCTCTGTGCTCTGGATCACAAAAGACAGTTGTGCATGGTTACTCAAACACATATACTGACTATTGAGACACACCTTTTTGCTGTCAGTGTAGCCATGACGTGCTACTATTCTGAACAGGAGACATCTTACCCTTCCCTAAGGATCAAGAATCTGGGAACCACAGTTTGTTGTAATATGCCTGAAGCCAAGCAGTGAATAATAGGTTCTGATGATCATCCATATGCTTTGGATCTTATTCAGGTTTTTATTGAAGGAAACAAATAAAATACTGCTTGTAATTAATTATACTTGTTTCTTGTTTGGACATACACCTCAAGTTTATAGAATTCAGGCAATGTTTGTATGTCTAAGTATATCAAAGTGTTCTTTCAATTTCTTATGTTTTACTTACAAAATTGTGTTTCATGGGAGATATAACAAATTTTTGCAATGAAATTGGCAGCTTAATGTGGACTTCAGTATAAAAAATATAGTAGATCACCCATAAACTGTAATGTATTGATATGTCTTAATAAGGAATTTATAAAGTTTGCCACATGTAAATAATCATGTATCATAAAGAAATTTATTTTCTATGAATTATCAAAACATTCCCACTGTATAATACATATTCTGAAGAATATGTCATTCATTATCTGATACATGTTAAAAAATGTGATTAAATTAAATTTTATTAGCTAAAAAAACATGAATGATGCTAATACATACAAAATAAATGATGCAAATACATAGAAAAAAAGATCTGCTTCAAAATTAATTAAAAAAAAATGTGGTAGAAAAGGTAATGATTTTACAGTGTTTCACGTAGGTTGCTTTGCAAGCTCCAAAAATTCTGAATTACAAGTAATTTTAAACTTCAAATCCCCGTAGAGACATTGAGAGAACCATATAGCCAAAGTGTTAGAAGAGGACTAAAATCCTTTCCTCGCTGAAAGCAAATGCAAATTTTGAAACTGATTTTATGGGGGACAGTACTTCATGCATCATGGGTGAAATCTTCAGAAATCCATGCAAATATTGTGGGAGAGCTTACGATTTTGCCCTGTGATTATAAATACAGTGGGTCAAAATTTCACACGGACTGTGCTTTCTGCCTCCTATTGTGAGACAATTAATTGACTGAAGCTCACAGTTCGATAAAACAGAAGAGTTATCAACTGCATCTTGCCGTTCAGGTCAAAAATAGAACAACTGGATAATTTTACAGTACTTGCAAGAGAGTAGTGCAGAGGGGTTTGCCTTGTGAATCTTTCATATACCTCTGCAACAGCAGAAACAAGACTTAATAGAAAAACAGAAATTGCAGTAATGCTGCTTTCACGATTACTGAAAAGCATAGAGAAAATTTACACACACATAAAATTTTGTAATTTCTTCTACACCACATGTAGAAATATCTCTCTGCTGACTGCTAAGTTTGGAAAGCCATATAGTGCCTTTGAAAGTATAATTTAGTCCTGCACAGTAGCTGTAGAAGCATGTACAGCCTAAGAACTTCAGAAAAGGTCACAGTTGTTCCACTTGGGATTAGGATGATTTGAGTGACTCTTCCCTATATTATTAATTTCTGGAAGCCATTGTCCAAAACTTACTTTTTTTGAAAGAAGAAGCCACAGCAGTCCACATTTGATTCCTTGTTCTCCTACATTGCAAGTATTTTATGCCCTTTCAGCAAGAAACAAACACTTTTTTTTCTACCAGACATCTGATGCACAGGTATAACCCAGAGAAGAAACCTACTTCTTTTTCATACCCATTAATTCCATACCATTTACTGCGTGACCATTATCCCTGAGCAGAATAGAACTGCTTCATTTTACTTGCAGTACAGCTGACTGTCTAATTTAATATGACATAGCTAAAAGCAAGCTCTACACAGCATTAAATTTGCCATCCTGTTTCTCTGCCTTTTTCTTTTTAAAGCCCTAGATATAAACTACAAGTAACATATGGTGAAAACTAAACCACCATCATGGAAATCTGTGTGTGTTTTTCATGTCTGAGATGTATTTTGGTAATATTGAGTTCCCTTTTATATTGTCCATTGGTCATAATTTCTTGGGAGTGGTGACGAAATGAAACACAACACTTTGCTGCAGTTTGCCATTCTTTGAGTTGCTAGTGGCTGAAGAGCAAGTTGATCTGATATATTTCTAAGAAGTAACTCTGGAGCAGAATGCTTTTACTTTTGAAGAAGCAAACACTTTTTCTCCCTGATCTGTTTGCCACTAAGTATTGAAGCAAAAATTCCATGTTGATAGCAATATTCTACCCACTAGTTACGACCATCAGTGGTTATATTTATTTCCCTTATCAGGATACGCTCTAACAAAGATCTGCTATTTCTGGCATTTATTCTACCTTTTTTATCAGTGAGGAGGATTAGAGTCCTGAAGAGGTAAGATACGATTAGATGGTCAGTACATTGACAAGAGGAACTCTATAATTAGCTTGTAAGAAAGGGCAGGAAAAGACATTGTCTCCTATCGAACCTGTGCCATTTGGCATTAGTCATTAAATACTAATTGGGATGAGGACAGTAAGAGTGATACACTGTGACTGTTCTAATCCAGAGAGTCAGCTAATGCTTACTCTAAATTAGGAAATCCAGAACACATCACATTCTCCTTTGCAGGAGCATATTCCAGTCAGTGGCACATTTAATGGTATAGATTTTTTAGATAATGAGGGTCTCAACAGAAAATTCTGCAGTAGACCTTTACATGCGTGTATGCATATAACATAATGAAGATCTATAAAAAATACTGTACAAAGTAAGAACAATACAGGTTATTCATATAGACGTAATGCTAGAGAAGGCAAGACTATTTGGTTTTGTACACCAGAAAACAGAAAAAGACAGTCACACTTCCCTGGGGCCTGTCTGCTCTGCAGCATCAGTGGTGATTGCTGTCAGGAGGAGGAGTGGGGTTCAATATTGGTTTTGTACATATTTGTATACAATTCATTATTTTTGCTATTCTCTTATTAGCATTATCATTGTTTTTTAAAGCTGTTTTGGTTTTCTTTTCCAATCTGTAAGTCTCTCTGCCTTATTCCCTTTCCCATTTGGGAAGGGAGAGGGGTTAGAGAACATCTGTCAGCCTTTAGTAGCCAGTCCAGCTCAAATCCTCAACATTAGGATGGAAAGGTTTCACCAGCATGAGTGCAGCATGGGTGCAGTCCCACAATACCTGAGGAAAGCAAGAAGAACAGCACTGGTGACAGTAACCAAGAGTCAAATCTACCAGATAAGGCCTACAAGATGACACAGGTACAAGTTGAACCCACAGTTCAGGTTCAGTAGCACATCTGAAGAGGATAACAATGTTAGTGATCACAAGGTGAGTCCATAGTGATGAAGCAGGTCCAAGTTCAAGCCAAGAAGTCATTCTTTGATCAAACTAAGGGTTTGAATTAGCAGAGTACATGGCCAGCATGGGTATAGCTGCAGTGCAGCTGAAACAGGACTCAGACAGGCTTTAGAGTGCAAATCTCATTTTTAAAATTGCTCCTGAGGAAAAGTGGCAGGAGCTCCCATGGAGATTTTCTAGCAGAGATGTTGGGAAGGGAACCTTTTCTGAGATTTCTTCCAGCTTTTGTCTCAAATCTCCAAGCCCAGATGAGGTCTCTGGCACAGCTCTGCCTTATCAGCCTTTCACACAGGTTTCCTTGGCACTCAATTCCTAAGAAGGAGCAGAGCATGCTCAGGGCCTTGGACACTGTTGTTTTGTAACCTATAGAACAAAATTATTGCCACTTGTGATTTTTTTACAAGACTTTTCTGTCATTTTGTGAGCGTCCATCCTAAATATAACCTCTATAAATACTGTACATGCACTTGAGTAGTGCATTCCCTTTAGTTTTTGGTGTCTCCTTAAATTCACAAGAATTGTAGTGATTTCTCGATGGATCATCCTCAGATGACTCTAAAGTTCCTGGTTTTAAAGACACAAACGATGTCCTTGGATACTTCTTCATGTGATGCATAATATTTTGGTATTGAAGAGCTTTTTGATTAAATGTGCTATTTTGCAGTTATTTCTTACCTGTGATGTTACCTGTGATGTTACCTGTGATGATGCGCTAGTATGTACCATCCAACTTTTCAGTTTTAGACTTTTCAGAAAGTAATAGAAGTATGACATTTTTTTCTGAGATGTGGAACTTCGTATTTTTGTGAGTCTTACAGAAAATGTTTTAAGTCTTTCTATCCCGATTCAGTCCATGCAGTATTGCCACCAAGAAAGCAAGAGCAAACAAGGAACACAACACAGACTCTCCCTTATGTATGTTGGCACTCAACCAAACTGTCAGCAGAAACACTTCTGCTAAGGTGTCAACTTGATTTTAAGTATCTCAGTTTTACTTTTGTTGTTGACAAGTGCAATGTCAGCAGGGTGATTTGTTCCTCAGCCCTTCATTGCTGATTTTTACTCCAAAGTCTCTAGACTGAACTTGCTTTTCAGCCCTAAGAGATCTTCCTGTTGTTTCTTTGTAAAAAGGAGGGTTAAAATTTCGTATATATTTCATCTATATACACACCTACAAAATTATTTCTCATCACAACTAAAATTACTCTATCCAGGGCACTGGCATCTTCTCAGTTTTCTCCTCTAAGCCACTTTTCTTATTCAGCTATGTCTGTCTCAACAACTTTGGGTTATTCAAGGAATCTCCTGCTGTTGGCTGTTATGAAAGTGTTGTATATTTGCAATCCTACATTTCTTTATCTGCTGTATTATGATGTGAAGCTTGATGCACACATGTACGCCATCTGTGTTTATCACAACCAGAAGTCAAAATTCAGAGTAATTTTAACAAACTTTATAAAGCTCTGGTGTGAACGGACTCCCTTATTCTTTTAATAAGAGTTATTCCTGTGTGGGAGGATGTATCAACCACTCTCTACCTTATTTTGTTTCAATTTTAAAAAACCCAAACCACTTATTTGTGCAGGTCTGAGGAAAGAACTGATGTGATCTGAAAATTTTGTGTTCTGCTTGACTGAAGGTTTTTACTGAGAAATGCTTCAATAACAAAGTCCAGACACAGCTAAATCCTTTGAGATTCTACTAAATATTTTATTATTTTAAATTTAGTACAGTAAATTCCATAAGAAATATAGCTGAAAAGTATACTTTGACTAGAAAGTAGAATCAGAATATTTGATTTCAAATCATAATTATTGCCTGAAGCTCTGATTTTTCTAGTTGGTACATTTGTCTTCGAAGTTATGTCATCTTCTGTTCTTTTTGCAAGAAAAGTTAATGTGCCACAAAACTTGAGACTACACATATCTGAATGGAAGTCCTTCCTTGTAGAATGCAAATAACCAGTCTCTTGAACCGAGTTTGTAAAAAATTTAATGAAATATAACAAGGGTAAGTGTAGAGTCTTGCATCTGGGTAGGAACAACCTCAGGTTCCAGTATAAGTTGGGGAATGACTTATTAGAGAGTAGTGTAGGCGAAAGGGACCTGGGAGTCTTGGTGGACAGCAGGATGACCATGAGCCAGCACTGTGCCCTTGTGGCCAAGAAGGCCAATGGCATCCTGGGGTGTATTAGAAGGGGGGTGGTTAGTAGGTCGAAATAGGTTCTCCTTCCCCTCTACTCTGCCCTGGTGAGACCCCATCTGGAATATTGTGTCCAGTTCTGGGCCCCTCAGTTCAAGAAAGACAGGGAAGTGCTGGAGAGAGTCCAGCACAGGGCAACTAGGATGATTAAGGGAGTGGAGCATCTCCCTTATGAGGAAAGGTTGAGGGAGATGGGGCTCTTTAGTCTGGAGGAGACTGAGAGGTGACCTTATTAGTATTTACAAATATATCAAGGGTGAGTGTCACGAGGTTGGAGCCAGGCTCTTCTCGGTGACAACCAATGATAGGACAAGGGGTAATGGACTGAAACTGGAACATAAGAGGTTCCGCTTAGACTTGAGAAGAAACTTTGTAGTGAGGGTGACAGAGCACTGGAACAGGCTGCCCAGGGAGGTTGTGGAGTCTCCTTCTCTGGAGACATTCAAGACCTGGCTGGACATGTTCCTGTGTAGCATAATCTAGGCATTCCTGCTCTGGCAGGGGGATTGGACTTGATGATCTTTCGAGGTCCCTTCCAATCCCTAACATTCTGTGATTCTGTGATTTTGGCTGGGATAGCATTAATTTTCTTCACAGTAGTTAGTAGTGGGCTGTGTTTTGAATTTGTGCTGAAAACAGCCTTGATAATACAGGGATGTTTTAGCTGTTGCTGAGCCGTGCTTGCACAGAGACAAGATCTTTTCTGCTCCTGACACCGCCTGTCATGTCCCATCCAGGAGAGGGGGATGAATGACTTTTAGATTCGTGACACACCAAGGACCTGGACAACGGTGAGACAAGTCTCAAGGCCCATAGACAAACATTTATTAGTTTATCACAACGTATAGATCGGACTCACGACAATCGGTTATAGTTACAAGACACATTAGGGCAGATAATAAACTATGACTTAATGATAACCAGGAAAGGACTAGGTATGCAATAAACTACAGTAAGCTGCATGTTACTTAATGATAACAAGGAAAAAAGACATAACAACTTCTAATAGACAACATTATACTTCTGATTACAAGACAGAAACTAAGTATAAACTAAGCAAGCAGTAGATCCTGTATTACTTAGTGAGAGAAGTTAAAGGAAAGAAGGGGGAGAGGGGAGAGGAAGAGAGAGATGGGGTGGAGGAGGGAGAGAGAGACAGAGATCACCAGTCTGGGTTCCTGCGTTGGCCGCCAGCAAGGGTTCAAGGATGCCATCATCTTTTCTTCTTCTCCTGCACTTTTTTTTTGGTGTCTTCAACTCAGTCTATATTCTTCTTCTCTTTGCTCTTTTCTGTCTCTTGCTTCAACTTTTGCTTCTACTCTTGCTTCTGCTAACTTTGCTTCAGCTGTCCCCCATTTATACACACTTTTCTGCAGTATGTCAGGTAGGGGATTAAGGCACTTCGTTGTTTTCGATAATCCTCATTAACATACGTGATTGCCCTATCTCCTTGGAAGATGTGCTGAGACAGAAGGCTGCCTCTGCAGAATTAACCTATCTGTCTCATGCATGTATTCGGCACCAGGGCTGTTTGAGGCATCTGTTTATCTGATCCCCTCTACAACATTCCATCAGTTTGCCACGTAGGACCAGAAACTGATCTTGTTTTCTGATCGTGCTGGGGGGTTGTAAAAATGACAAGAAATGTTTAAGGCAAAATTCACGAATCAGTCCACTACACCACCTCACCAGCAAGAAGGCTGGGGATGAACAAGAAACTGGAATGGGACACAGCCAGGACAGCTGACCCCAAATGACCAAAGGGATATGATGTCATATAAAGCTGGAGGAAGGTGGAAGTGGGGAACGTTTGGAGTGATGGTGTTTGTCTTCCCAAGTCACTGTTACGCATGACGCAGCCCTGCTTTCCTGGAGGTGGCTGAATGCCTGCCTGCCCATGGGAAGCAGTGAATAAATTCCTTGTTTTGCTTTGCTAGTGTGTGCTGCCTTTGCTTTACCTATTAAACTTTGTCTCAAGGCATTAGCTTTCTCACTTCTACCCTTCCAATTGTGTTCCCCATCCAGCTGCAAGGGGAACTGAGAGAGTGCCTGCATGGAGCTGAGCTGCTGGTGGGGGTTAAATGAGATAGATTTTTTTATTTTTTATTATTATAAATTTGATTTGGAATATGAACTGTTAATCTGTTGCCTTGCAACAATTTCCACTATTAAATACTGCTGAATGCCTGTCTTAAATTTGTTTATTCTGGTGACAGAGTGCAATAAACTGTGACATAGTACAGTAAACTTTGACAAGTACAGTGAAGTGTAATAGCTATTTTTCCTTCTCACAGATAACAGATGTGTCATTCTGTGGTGGAGAAAAGTGAATACGAAGGGAATCACTCATATTTTCATTAGAATTTTAGAAAAAGTTGAGTTATCTACCTTTAATTAAATGACATGTATAGTAGAGATATGTGGAGACGATGTCAAATTATATATCTAATTGAGTTACTCTGGTAGATATCTGTATGGTTAAAAAGATAAAATAGGTAGTTAGGTAGCGATGGAGACATAATAGACAAAGAGATAGCTACACATATATGGACTAAGCATTTCAGGAAAAACACATTAGAAATTCTGTCTCTTTATTTTAAATAAAAATGAATCAAAATGGTCATAATTTAATTCTTTCTGGCACAGTTGGTTTGTTAAGAAGAATAAAGAGCTAGCATTTTCCAGAAAAAAAACCCAAACATGTTGTTCAATATAATACAAATTCAAATTAGTAAAACTTTCCATAATAATTTGAATAATACAGTTATTGTTTATACGTTACCATTGAATCATGTTACATTGAATTCAATATTGCTGATTTTGTTAGTATTTGCAGTGAAGTACTCATTAATGTATCAGAAATCTAAATACTCTTTAGAGATTGATTGATACACAGTTAACTAGGGACAGGTTATTTATGCAGCTGCTATATTACACAAATTCCTGTGGTAGAATCTTATTTTGTCTGAAAACACAAAATTTTCATAAACAGATACTCATTGTTGCAACTTTCACTAAAACTAAGATCACGGGTTGGATTCATCATACCACATTAGAGTAATCTATCTGAAAACTGTGGCACAGGTGGATTTTTTTCAATGGAAAAGTGTATTTCTAGTGACAGGTTCATGTGTCAATTCACCTTCTTGAGATCTTTACCCATCCACATTGACAACAAATAGTAGAAGTTTAATTATCAAAACTTAGTGGAGATAAAATGGTCTTTAGAGGTTTTATCTTGCATTCTTCCACAAGTTCTCTATTCTGGAGAAAAGAAAAAAAAAAATTACTCCTCTGTCAGTAAAACATTTATTTTAAAACCAAGCAGGAAAACTCTGAATTAAACAGTAGCATAAAGAGCCTGTACTTGGAACAGAATGAACTAAAGGACTCAGAAGATTAGACAGATGTTTACATCTGACAGAATATAAATAATGCCTCATTAAGTAATATCTAGTCACAGAAGAGAAATCATAGCAGGCATTCAGAGTAATAGGACTTGTAGATTCATGATGGATTTACAGAAAAAAAAATATTTTCCGATCTACTAGTAATATCTGTCTGTTAATCAGAACATGAGTCTATGATTCTATGAATACTGCAAAAAAATATTAAGATATCTGTTGTGACACAAAAAATATGTTTTGAAATGAAGAAAGTCTCTAGACACTTTGGTTTTATCAGAATGCAAGGAACTAATAAATGAGAAAAAAACAGATTACATAATTGGATTAAAATATTTTCTCTAGTTTGTTGGTCTTATGAGGAGCGACTGAGGGAGCTGGGACTATTCAGTTTGAGGAAGAGGAAGCTGCGGGGGGACCTCATCATGCTCTACAATTACTTGAAAGGACATTGTAGAGAGGTTGGTACTGGTCTCCTCTCACAGGTCATTAGGGACAGAACTAGGGAGAATGGTTTCAAGTTGCAACAGGGCAAGTTTAGACTGGACATTAGGAAGAAATTCTTCACAGAAAGAGTTGTCAGACACTGGAACAGACTGCTTAGGGAGGTAGTTGAGTCGCCATCCCTGGATGGGTTCAAGTGTCGCTTAGATGTGGTGTTGGGTGATGTGGTTTAGGGGTGAACTTGTAGTGTAGGGTTAATGGTTGGACTCGATGGTCTCAAGGGTCTTTTCCAGCCTGAACTGTTCTATGATTCTATGATCAATTTCCTTCCTGCGTATAATAAAATCAAATAAAACAGAAGCTTTACAGATTACTAGATTTAGATCTAAAGGGTTTTGTTTTATTAGTTTTTGTGCTCTTCTGTGCAAATAGCTTTATGTTTATGGAAATTTCTGACAATGTCACATAATTAATTTGCCTTTTGGGACAATAGGAGATTAATATTCATGAAAATAACATATTGGAAATAAAAGCAAGGAGGATAAATTAAGCATTTAACATTAAAATCTCTTGATTAAAAACTTAATAAAGTTCTTTGATCTGTTTTATACTGAGAAAAGTTATCTTGGCTTCCGTCAAGATGAAGGTTGCGGGTTCAATTCCCATTCAGTCCTCGTGTGTTGCATGATCTAGTCGAGAGGTGGCATCCCTGTCCATGACAGGGAGGTTGGATTAAAATGATCTCTAATGTCCCTTTCAGCATAGGCCATTCTATGATTCTATGATTCTATGATTCAATGTCTGGGAAGCCCTAGTCCTTGTCAGGGGAGGTGTAGCTGCAACGCTTATCAATTTGTTCTGTTTGTCCAACACCTATTTGTCCAATACTCATTGTCCAATACTTTTTTTTGTGGATTGTTTCATCACGTAGACGAAATGAGCAAGGACGGTCTTGACATTTGGCTTCATATTCTTGCTGCTTACTGTGGTTTCTTTTCCATTTGAATGAAATCTGAAAAACTGAGATGTGCTTCAAACTATCTTTTTTTCAATACTCACTGCAAATTAAAAGAAACTATCACAAGTTCACAAAATATGTTTCTCTTTAGTTTCTCTTGAACAGCCATATATAACAATTCTAAAAATTAAAGTCTAAATTCTAAGACGACAAAAGACAGTAAAATGTGAGCTTTCTAACAACCCAGTAAAACAGTGTTCTTTTTGTACTTAAGTTACAATTTATACAAGTGACAGAAAGAGATAATTGTCTCCATAAATGATTATTCTTTGTCACATTAACCATATATCATGAAATTTGCATTATGTCCACCTTAATACTACTTGAAAAGAAGCTAGTTCTTTAAACTTTCTTTTGACTAAAGTCAAAAAGAAGCTGGTTCTATAAACTTTCTTTTGACTAAAGTCAAAAGATCTTAAGCTTCTGGAATGGACTTCATCCTCACTGACAGAACCTACTGCTGAAGAAGATTTAAGCACTTAAAACTTCGTTGGCATTAGTCACTTTAGATTTATGCTGAAGTCAGAGGGAAGTCAAGCCTGTGGAGTAAAGCTTATCTACTTCACTTAAAATAAGGAAAATGAATGATTGAATATGTGGGATATTGCAGATCCTGGCCTTAAGACTGACCTGGAAACATAAGGAAAGCTGCAATTCTTTTTTGGTACTTGCTTTGTAAAAATATAGTGCGTAAACTGCATCTGTAGCCAGCATAATTAGAGGGTACTGGATGGAAATACTGGCTGACGTTTATCTGAGGAGATCAGAAACCAAGAAATGGCTTCCCCTTGGTGATCTGTAGTCCACTAAAATAGAATAAAGAGTCTTACTGCCATTCAGTGAGATATAGTGCTGAGGGGGCTGGCAGATGTGGTTGCCAAGACACTGTCCATCATCTTTTAGCAGTCTTGGTTAACTGGGATGTCTCAGTGGACTGGAGGCTGGCGAATGTAATGTCCATCTTCAAGAAGGGCAGGAAGGAGGATCCTGGTAGCTACAGACCTTTCAGTCTTACCTCAGTGCCGGCAAAGGTGATGGAACAAATAATCTCAAGAGCCATCACAGAACAATTAAAAGCCAACAGGGAGATCAGACCCAACCAGCATAGATTCATGAGGGGCAGATCCTGCCTGACAAATCTAATCTCATTCTATAACAGGGTGACCTGCTTAGTGGATGAGGGGAAGGCTGTCGATGTAGTTTACCTGGACTTCAGTAAGGCCTTTGACACTGTCCCCCACAATATCCTTATGGCTAAGCTGGCTGCCCACGGCTTGGATGGGCACATACTCTGCCGGGTGAAACACAGGCTGGATGGCCGGGCCCAAAGAGTTGTGGTCAATGGAGTTAAATCCAGTTGGCGGCAAGTCACGAGTGGTGTCCCTCAAGGCTCGGTGCTGGGGCCACTCCTGTTTAACATCTTCATCAATGATCTAGATGAGGGGATTGAGTGCACCCTCAGCAAGTTTGCAGATGACACCAAGATGGGAGGAAGTGTCGATCTGCTGGAGGGTAGAAAGGCTCTACAGAGGGACCTGGACAGACTGGATCGATGGGCCCAGGCCAGCTGCATGCATTTCAACAGAGTCAAGTGTAGGGTCCTGCATTTTGGTCATGGCAACCCCATGCAACGCTACAGGTTTGGGGAGGGGTGGCTGGAAGGCTGTCTGGTGGACAAAGACCTGGGCGTTCTGATTGACAGCCGGCTGAATATGAGTCAGCGGTGTGCCCAGGTGGCCAAGAAGGCCAACGGCATCCTGGCTTGTATTAGAAATTGTGTGACCAGCAGAAGTAGGGAGGTGATTGTCCCCCTGTACTCAGCACTGATGAGGCCACACCTTGAGTATTGTGTACAGTTTTGGGCACCTCAGTATAAGAGGGATATTGAGGTGTTGGAACGAGTGCAGAAGAGGGCAACAAAATTGGTGAAGGGCCTGGAGAATAGACCTTATGAGGAGCGACTGAGGGAGCTGGGACTATTCAGTTTGAGGAAGAGGAAGCTGCGGGGGGACCTCATCATGCTCTACAATTACTTGAAAGGACATTGTAGAGAGGTTGGTACTGGTCTCTTCTCACAGGTCATTAGGGACAGAACCAGGGGGAATGGGTTCAAGTTGCAACAGGGCAAGTTTAGACTGGACATTAGGAAGAAATTCTTCACAGAAAGAGTGGTCAGACACTGGAACAGACTGCTTAGGGAGGTAGTTGAGTCGCCATCCCTGGATGGGTTCAAGTGTCGCTTAGATGTGGTGTTGGGTGATATGGTTTAGGGGTGAACTTGTAGTGTAGGGTTAATGGTTGTAGTGTAGGGTTAATGGTTGGACTTGATGATCCCAAGGGTCTTTTCCAACCTAAACTGTTCTATGATTCTATGATTCTATAGACGGGCTGGAGAGTGGATCACAGAGAATTTTAATGAAATATAACAACAGCCATTGTATAGTGTTACATCTGGGAAAGAAAGACCCCATGTAGTAGTATAGGTTGGAGATTGAGATGTTGGAGTAGATGAGGGGAAAGGGACCTGGGGGTCCTGGTGGACAGCAGGATGACCATGAGCCAGCAATGTGCCCTCATGGCCAAGAAGGCCAATGGCATCCTGCAGTATATTAGAAGGAGTGTGGCTTGTAGGTCAAGAGAGATTCTCCTCCCTCTCTGCTCTGCCCATGGTGAGGCCACATCTGGAATACTGTGTCCAGTTCTGGGCCCCTCAGTTCAAGAGGATCAGGGAGCTGCTTGAGAGAGTCCAGGACAGAGTCACAAAGGTGATGAAAGGAGTGGAACATCTTCCTTATGAGGAAAGGCTGAAGGAGCTGAGTCTCTTTAGCTTGGAGAAGAGGAGGCTGAGGGGTGACCTCATTCATGTTTACAAATGTGTCAAGGGTGAGTGTCAGGAGGACACAGCCAGGCTCTTTTCAGTGATGTCCAATGACAGGACGAAGGGCAATGGATGCAAGCTGGAGCATAGGAGGTTCCACAGAAACATTAGGGAAAACTGTTTCACTGTGAGGGTGAGGAAGCACCGGAACTGGCTGTCCAGAGAGGTTGTGGAGTCTCCTTCTCTGGAAATATTCAAAACCCACCTGGATGAGTTCTTTTGTAACCTACTGTAGATGATCCTGCTCTGGCAGGGGCGTTGGACTAGATGATCTTTTGAGGTACCTTCCAATGCCTAACGTCCTATGATCTTCAGGAAAACAGGATTCTATGATTCTGTGATTCTTCTTCCAAAGCTCACAGTGTGCAGAAGAAACAGGGACAAAAATTAAAGAAAATTAAATCAGAAGTCAACAATATTTTAGTTCAAAATTCTTAGCAATTCTTGTTGTATTTCTTGTTTGACAATTGATGAGCTTACTAATTTGGGGGGGGTTAATAATTCACAAATTATATTTTATTAGGGGTACTTGGGAGAAAAGGGGAATTAAACTGCTGTTCAAGTGATGGAGCTGTTCGGTTGGAGAGTTTTCTGGGTTTGGATTTTTTTGGGTTTGTTTTTTATGAGTTTGTTTTTTATTGTGTTTATTTCTTGGTTTTGTTTTTGTTTAATTATGTATGTTAAGCCCTGAAAGCTCTGGAAGGCATAGAGGAAGGCAGCTGAGCACCTCATTATGCAGATGCACCAATTCATATCCCATAATACAAATAATGGATGCATATCAAGCATGAAGCAAAATAGCAGAGGAGGACAAAGGCTTAAAGACTTAAACAAAATCAAAACTATGTATCTGGTTGCATAAGTTTTCATAATTAAGGTTATGGTTGATAAATCAACAGTGTGGGAGAAGGAACTGAGGATGAAGTGTAAGTATATTTCTCTGTTCAGTATCTCAGACTTTCTAGAAGTATACCTTAAATCCTAGAAAGTGCAGATATGGATAAAGGGTTATATATTTTAAAAAAAAAAAAAAAAGGAATTAGATTTTTTTTTTTTCTCAGCAGAAAAAATGTATCAGCTTTATTTCCCTAACCCACGACATCTCCTTAAGGACTTACCATCTTTTGGAAAACTATTCCAACTATAGTGATAAAAACTAGTGGAAAATCTCATAACATGTTTGTTAAAGTAAAAAAGTTCCAACAGTAGTATTAGTGTAGAAAGATATATTACTGAGCTTCCATTTTCAGTGTACTAACCAATTCAAAACTCATTGAGATTCCGCATCTTGTAATATAACTCTTTCAAACTGTTTTCATCACAAGGACATGGAAAGCACTAATTTAACACTAAACCTGAAAGTACTAAATAATTTAATACTAAACCTGAAGAACAACTTTATTCATTCAATGAGAGAGAAAATGGCATATATGTATATGAGAGCCATTGAGAATTCAAGGCAGCTAGGTCATATATATAATCTTTTACCAACATACATATTTTAAAGTAGAATAGTTCTTGAGAGCGCACTCTAAAAATATCACCTAAAACAACACTCAAATGTTTTTACTCTGAAAATCTCTGTCTGTGTAATGTGATTAGTCCCACAGAAGTCCCATGCATGAATGAGTATATTCAAAACAATACAAAAAAAATGTATTTCCAAAATATCCCATAGTTAAAACAAAATAACAAATAAAATTGAAAGTAGTGAATGAAATGGATATGAAACACATTCCTTGACACAAAAAAACAAGGCTAAATTTCTTTCTCCTGAGCTAGTGACAGAGCTGGTGAAGTGTTTAAAGACTATTGGATTTAAAATGTAACTACCGTCTAGTTGATCATTTAATTTCCACACAAAATTTAAGTTCTAAAATAATATGATGGAAAAGCTTGAGGGTCAAGATTAAGTCTCTGAGATCATTTACCAATTATCATCATGGGCAGAAAAGACTTGACTTGGGGAAGATTAATTTAATTTATTGTCATTTAAAAATAGAGTAGGATGATGAAAATCAAACCCAAAACCTAAAACATCCCCCAATGCCTTTTTCCTAGGCTCAGCTTCACCCCTTCACTCCTAACTCCTCCAACTCCTTCTCCCTTCCCTGAGCAGAACAAGGGGGAGTAGAGAACAAGGGATTATGGTCATTTCATAACAGTTCTTTGCAGCCACACCTTCCTCCTCACACTTCCTCTGCTCCAACAAAGGATCATCACCATGGGCTATAGCCATTCATAAACTGCTCCAGCTTAAGTCCTCCAAAGGCTGCAGTGCCTGCCAAGAGCCTGCTCCAACATGAATTCTCCACAGGCTGCAACTTCTTTCAAGACATGCCTATGTTCTTTAATGTGAAATCCTCCAGCAACTGCAGTGTGAATATCTGCTCCGGTGATGTCCTTCATGAGCTGCAGGGGAAAAACTCGATTCACCATGATCTTACTCCAGGGGTTGTAGGGGAACTCCTCCTCTGACATCTGGAGTACCTCCTCCCCCTCTTTCTTGTCTGACCTCAGTGTCTGCAGTCGTGTTTCTCTCACATTTTTCTCACTGTTCTCTCTCACAGCTACTGTACAGTGGTTTTCATTCTTAAATGTGTTATCATAAAGCTCATCTTGTCCAGTAGAACCACCTAAAGCCAGTTGCTTAGCACTGTATGCCAACAGCTTTTGAATATAGCCAAAGATGGAGACTCCATCACCTCTCCTCAGTCACATTCACAGTAAAAAAAAAATAAAAAAAATGTTTCATAATGTTCACATGGCACATAGTGTGTTTCACTTTGTGTCCATTGCTTCTGGTTCTGTTATTGGGCACAAAAGAAAAAAGTCTATCTCTATCTTTTTTATACATTACGTCCAGTTATTGATGAGATCTCCCCAAGCCTTCTCTTCTCCAGGCTGAACAGTCCCAGCTCTCTCAACCTTTTCTCATATGTGGGGTGCTTCAATTCTTTGATCATCCTTCCAGCCTTTTATTGAATTCTCTCCAGCATGTTAATGTGTCTCTTATACTGAGGAGCCCAGAACTGGACACAAGATGCCTGACATTGCCTCACCATGCTGAGGGGAAGGATCACCTCCCTTGATCTACTGGCAATATTTTACCTAATGCAGTCCAGGATACCATTTGTCTTGTTTGCCACAAGGGCACATTGATGGCTCATGTTCAACTTGTTGTCAACCAGGACCCCAGGTTCTCTTCTGCAAGGCTGCTTTCCTTTGTGTTTCCCTTTTAAAAAATTGTAATTTTAAATGTCTACCTGTTTTTCTCTAGCCTGTTAATGTCCTTCCGGGTGGCAGCACAACTTTGTGGTATATCTGAATGGGGGTTTTCTCCCTGGGTGCAGGACTTTGCATTTCCCCTTGTTGAACTTCTAGAGGTTCCTGTCAACCCATTTCTCCAGCCTATGAGAGACTAGAGTTAAGACTCCTCCAGTCTGGAGTTAAAACAGTAGATTTATCTGAGATGGAATTAATGGATTTTGACATTCTGAAGAAAGATATCTCACATAAATTGCCAAAAAGAAAAATAAAGAACCAGCCACATAACGATATCTACTGGGACACAGAAAACACCAACACTTTAATAAAGTGCAGTCTCCTGTCACTCCTGAAATGACGTCATGTTATGAAAGCAAGGCAAACTTAAAATGAAGAATACAAAGTTGTACTGTGTTTTACTGGTAAATTTCTTTGACTCATAAGCAAAGGACTGTTGATGCTTATCTGTTCTGTGAAACAAGACTGAAGATCAGGCAAAGACAAGGAATACATTTCTCTAAATAAATGTATTTTTTCCATTTTCTTATGTGCTTTTTTCAAGGATAAACCATTTTGCAGGCCACATTCCAGAGAGTTTAATGATAGACCACTTTTAAAGCACATAATCACACTCATCTTTAGCTTACTTTCTTCTTATTCTGTTTCAGTGTGGTTTTCTTTTCTGCAACGTGTTCCTCACATTAGCCTTCCTTTTAAAAGGTTTATTCATATAATAACCATACTTAAATTTGCCCCAATTATTGACATTCTTAGCAAAGAACAGAGAATGAATGTACCTTTAATGCAGCGAAAGACTTTTTGGCTCATTTTGGGAAGTCTTCAGATAAAGATATCTCACTAAGCATTTTACATTGTTTCCACGGTCCAGTGTGAACAGGACATAATTTAAAAATGAAATTTTCGAGAATAAGTAGCATGTTGGAATGACATGCTCATTTTTTTCTATTATATTTGCAGTATTTTATCAAGTTGCAACAAAACCGTGAACAAACAATAAAAAAACAACAAGAAAGAGATCATCTCTGTATTACTTGCTTAAATTCACTTACAGTTTTTAAGTTGCAGATTTTGGTAGTTTTTCTCATTCCTCACTTCTAAATGAGATCTTATTAGATTATTCATTAAGCAATTTTTCTTTGCCATCTGAAAGACAGCATTGGGTATAACTTGCAGGTAACACAAAATATTAAAAAGGAATACATTCTCTTAGGTATTTAGATTCACTACATTACATACACATTGTTATGTACAGTAGCATTCAAAATAATCTTGAGGGAAAAACAACAGGTGAGGCGTATTATTTGACATCAGAAACATGTCTGAGGTTAGCTGTGGGATGCAGCTGCTGATCTTAAGGGGCACCCAGGGTCACTTCATGAGTACAGGGCTTCAAGGCTAAACTCACTGCACAATGTGACAATGATCAAAACCATACTATTGTTTTTTACATAATAGCATGCAAATTATGTGAAATGTATTGACAGGCTGAATTCAATTTGTCTCTTGGCATATTAAAAACCAAATAACATGGATACTCTATAGGAGATTAATATAAGATTTGGAATAATAAATTTCACACTGAATGCCAGGTTCTAGAGTTAACCTGAAATTAGGAGTCACCTTGGAAATTATTTGGAAGATAAAGTATGGGTACAGATAAATAACTCAATTGTTAGCAAGTTTATTTAACACTTACCAGAATATGCCACTAGTACACTTGAGCTTTCTCTTTATCATTTCCATAGTGCCTAAAACTAAGAAGTCAACTTGATATGAAAACCCATACAACATGTTGTTGACTAACTTATTCTCTCTTCATTAATTATCTTTGTTAAAAATATTATATGTTTCTGTTAATATTAATGAAACACATTACATCTCCTTTCTTTCACTGGATATTGTAACATCTTCTGTCCAAAAGCAGAAGACAAATTTGTAATATCTATAAAAGTAAGAAGTCTTTTCCTCTACTAAGGAAAAATCAGTCCTACAAATAAAAGTAGACACATTTTTTAAAAAAAAAAATATTCAAGAAAGTTCCTGCACATCTCACCTTAATGCTTCAATTCCACAGTTTTTTTTCTCATGTTGTTTTTGTCCAGTCAATTCTTGATTTCAATCATCCATTAACTGTGGTTTTGATTGCCTCAAAAATTACTTTCCTTTTGCTTGCTACATGTAAAGTCAGACTCAGAAAAATTGTTATTCTCCTAAATTGGGGGGAAAAAAACTGTATAATCACAAGGAAAATATATATTAACTGCTCAGGGATATTTGCTACAGAAAAAAAAATTTCTTGAAAGATGAGCATGATATATTGGAAAGATGCTATAGTATATTATTTACCTTAAATAGGAGAAAGACATAAAGCAAAACCTCTACCTTAAAATCCCCTTTCTCTTTCTATGTCTATGATAAACTCTGATGACGGCTGCAAAATTCTAGTGTTCTAGTATACATGATTTCTGTATATACCACTATTCTGACAAATGCTTGTCTAGAGATATAAAAGAAGATTCCAATTAACACGGTTTTCTTTATGTCATAATATCTTAAACGATTTCCTAATTCAAAAATATCTTCAGATCATTCTTGAGTGCCTGCAAGTACAAAAGCTGATATTTGTTTTCTGGTAGCAGGCAGGGAAATCACAGATTTCTGCCGAGCAGAAAAGGATCATGAAAATTACAACAGAACGGCCACACAAAACAAAATCTCGAATGGGACCTATGTTTATAGCACCAGTGTTAATTCAAGTTCTATATCTTTGATGCATGATACTTTGGAAATTATTTCTACAGTGAGGAGTTCTTCCTGGCACCTAATTCTTACCAGCTATGATGCCTATTTACAATTTCTTTCTGGATATTCCCTCATGAAAGGCACAGCAGGAAATAAGACTATTGTAAGCCTGTAGATCAAGAAATGTTATTACCATCACTGAAATTGTCAATACCGGGGAATTGGGGACCACTGTGATGAAAAAAGTCTGAGCAATTGAGACACCAGGAAAATCTCAGTTCTTCAAATAGCCACTTATTTTTTACATTCAATAATATGTAATCTAGCAACTAAGAAGCACATGTTAAGCACTCAAACTAGTGAAGTACGAAATGTATGATAGGATGTTGGTTCTCATGTCTTGCAGTGTTTGCTGATTCTTAATTTCAAAGACAGAGAGAATCAGACTCTGGGGACACAGTTTGAAGGAAGCTAAACACAAAAGGGTTAACTTCTCTGCCCCAAACTCCAGTGTTTATCACTTGTATTAATGTATTAATTTTCCATAGGTCAAGATCTCTCTAGTGTGAAGAATTGTTCGCTGTTTTCATAGGTCAAAACCAGATGATTTTGATTTCTGGGATCTAGTTCATGTCACCTCATTCACATATGTGTTTGCAGCTGGGTCCTGGCAACAAGAAACTTACCCAAATGAGTTTTACCACTGATAGTGAGAAAGCTGTATTCCCCCTAGTCTGGGATGCCTCCCCTCACACTGGTTGCCAGGTAAATTTCAGAGAAACTGCTGGAAGTTTCTAGCTAGTTTGAGTCCAGCCCACCAGCCTAGGTGTACACAAAAGAAGTTCGTTGGTAGCCAATGGGACTTTGATTGACCACAGCTCAGATTTGACTGAGCTTTCAAGCGGAGTCCTGTCAGAGGTGTGTTGGAGCAAGTCCCTTCGGAGCAGCAGGTCCTGCAGCTGGGGCACAGCATCCGCCTTGGTCTGGGATGCCAGCCAGGGTAACTCCTCAAGATTGAGAGTCCTTGTCTTTATGTGGGTGAGTGTAAAAGAAATCTGGATCATTATTCTAAGTTTAGGAGTTGAGTGCAGTGCAGTAATTGCTCTTCTCAACTGATACCAGAACTTGTGAATTTGGAGGAGCTTTCATTTCTTAATAAATCAGATTAATTATGCTTGTGGATTAATTTAGAATGGGAGCACTCCTCACAGACAGGCACATAAAAATGAATCACTTCATATGTTTTAATTAAAAAATATACAATATGATAAAAAATACGTTTACTTCTAGTCATATTTAAATTCTTGCATATAGAATTGTGAGGAACTATAGTGTTCAATGGAACTATTTAGCGTAACAGTATCAAAAAACCCACCCTGACTTTTTAATTTATTGAAATCATTATTAATAATAGGTCTTATGGACTACTATTGTGTAAATATATATTTAAATATATTAATTTCATAACAGTATTAGTGAGATAGAAATGGCATCTGAAGATTGCATTTACCACAGAAGATTAAAAATCTATACTAAAGCAGACGTATATATTGAATATATGATTTGTTCGATGGATACTGATTGGAAATAAGAATAACATGCCCTAATATACACAGCATCACATAAGAATGTAGAAAATCAGCAGCAAATAAGTGAATTTAAGTCCTGAAATTATAAACGTGATCAAATAAAGGCCAGGCCAGTACAGAAGTTCATTTCTCCTTTCCTGTAACTGTTAAGACAAATTCTTTATCCTAAGTAAGATGACCATGAAAGTCTAGCTATAATTATTTACTGTAAGATTTCTATCAACATGTCTTAAGATAAAGGTAGTGATAAATTACATCAATGTAGTTTTGTCTACAAGGTACATATTTAATTTTAAATAGTTGCCCAAGCTTTTTCCATAGCCAATGAGGAAACACTTATTTCCAGAAAGCATTTTGGTTAATTAATTTAGAGGGAAGAAAACAGCCTCTGAAAATTCCTTTTTTTTTTTTTCCTCAGGTTATAGAGAGATTTTAAAGTAGTTGCTGAAAACATTAAATACCTGCCTATATGTTCACTGAATTACATATCAAACGTTTGAAGTTTCCAGAAAAAAAAAAGCACAAAAATATCAAGTCAGTATTTTTTACTATATGCTTCATTTTCAATCATTGTATCTTCCACAAAAAGTTTTTATGTTTATGTTCCTCAAAAAGTGAGACAAACTTTTGTCGCAGTTTCACCTATAATAGAGTTAATTTTCTTATTTGTCACTGGTATAGTGCTGTGTTTTGGATTTAGGATGAGAATAATGTCGATAACACAGGAATGTTTTAGCTGTTGCTGAGCAGTGCTTACACAGAGTCAAGATCTTTTCTGCTCCTCATCCCACCCTACCAGTAAGGAGGCTGGGGCTGCACAAGGAGTTGGGAGGGAGCACAGCCAAGACAACTGACCTCAGTTGACAAAAGAGGTGTCCCATACCATATGATGTCACGTTTAACGTATAAAGCTGAGGGTAAAAGAACAAAGCGGAGAACATTAAGGATGATTGTGTTTGTCTTCCCAAGTCACTGTTATGTGCAATGCAGCCCTGCTTTCCTGGAGATGGCTGAACACCTGTCTGCCATTGGGAACTGGTGAATTAATTCCTTATCTTGCTTTGCTTATGTGTGTGACTTTTGGTTTAGACTGCTTTATCTCAATCCACATGCTTTTGCACTTTTATTCTGATTGTCCTCCCCACTCTGCTGAGTGAGTTAGCAAGTGGCTCTGTGAAGCTAAGCTACTGGATATCATTAAATCAGGAAAAACAAAATTAATTTTATCCAATTTGATTATGAAGGTAAATTAATAGGTAGTCAGACAAACTTTCCACAGAAATAGAGGATATATTCTTGATTAAAAAAAAAATAACAAAAAAAAACCCCAAAAGCATGTAAAGAACCCCACAAAACATAGGATTTTTTTTCAGGCAATTTCACCCTATCTGTAATAAATCTCAGAGGCAAAAGGTAACAGATATAATTGAAATGATAAACAATTGCTTTCAGATCCTCTAAGCAAATAGATCTGTAAAAAAATAACTCATGTCAGGACTAGGGGCCAACTTATGGCCGTTGTACTATTCTAAGAGTAAATTAAAACACACCGGTGATAATAAATGTCATCTAAGTGCAACATGATAAATGCAAGGTGTGTCTGAAATCAAAATGCCTGGCTGGAGAAACAAACAAAACAATAAAAGAGTGGTTGGGAGTGGATTGACTTCAAAAAATAAAGAACACAAAACGGTATTCAATATCATACTGCCATTACACCCCTGTGACCTACTATGTGTTACATTTAGAAGTGATTGGGAATGTTTTAACGCAAGTGATCTGATCACTTTCCTATTCCATGTTCGTAATTCACTATTACTATCAACTCTGTGTCCTGTATGTCTTCCAAATAGCCACTGAAACTCCCTTAGAATGATGAACTACAGGTCCAAAGACGATCAAAGCTTAGTTGTCTGTCTGTAAAGGCCTTTCCTTTACCATAAAATGGCCTAGGCTATGCTGAGTTTAGTCAAAAAAAAAAAAAGACAAGAATATGTTTTTTTATAACTCAAAGTTCAGATGTAAATAAAATATAAACTAGAATGACTGACATTTATTAATTTCCTTTCCATCTCCAAAATATCTTGTATTTTCAAGGCACTGAAGTTATTTGCTTTTGCCAGAGATATTTCTTTCACATGTCAAAGTTCATAATTTCTATTTTTACCCTTTTAAATATCACTGTTGTCTACCAGCTAAGGGTCTTGGGAATGTGGGAACATGTGGTGCAGGATGTCCAGGGTCACCACCTGAATCTTCTATTAAAAGATAAACACGAGATCTCTTCCTCTCTTCTTCAAGGGAGATTTCAGTCCTTTTCTGTGATTTCTTTTCTTTTTTTCTTCATTTGACTTTTATTCACTACAGTCCACAAGGTTCCTTATACGACTATGCTCAATTACTTACCAGATAAGGAAACATCTTCCTGCTCCTTTTGGAACATCACCCAACTCAGGCAATGTCTTTTTAAATGTACGTGGCATGTAAATTGAGAACAGATATTCAAACTCAGTGCAGATTTTATAGATAGATAAAACTAAAAAAAAAAAAAATCTGAAATACAGAGTTTTATAGGATGTGAAAACAGCATCTGGCATTCACCAAGATTTATTGTTATTTGAATTGTTTGCCAGGACATTATATATTGATTTCTTGCCTAACAAAAATGGAATGAAAAATGACTACAGTAGCAAATATTGGAATGACAATGAAAGATTTTAAAAGGAGGTACTAAATAGTTTTGAGTTTGCAGCAAAAAGAATAAATTGTAGCAAATTAGTTCTAGTCATTTTCTTTTGCTCTCTTTGAAAACAGAGGAAAATATTTCAAAAATAAGACTTCAGTAAAAGTCTTTCATGTCTTCTTTAGCATAGGCTACTTCAGCAACACATTTCATTTCATATACGTGGCCCATAAATTACCTAATTCATGCTTATTATTCTGTTTGAATGCATAATTTAGTTCCTTAGAGAATACTAATATAGAAGATACTAATTCTGAGAACACTTTATCACATTTATGTTTGGGGTTCAAAGTGAGATATTTGAGAACAACAGGACGTAGCATAACTGTAGTTTTATTGATATAAATGAATTTTTGTATTTAGAAATGAGCATTACATTGCTACAAGAAGACAAACAAGAGGAGTTTTCCTAGCTACCTTTTGCTTTTATTAAGGATGTAGTTGTTACTGTAGGTTGCTGTTTTCTCTGCCCCATTGTAGTCCTCAGAGCATATAAAATTACTAAGAAATTCTAAAAATTCAAAAGGTTTAGGTCCTGATCCTAAAACTCTCTTCATATACTACATTTCTATAGAGACACAAGTCCAGAAGCCATCTTCTAGTTCTCTTCTTTTCCTCTTCTCTATAATTTCGCGTGTTTTATGACAATAGAGGAAGATGTTTTCTCTTGAAGTTTCTCATTGTTATCTTTCTTGCTATGCAGTTATTTCTGGATATTCCGGAGAATCTCAGATTGTATTGGCTATGTTTAGTGTACTAAGCCCTACCTTTGTCTTGACTGTTTACAGAAGCTTAGAATCAAAGTTCACATGGAGACTTTTAGACAACTAAATTTAGATATCTGATTTTGGAGCTGAATCCCAGTACAGTGTGAGTAACATATAAAAATCACTAACTAAACAAACAAACAAAAAAATCCACCAAAGAAAAACCACAAAAAGAGTAAAAAAAAAAAAAAAAGGAAGAAGTAAAAGTCCACCTTAATTATTTCATAAGATGTGTTAAATAGAACTTTCAGGAAAATACAATGTAGAAAAGTAGAGAAACTCAGTATCTTACATCTCTGAAATCCACGATTAGGCAACATTATACGCTATGAGATATTCATATATCCTTCACCTGATTTATGTACTGGTAAAATAGCTGCACTGTCTTTAGAAGGTACTTTTATTTCTCTAACATTTTGTGAAAAGTAGCTTTTGTTCTTTCTTTGCATAATAAAATCTTTTAAAATTGAATTTAAAATGGCTCTAGGAAAGTGATGTAACTCTATATAAATTTTTATATTGGTTTAAAATTGATTGCAAAAGTTCCATGTCTTAATATTATTTAGATACAACTACAATGCTTGGAGTAGCTTTAATAACCTGTAACTATTCACTGACAGACACATTGTCTAATAATCCTAATTTTCATGTTTTCAGAAGTTTTCTTGAATATACAGATCAACTCTAATATTTCAAAGACTACTTTGACATTTTCTGTTATATTCTCTTCACCTATGCAGGTAAACTGATTTTTAATATGTCATTTTATTACGTCTGTTATTTTTCACATTTGATGTTTAATCATACTGTCATTTAATCCTGCTGAAAGTACATAGTAGTCTCTAAGATTCGTGCATACACAGTTTTTCTGCCTCACCTAACTCTTTTCATTAGGCTGCTGGTTTGAAAACAATACAGAAGCAAGTATATAAAAAAATAAAACGGTATCAAATAGAAGTGTTAATTTCCTTACTATTTTGACATCTTTTGAAATCATGCGTCTGCCTTCATTTCTTCTGGCTTTATTTGAGATCATCACTAATTGAAAACAAAGTATTCAGGTCACAAACACAGTCACCCAAATCATATTTCCATTTATCAAAAAAAGACTCAAGTAAATAACAGGAAAATAAATTCCAAAGGTCTATAACAGGAATTTAAAGACAACTTCACATGTTCAAAACTGTTTCTTTGCAGCTGCTAAAGGAGTGTATGCAGACAAGTACAATAGAAATATAACAGAAATATACTCTGTTCCCTGTAAACAGCTTAAGTATATCTGGCATTGTGATAATAGCTTTACTTTTCTAACATTTTTATTTCTCTTTGTAGTGAAATTCAAGAGTGAGAACTATTTTTTTTTTTTTCTTGAGATAGGTGCAATAGAATTATTTACTAAGCTTAAATAAAAGCAAAGAAAGAAAATCATTTCGTTCCTAGCATGGGACACTGCCAAGTATAGCACTGACTTATACAACTACTTCTCAGTGATTATCATTAGAACTTCCAGAGCCATGAAGTCAAGCAATTAGAAAACAAGCTTGAAAAACTAACTTTTGAGTTCCCTGCAGAGGAAGAAATGAAGCAATCATCATAAGAAAGTCAAATATTAATCCTAAATGTCAGCATAACAGTTTTGTGGTGGAAAGGATGACACAACAGGAACAGTACTGGAAAGATTTCACAAGCGAGTCAACTACTGATCTTACAAAGAATGACATCTCACCATTCAAATCTGTATTGGAACTCATCTGAAGCTTGAGCTTGGAAGTTTCACGTCTGAGAGAGAAGTCAGTGCCAACACCTAAGATTTTCAAAACTAGATATTAATATATTTTCCAGCAGTTGGTTTTATGTAAAGGGACATGCAGAACAGAACTCAATCCTTACAATGAATTGATCAATTTATCTCCAACAAACAAGCTTTGTGGCTCCTAAATTCTGTGGATGTGCTGTAGCTGACAGCCTCAGTCAATTGGAAACAGCATGAAAGAACTTCAAACAAGAAGCTGGAATAATTTGAGCTTGATGCTACAAAATAATGAATGATGTAAAAGCCTGTACAACTCACAAACAGAATTAACTAAAGTGGTGGCAACTGTATTAGGATCTACTGGTGATATTTCAATAAATTTATCTATTCATGGACAGTATTTCATCAATGCATTTTAACACACGGGGACTGATTTGGATACTGAAGAAAAAAAATCTCTGTGACTAATATATAGTTTGGAAGGCATACACTAAATAAGTATTTTTTTTCAGTGAGTAGTCATAGCCGACTCCTGACACTGAAGTAAACTTTATACACAGAAATTGTTGAAAAGTTTTTAAGAAATACACAGATAACTATTATCTTATCTATTCCTTCTGAATTTATTTACCAACCTAGCAAACCTTACTTACAGAGAATTTAGTACAGAGCACTGATTTTGAAAGACTTGTAATAGTTGACTTTGACTTCCTTTATATTTTTCAAAGTTCTGAGCACACATGAAACTATCATATTTAAGTTCTTGAAATTCAATTATCTGTGTACATAATGGTGTGAGCAATGTCCATGTTCTCCCCTACCACAAGCAATGTACCTCACTTGGAAATGTACCCTCCTAAATCTGTTGTTTGTAAATAATGATGGTCTTGTGGGTGATGTGATAATTTGTAGCTGTCTTAGTGTTATGTCCTTGAGCTTTCAGGAGGATGACTCAGGTTCGCCAACTCCCAGACCAAGAATAAGGCGAATTACACGAAGAATCCTAACACCAGTTTTATTTATGGATGTGTTTCATCTAACAACGATGTGTTTCAACCGTCCACTTAGTGTAATCAACATGCCTCACAATAAAGAACCATTAGCAAGCAAAAGAACTGGCCTTGCCATAGACAGACTTTTGTTAAGACTAGAAAGAGGAAGAAGGAAAGCAATAGAAAAATAAAGATCACCACCCCTGGATCAGGCAACGACCATGACCATGGCACATGCAGCAATCTTCCTGTGGCAAAAAGTGCACCTAACTGCCCAGGGTGATCACCTTTTATACAGTCAAGTTCCCACCACACCGTGCTGTTTACTCCTTGTGGAAAATTACCGGGAACAGGTCAGGGGGATGGTGGGGGCTTTTGAGGAGAGTCATCACTAACCCGTCTGCTTCTTTTGAATTCCATCACATTTTGAATTTAAAATTTTAGTAAACTTATCCTGGACTTTGGAGGAGTAGACTTTAGGCTGCTCAGGGAACTAGTTAGTAAGGTCCTCAGGGAATCTGCTTTTGAAGATACTTTTGTTGGTCACTTTTTAAGAGTCATCTTTTAAGATCACAGGAACAAAATTTCAGTATGTCAGAAGTCAAGCAAGGAGGGCAAAAGGTTGGCTTGTCTCAACAGGTATCTTCTGGAATTTAAGAGGAAAAAAAAATGTATAGACTTTGGAAACAAGGTCCGTTTACACAAGAAGACTATAGAGGTTCTATTCGCCAGTGTAGGGAGAAAATTTGTATGACCAGAGGACAACTGGACTTGAGGCTAACCAGTACTGTGGTAAACAGTGAAAAATATTTCTTAAAGTATGTAAACAGAAAGACTAAAGAAAATATTGCTCCGTTACTTGATTGGTCACCTCACCTCGTTTAGATGTGGTCTTGGGAGATATGGTTTAGGGATGAGCTTTGTAGAGTAGGGTTAATGGTTGGACTCGATGATCCAAGTGTTTCCAACCTGAATGATTCTATGATTCACAATAAGTGAGAAGGATAAGTCATCCCTATCACAAATAGGAGTGAAGATAACTATAAAGCAGATATTTAATCATTTTTTTCTTGTGACTTTAACAGCAGTGATGGGCTGTGGGACCCCTGGAGCCCTGGTTTGGAGGACTGCAAATGGGGAAGTGATGGACTCATGGTTGTTTTTGAACTTATAGAATAATTTCTCCTGGAACTGAATACACATGTTTACAGGAACCGATAGGATTCATCCTACAGCACTGAAACAAATTTCTAGTGTTATTGCTAGACCTCTCTGTTATTTATCAAAGGCCTTGGAAATCTGGAAAGGTCCAAGTCAAGGGGAAGCTAGCAAACATAATTCCAATTTTCAAGAAGGGCAAGACTGTTATGTATAAGTCTGTCTGTCTCACTTCAGTGTTGGGTAAAATTACGGAAAAGTTTACACTGGCAGTTACTGAAAACCACTTGAAAAACAATGCAGTCTTTGGTCAAAGACAATATGGGTTCATGAAGGGAAGATCATGCCTAGTTACTTAATAACCTTTTACTACAAGATTATCTTCCTAGTGAATGAAGGGAAGGCAGCTGATATGGGGGTTTAAATATTTTTTAGCAAAGCTTTTGACACGATATCTCACGGTATACCTCTGGACAAAACATCCAACATACAGCTAGACAAGCATGCAATATGATGAGTGAACAACTGGCTGAAGGATCAGGCTATAAGAGTTGTAGTAAAGGGGGTAACATCTGACTGGCAATCAGTCACTAATTCTGTTTCTCAGGGCTCATTTTTCAGGTTTTTATCAGTGATCTGGGCACAGTAGTTAAGCGCACATGACAAATTTTCCGACAATACTGAACAAAATGGAGCCATTGATTTCTTTAAGGGTAGAGAGGTCATACAGAGAGAACTTGATAGGTTAGAGTGCTAAACAATGACCAACTGTATGAAATTAAACAAGGAGAAATGCTGGATTCTGTACCTAGGCCAGTGTAATCCTGGAGCTATGTAGGGACTGGAATGCAGATCTGCAGAAATGGGGTTTGGTTGATGGTAAACTCAATTTGAGTCACCAACAGGCCCTGACAGCCAAAAGAACCAGTTGTATTCTGAGGGGGCATAAAATACAGTGTAGATAACCAGTCGAAAGAAGTGATTGGCTCACTGTATTCATCATTTGTGCAGTCTCATCTCAGGTAAAGTTCTGGGTTCCACAATTTAAGTACATAAAAATATTAGAATATTTCCAAAGAAGGTCAAAGAAGGGCATGACATGAGGAGTGGCTGAGAATATTAGTTTTTTTCAGCTTAGAGAAGAGGACCCTGCAGGTTGAGCTTGTTGCTGCCCACAGATTCCTTATGAGGGAAATCAGAAGGGTGTGTCAATATCTTCTGACTGGTGTCCAATCATAGGACAAAAGGGAACGATTTAAAGCTGCATCAGAGGAAGTTGAGATTGAATATTAAGAAAAAGTTCTTCAGTCAGAGAATGGCCAAGAACTGGAGCAAGCTTTCCCGGTGTGCTGATTTTAGCTGGGCTAGAGTTAATTTTCTTCACAGTAGCTAACATGTGTCTATGTTCTGGATTTGTGCTGGAGACAGCATTGATAACACGGAGATTTTTTAGCTATTGCTGAGTGACACTTACACAGTGTCAAGGTCTTTTCTGCTCCTCACACCACCAGCAAGTAGGCTGGGTGTGCGCAAAAAGTCACAAGGGAACACAGACAGGACAGCTGATCCCAGATGACCAGAGAGATATCCCAGACCATATGATGTCCTGCTCAGCAATAAAAGCTGGGGAAAGAAGGAAGAGGGAAGTTCAGGGTGATGGCATTTGTCTTCCCAAGTCACTGCTATGTGTGATAGAATCCTGTTTTCCTGAAGATGGCTGGACATCTGCCTGCCAATGGGAAGTAATGAATAAATTCTTTATTTTTCTTTGCCTATTTTCTTTATCTCAACCTACAGGTTTTCTTACTTTTACTCTTCTGATTGTCTTCCAATCCCACTGCGGGAAGTAGTCATGGGTCCAAGCTTGTTTGTTGAAAAAAATGTTTGGAAAATGCTGCAAGATTTAGGTTTAACATGTAGTTTGCCCTGTGTGCAGTCAGGAGATGGACTCAATGATTCTATCATCCTATGTGTATAAATCTGATCCACAGTACCGATACACTTTAGCAACTAAGATAATGACCATCAGTTTCTATGACATAATTTTGAAATTCTGTCTGATTCTGTGTGATTCTCTGTAAAACAACTGAGAAGATATTTAAATCTAAGAAAAAAATCCAAATAATATATTATATATCTTTCCTTAAATGATGTTTTTCTAGAAATCATATACACAGCAAAAATACAAAATAAACCCCAAAAGCAAACATCTGAAGAATTATGTTATTAAACTAAAACGTAAATACACAGAAGCATATGTCAGTATTTTCTCAAGAGATTTCTACAGGAATTTGTGTAGTGAGTACATACAAAAAGACCAAGAAAAACCTCAGCTATATTAGTGAGATAGAATCTCTGAGAAACACTGAATAAAAACAGTGGAAGAGAAGTAAAAAATCAAAGCAAGAAAACCCTTTGATCATCTTTAGCGCTGGTTGGGATTTACTGACAAAAAAAAAAATGACTGTTAAACATGTCAGCTCTAGCTTCTGTCCAGTTCCTGCAGCTTTTTATTTCATTTATTAAATTTTGTGGTTTTTGACTGCTCCTAACATGTTAGGAAGGTAGATTTGTCTATATTTAAAAGAGATTAGGGAGTCGGACAATATACAGCATCTGCACAGGTCTACACAGTTTACAGCCATCAGCTAAACTCCACTACAACGTTCCAAAATACCAAGGGTATTTTGAGAGAGTGGACACTGGATGTAGTTATGTATTTTGTAGGAATTAGTCATGTGCTTGCAAAATCCTAAAGCTTCTGTGGGAGGTTAGGCACATGGCAGCTGGTTAATATACTCTCGTAAAATTAATTTCCAACTCCTGAACTACTGCCAACATTCACATAGGATGCAAGTGTATATTAAAACGAAGGTGGGAAAACACAGATGTTTCTACATTCACTTTCCTCTTACATATTTTGGAAATAAATCCATTTATTTATTTATTTAAAAGGCAAAAATATATTAAAGAATGTGACTTATGTCAAGAGTAGACATATTTCAAATCTTATTCTTTTAACTTACTTGCCCAGAAAAGCATATTCAAGTCACAAACCAGTTGCAATAGCTAGTCTGCAGAGTTTTCTCAGAAGTCAACATGTTGACTTAGTGTTTTAGAGGTCTTTTATTTTCTTGCTAGAGCTGAAAACAGATATAAATAGAGGTGATAAGAGCAATTTAGAACCCATATTCTCAGTTGATACAAAATTCCAAAGCATCAGAGGGCTATGCTAGATAAATATTTGATCTTGTAGATACGTAGAGAAGAAATAAAGTGTGAAAAATAACATATTTCATTATGACAATGTACGTTGTTTGGGAGAATTATTTTAATCAGGTAATATAATCCTTACAAGTCTTTTATCAAAAGAATATATAAATAGAAGTCATTGTATAACCAAACTTAAGGTTTTACCTACGATTTTCAGTTTGCTAAAAATATACATCCATTATTTACATCCTTAAATTTTTAAGGATATGTTGGAATATTCTAATCTGGATCAAGCATACTTGAGATAAAATTATGCTTGGAAACCATAAATCTTAATAGTAAGGGGGGAAAATCAAAAACAAACAAACAAACAAAACAAAACACCCCCTTCCCCTCAATATTAAAAGGCAACTCATTCAGTTCCCAGAACTGGAAAGTAAAATTTCCATTCACCAATAAAACTCATGCGTTTTGAGCTATGCTACAGCTGTACTAAGTAATTTGTATTTTAGTAGGATGCTAGAAAATAGTTACATTTTTATTTTATTGCTGCTGAATGTTTGATAGAGACTTAATAATGTAAGCATTAATTTCACCAGGAAAAAAAAAAAAAAAAAAAGAGAAAAAGACAGAAGTAATAATTTATAATATACATACTTTGTTTGCTGACCTATATAGATTCTAGTAAGTTGCTGTTTAATTGATCACACAATCAGAGACTTATGAAGAAGTATCACAGTATATACTTGCCTGGATTAGGACCTGGTTGAATGGCCGGGTCCAAAGAGTTGTGGTTAAAGGAGTTAAATCCAGCTAGTGGCCGGTCACGAGTGGCGTCCCCCAGGGCTCAGTGCTGGGACCACTCCTGTTTAACATCTTTATCTCTTTAACATTTTTATCCTGTTTAACATCTTCACCTGGATGAGAGGATGGAATGCACCCTTAGTAAATTGTCAGATGATAAAAAACTGGGAGGAACTGTTGATCTGCTAGAAGGTAGAGAGGCTCTTTAGAGGAATTTGGACATGTTGTATCCCTGGGCCAAGGTCAATAGTGTGAGTTTCAGTAAGGCCAAATGCCTGATCCTGCACCTTGGCCACAACAATCCGCAGCAGCGCTACAGGCTTGGGGAGGAGTGGCCCGAGAACTGCTCAGCAGAGAAAGACCTGGGGGTGCTGAAAGACAGCCGGCTGAACGTGAGCTAGCAGTGTGCCCAGGTGGCTAAGAAGACCAACGGCATCCTGGTCTGTATTAGGAACAGTGTGGCCAGTAGGACCAGAAAACTGATTGTGCCCCTGCACTTGGCACTGGTGAGACCACACCTCGAGTACTGTGTCCAGTTCTGGGCTCTACAGTACAGGAAGGACATTGAGGTGCTGGAGAAGGTACAGAGAAGGGTAACCAGAATGATAGAGACTAGAGGGTAAGTTCACTGTTTAAATGGAAGATGTCTTGTGCATATAACCATTTAATATATCTTCATTTTTCTTAGTAGAATCTTTTTTATAAAGAAAAAAAAATTATTGTCCTTATGGAGTAATTTATTCTGGTTTTATAATCCAAAAGCCTTCTACTTCCTAGCTTTGCAAGTTCCCCTTCTGATAAGAGCACTGTCTTAAATATACTCCTTTCCAACTGTGATAAAAATGTTATTACAATATTTTACAGTATTTTGTGAGATATAATCCTTAATTCTAACTCAATTCTACTCTCAACGCTATCAGACAGAGAAAACTGGTAATTAGAAAGGCAAAGGTCAGAGATAGGCATGCTCACAGTCTTAATTTGGAAGTTTCTTTATAACCTTTCAGAAACGACAGCAGTAAAACAACAGAAAACAGTGTTCCATCTTATACAGTGACCAGATATGTTACCAGAAAAAATAAGTGAATTTATAGCAGTTATACACTACCAAAGCAATATATGCAATTCAGACACAGATTATAGAATTATCTTCTAACAACCAAGTAACTACTGAAGTATATCTTCAGTTACTGAAACAGAGACATAAAATGCCTTTTGAGATTCTGTAGGGTATCTGAGATATCTAAATGGGGCTAGAGACACCACAAAGGACCTATATAAAGTTTTGAGCTTCTAGAGGATGAGCTTCAGGTTGTTACAGATTCTCTGTGATATACTGATTGCCTTTGGATATTATGTTTAGATGATGAAACTGAGCCTAATATGTCACTATTTCAGGTGACATAGGTTTATGTACTGACCACATATCCACTGACTACAGTCACCTCTTGGATACTTATTCTTCATGTAGATGTTTGCATGAAGACAACTGCATGCATTAAAAATCTGATTCTCAATGACATTCATAACGCCAATTAGTTTCACTTAATTTTAACTAAGAACTAGATATTTAATCTATAGCAGTAGTTTAAGGCTATACTTACGTACATAGTTATATACATCTAATATCATTGGAGTGGCTGTAGATTAGCTGAGATATACAGAGGGGACCAGAAGATAAAAAATTGTGAAAAAATAATTCTTCTGGAGTGTCAGTTGAATCTCAGTCACAATATTCTAGCAAATCTCAGGTGAAATACAGAAATTTAGACAATGGATCATACTGCTAGATCTCCTCTATGATGAGTCTGCTGTGATAGTCACCTTTAAAAGGTCATGTATCCATCCTCAAAAACAGTGACTAACAAATCAAGAGTGCAATTAATTCCATCTTAGCTAAATATCTTGAAAATAAAGAAAGCAGGTTGTGATTCTCACGTGTTGCCTGAGCTAGTCGAGAGGTGGCGTCCCTGGCCGTGACAGGGAGGTTGGAGTAAATGATCTCTAAGGTCCCTTCCAGCCTAGGCCATTCTATGATTCTATGATTCTATGATTCTATGATTCAGAACTGCCATTGGTTATATAGAGAGAACTTAAAATAGTGATGGTGGTTTACTGGAAAGCTACATTTTGGTGAAGTAGACCCCACTTTCAACTGAAAAATTAGTGGACCAGCTCTACTCACTGGCATATGCAAGGTGTAGAAAAACTAAGGTGGAAATCTATAGGATGGACAGTCATTTACTCTGTCTATCTTATGTGAAGAGAACCAAGTGAGAACCAGCTATGACTGAAAAAACACTCCAATAATGTCTTTCAGTCGTATATATACATATAGAAGGTAAAAAGAAAGGTAAAAAGGAAAAGCAGAACAGAGCAGGTGATTAGTGTAAAACTTCTGGTGATACTACCTAAGTATTAATTATAGATTAAAGAATTTCTGAATTCTTCCGAGGACTATTGAAGATTTTGCTTATTTATGATGTTTTTAAAAGCTAAAATATTAAAAGAGTAATTAAATTAACCTTTATGAATGCATTTCTACAAAATGCTGAAAAGTTAACATCTCACTACTTACACTTTCTATAAATATTATATAGATGACTGATACCATTGATTTCAAAATTAAATTTCAACAGTGTCACTCCAGGGTGCATTCACTCCTCTAGATTTATTAATTACTAGCTGTGCTATATTTACTTTCATATTGAATAATTCTAACCAAAAAATATGCTATTGCAAAAAAAATCTTAAAGGATATATATTACTTCCTGAGTTGTGTCTTTTTCAAGGAGTTTTGGCATTTCAGATTCATGTTTCTGTAGTGAATCATCATTTTGAGAAGGTTCATTTCACTTTGTGATTCCCATATAGAACGTTGGTGTCTAAGTTGAGCTATTCATTAAGAGATCATTCTATAGGCTCTCACTCTTGGTGGTTTTCAAGGTATTTACTATGTACTCAGTCAGCTGGGAATTATACCTTGGGGATGTGACATGTCTTGTTAAATGATCCATAAATGAAGCTTTCGCCCACACCCCACCACCAAAGAAAGGATATTTTGAAGAATTCTGTGTCTAGTGGTGGTCATAATGGTAAGAGAAAGACTGGAAACATAAGTGGGAAACAAATAGGGGAAGAAAGATTGCAGAGTAGCCTACATTACTGTTTTAAGCATTTTTAAAATATTGTTCACATACGTTGTGGGAAAAATATTATTTTAAATATTTAATCCTTAGGACAGTCACAATCACAGAATAGCCAGTGTAACAATTTGAGTTCTGTTATAAACCTGCATCGTCCTCCTGAGTAAATTCTATTAGACACGTTTTACTCTAGTGTTTATGATCTCTCAACCCACACAGATATTAATCCGCTTGACAGTGCTAATAAGCTGTTTTGTAAAATCTTGTTTGTGTTCTCTACCACCTGTTATCTGACAAATCCTTGTTTCCAGAAGGAAAATTAGTTATACAGATTCAAAGCCTATATCAAAAAGACTTTGTGATGATAATTTACTGTTATACCCTGTAGAACATAGATGGTTAGATAAAATCAATTTCCACTTCAAATCATGTGCCTTTTGTAAATTGATTTTTTTTTTTTTTATTTTATTTAAAAAGAAACAAACAAAACCCCCCACATTTATTCTCAGTATGCAGTGTTTAGTAGCAGAGAAACTCAACATTACCCTTGTAGCGGTAGTTTTTACTCTCTGTTAGAATTTATTAATGTTTCCCAGTTTTAGCCAGCTATTCAACAGCAGCCTGCTTTGCTTTTCTGAATTACAGTTTGACTTTTTCCTTAGTTTCTGTCCATAAGCCTTGTGTCATATTTATCTTCTATCCACTTGTCTTATCAATCAGTGTGACACACAATACTAAGTCCAGAGAGTTACAGTATTTTAAGTATAAATCAGTAGAATTTCTTTTACTAACCTTCATCTTAACTTCAGAAAGAATGTGTGGATAGGCTTTGTCATACCATAACATTAAGTGTAGTTAAGAAACCACGCTTTTCATAACTAGCAGAAACAAAAGGGAAAAATTTGACCAATGTCATAACGAGTTGTGCTTGACACTCTCATGTGCCTGAGCAAATATCTATTTGATAAAATGTAATTTTGACTACCAATACAGATCAAGACTCAAAGTCATACTTCTAAATCTCATATGATACTTATTTACTGAAACAAAAAACTCATGTAATTCCTAATCTTCATTTATATTTTTACCTATGTTTTTCCTTTATTTCATGTACTGGCATTATCTCCACCTGTGTTGTTATATTTGATTTTGAGGGGGTTGTTTATGCTTGCATATCACAATTACAATATTCATGTGTGGTCCAGGTGGGAATTTGATTAGCCCAGGTTAAGAGATACGAAAGACAAATCTGACAAAGGTTAACAACCCTTTTTAAGTGTTTATGAAAAAAAGTGACCAGTGAACAGAGAGGGAAACAAAGAGTTTAAAGGAGGAAAAAAACTTACATATCTCAACTGACTTCACTGTTGGATTATTTAAAAAAGAGGAATCATAAAAGAAATCTGTTAGTTGTGCACTGAACAGATGTGCTATAATACAGAGCCCAAACTAATCCACAGATAGCTAAGCACTCACAGATTCAAAAATTAAATACTTTTCATAATGTCAAAGCTTGACCAACACCTTCTTTAAAAAAGAGTTGGATAAGTAGCGTTTTTGGATGAATACAGAGTAATTTCTTGCACGTTGAGCATGATGAGGAGAAACACAGAACACCAGTGTTCAGTATTAAGCCAAAAATATGGGACTATAGGATGTCCTGGCGGTCCCTATATTTTGGGGAAAGAGATGCAGTGTACAAAGGCACCTGAATCCTTACCAACCTGGGTGTCTGTGTAGGACAGCAGATTCTGGTGTACTCTCTCTATGTAAACAATGAGGATATATTGGATGTTTCATTCAAGGCTACAGTTCTTTTCACCCTGATGCCCCCCACAAAATTATTCATAAAACCTGCCTTCTTTTAATTAAATTAAAAGTCTTCAATATTAGTACAAGTTTCAAGATCATTACCATCACTTTGATAATAACAGTGAACATTCAAAGAAAAAGTATACGTTTGAAGGAATTCTTAATAACGAAGGGCTTGTGTGGCGAGTATGTTTATTTAAGGGAATTTAAAGATTTACACATCTCAGTTTTCACTCTCATTTGCTGTCTTGAAGAAGACATCTTTTGACACTCCTACATGTTGTATCAGAGCATTAATTCATGAGCATTCAAGACAATTTATTTCAGAACTGTCATAACTTAGAAATATCTGATGTTATTTTTTACAATTCCATAGGCAATTCCGGATTGCTTTCTTAAACCTCTATAAACACATTTTAGCATAGGCTATTTTTTTTAATGCTATAGTAGAAATTAAACAGTTTCTGAAGAATGGGGGCAATCATGTGGAATATCATTAGACAACATGAGAGACAGTTGTAATTTGTAACATGTAACCTAGAACATGACATATGGACAATTTAATAGTATCACTAGTTCGATTCTCTCTCTTCCTTTCAAAGAAAATCAATTCACAAAGGAGCAAATTATTATTTTTTATTTCAGATAGATTTAGCTGAATAGTTTTAGCCAAATAAAATAATGGAATAGAAAAATTCCTTGTTTTCACTTGTTTAAAATAATACACTTTCATTGTCTCTAATGATATTTTTTTTGGAATCCAGTTCATTTCTAGTAAGAGTAATAGCTACCAAAAATATATTTTCTTCAGAGAAAGGAGATATGGAAAGTTAAATTATTTATTAATGTAATCTGTAATATTGTATTTCTTTACCTGTTGGCGGGAAAAATCTCTAAAATCTATTAGTTAAACATTTATTATTTATGTATAATTTGGGATAAATAAGCCACCTCCATGAATAAATAATAATAAATAAAGTATTATAAAACAACATTATAAAAATTAAATAAAATAGTAATCAAGTCAAATGAAATGTTAAGAAAACAATTACACAACAAAGCTGATCTCTAACACTTTAACATCCAGAAATTTATGCAAGTAATAACACTGGCCATGGTGAACAGTATCTATTTGTCTTTGAAAGATCAGTGCCGCACACATATTTCAGCACATCTGCATTAAGATCTACTGGATATTAAACTGTCCTTTGACTTCCATTTTTTTCACAGAGATGTGCTATCCAAATTGAAATACATAAGAAACTTATTGGTTAACTATTGCTTAAAAAAAAAAAAAATTGAGAAACACCAGTTTTGTATTTAACTTACAGTTTATTAATGACAAAAATTTGTGGAATGCAATTTAGATATATTACTAGACTGTATGGATTGAATAATATTAGCTTAAATGACCAAAACAACCAGTTCCTTCACAAAAGTTGTAATACTGAGGGCTTTGTCATTAGAAACAATATGGTGATAAGAACAATGGCAAAATAAAGAGCACAATGAAATTGTTACATCCAAAATTTTGTGTTGATTTTTAATCATGACCATAAAATATTGATGTTGTCATTACTAGACCTAACAGAAATATAGAATCTTTTACATTATTCACTCTGAATTTTTTCAACATGAATTATATTATCTATTACCTTTATTTGTTTTGAAAATGCAAATTTCCTGGAAATAACTTCCCTTCTGTGTGATTAAATAATTACTTACCCTGAAGTCATCTCATTTCTAGCAGACTTGCACCTCAAAAAAATTATTCTCTGATATGAGGTGATTTGCCACCATTTGCTGCATTCTCTAATGGAGAAATGAAAGATGGCTGTGCTCATTTATTCACTAGGGAGAAACAGGCGCTATTATGTGGGGTTTTTTCCTATTTTCATCAACAAATGAAATTAAGGAGTATATATATAAAAAAAAGGTGTTTAAACATATATTAGAAAAAAAATACAGCCATGTATAAGACACACCTTTGCAAACAGAAAATCTTGACATTTGGCTTGTTCAATTAAACTTTCTCCCCAGTATTTTTGGGTATTCCCTGCTATGCTGGCATTAGATTGTGATTTGCAGTGGCATGTAGTGTCAAAGATTTATTTTTGCTCTTGCCATCATACTGTGATGACCCATCAAAGACAGGCTATCTTGAAAAGGATGTTGTATTATTCCAAGAGAGTTTTAGATGTTCTTAGCAATATTAAAATAATCAAGATAAAAAAAACCAATAACTCAATGTTTTAGTTCAGAGTTCAGCAAACAAAATACTAATTTCACGAAGCACATGAAGCACATTTCTTTATTTACTCTTCATGAGATGAACCAAATCAACAAAATGACTTTGTAACTTCCAAGCACTAAGTCCCTGAATTAACTTCGTATTGAAATAGTGTAATAACGATTTCTCAGTTATAAAAAATCTACCAGTTTCTAACTTCAGAAATCATGAAAAAGATTAAAATAAAATTCATAACATTTTACATTTCAAAACCGTAAGTAAAGTTTTTCCACTATATGAAAAATGTTAAAGAGGAGAAAAGTAATCCTTTGAAAGTTGTAATTTGCTTTGCATTTGTTGCAGGCACTATTTGCAATGTTATCTATCTTCATCTGTCTTTTTTATAACTACAACATTTGGTTCTCACAACTACCAATTACAGAAGTGGAAAATTGGCCCAAATTCTGGCCATTGAAAAGAGAAAAACATATGGGTCTAAATAACAATGCAATGCATGAAATATAATTACATTTTAACATATTTAGAGAGAAATGGAGGAGGATTTTCCTGAGAAAATTAGTTTTAAGACAACACTGTAGCAAATGTGGAGTAATAGCAAAATTGTTTTTTGTAGGAGTAAATATTGAGTATAACTTACCCACTTGCAAAAGAATACATTCTGTTTGGAAAAAAAACAATAAAGAAATCAATATATCCAAATTTAGTAATGTAGCAAATAAGGCTCTTTTTTTCTAAAATTCATCTGTGTTCTCTATATATTCAATGGAGGTAGAGTAAGTTATCTTAAGAATGAAGCTGATATAGATACCTAGATATCTACATTTTTCTTATGTATTAGGAGGGATCCTTGCTCTTTTGATTTCAATCTTTCTGTGTTCAACAATTTTATCAATACTCCATCAAAACAAAAACAAAACCGAACAAAATAAAACAAACGTCAAAGGAAGTTTGTATTCAAAATCAGTGTTATCTGAGTGCAAACAATTTGATTTGTTAAAGTGGAATATTTACTACTAAGATTAATATGTAATAAAATGTTCAGTGCCATAATGTGTGAAATCTCACTGTCCTTCAATTTTTTTCCCTCTTCATTGTGGGTTATTTCACTAAATTTAATTATTATGCTCTTTTTGGCTGGGATAGAGTTTTCATTATACTGGATAGTACGGTGTTCTGCTGACAACACAAGGATGTTTTAGCTGTTGCTGAGCAGTGCTTACACAGTGTCAAAGCCTTTTCTGCTCCTGACACCACCCCACCAGGGACGAGGCTGGGGGTGCACAAGGAACTGGGAGGACACACAGTCAGGACAGCTGACCCCAATTTACCAGACAGATATCCCATAATACAATGACATTATGCTCAGTACATAAACCTGGAGGAAGAAGAAGGAAGAGGGGAATGTTCAGAGTAATGGGGTTTGCCTTTCCAAGTAATCGTTAATCATGATGGAGCCCTGCTTTCCCAGATACGGAGATGGTAGAACACCTGCCTGCCGATGGGAAGCTGTGTAGGAATTCCTTGTTTTTCTTTTCTTCCACAAGAAGTTTTTGCTTTACCCATTAAAGTGTCTTTGTCTTAACCCATGAGTTTTCTCACTTTTGCCCTTCCAACTCTCTCCCGCATTGTACCGTGAAGGAAATGAGTGAACAGCTGTGTGGGGTTTGGTTGCCAGCTGGGGTTAAACCACAGCAACTACACAAAGCTTTGAGTTTAGACTGCAATAGTAAAACTTTCAGGATGTTTTTTAGGTTCAAAAGAGTGACAAGATTTCAACAAGATCCTCTACAATGATCCTGATCCTATTTTACCTAAATCTGTATTCAGCATTCACCACCACTCCCATATCCCACTTCCCCATACAGATTTTCCATATCTACATTTTCTGTCATTCACCTTCATCTTCTCAGCTTCTTACTTTCTCTGTAAAACTGACTTGCTTCTTTTCAATTCACATTCTGCTTCATCTCTGACACCTAGTTCTCAGCCACTCACAAGAAAATCCTTCCAATGTAGCCAGCTTCTACATTGTTATTATTCTTGTAGGAAATCTTGAACTTTTGATTGATGGTTTATGATAATTTACTAAAATGACACTAAAGTATAAAAGTGTTGGAAATATACCTTCCAATAACATTTCTCTATTATTCTTTGTTTTATATATATTTTTAAAATTTCTTACCTTTGCAGATCAGAACTAATTCTACTTCACTGAATATCAATGAATTTAAAACCATTTGTTTACTGTGTAATAAAAACATTATGATACTTACATGCTTCTAATTTTATACATGGTCTCATATATTTCTGCTTTAAATATTAATGCGTCAGGGCTTGATCATTATCAACCACTGAAAAACAATTCAGACAGCAGTGAATGTCGGCTATCAATAAATAGTCTAAATTCAGCCATCCTTGATTTAGGCATCTAATATAAGGTGCTTCTTTAGGCTCCAGCTATAGGTAATACTGAAAGATTAACATCTTCAGAAATGTTAATTTCCTTACTGACATTGCCTGGGTTTTCCGGATGTCCTAGCTCCCTCATCACCCAGGTAATTATTTACTGTGTTTCCTTTTTAAGATCAATACTTTTAATCATCAGCAATATATTTACTTCTTAACCGTCTTTCATTTTAGAGCAGTAAGTAGCTTACATTTCTCTGTTTTGATCTTGTAAATACACATATGTATACACATATGATCTTGTAAATACACATATGATCTTGTAAATACACATATGCTTACATGTAGCTTACAGACTGTAAACAAAAAACGAGTCTTGAAAGAAGGTGATTTCTTTGATATTTTTTTTTTCCCCTTGTGGAGGTTTGCATTTCAATTAGATTAATTTACTGAATCTCTAGACCATCTTCTGATGAGATCCAGATCTCTCAGACAACATAAAGAACCTCAACGGCAAGATTATTATGATCTATTATGAATCAATAAAGCAAAATAACATCAGCAGAATATAAAACTAATAATTTTAATAAGTAATTATCAAAAGCATTATATTAGTTTCCAACTCTAACTTCTCTATTTACAGGTAGAGAATATGGTGAAAATAATTTGTAGTCTAGGCAGTGTGTAGAGATTCTGAAACACAGTTACTGTAAATAAGCCTGCAGATGTGAACATCAATCAATGCCTGAGGAAGGAATGAGGTATGAAGTAAGTCTAGTTCTTCTGTAGCATCCTTGTCAGCAAAACTAATATTTTCTAAAAACTCTATGCAATAAAGTTGTTTTTTTTCCTGAGACATAAATTTTCTGCAAAACTTTTTCTCTTCTCAGATAGTTCCTTTTGTTGAGTTCTTACAATTGGAGATAACCTTTAGTCACAATCAAATATAAAAACTCCAAAATATTATTTAAGTGAATTAGTGCATTATCATCTGTTCTGAAAAGAGTAACACTCTCATCTAACAGAGGACTGTGTTTTGGCAAGACTTTCTGGTTTCCCAGCACTGCCTGGCAACTTCTTACCATTCATCTGAATACTAATTGTACAGTTGAAATCACTTAAATTTTTTGAGGTTTCCAGTTTCCAGCTTTCTCTAACAACTGCAAATAAGAGAAGGCAAAAATACCACAAGACAGGTACCAAGCAAGTGATAAACAGGATCAAACCCAATGAGAAGGCTCAAAAAACATGGTAAACGAATATTAAATTTAAAATCTGCTAGTTTCCAGGTTAGATTAGGATAAATAAGGTGAAATTGTATCAGCTGTGGAAAATGGTATCTGCTTCTTTTACATTCTTGTTATCATTAAGCAGCTGTTATGTTAATCACATAACAGCGCAACTAAAAGTTAAATAGATGGGTAAATTCAATGTTTTTAATATCTCTACTGATAGTCTATGGAGAGCCATACCACATGCAAAAATTACTAAAAGCACAGGAAAATAATTTTAAACTTTGAGCAAAGACTATGTAGTCATAAGGACTCTATAAGAATACTTTTTTTTTTTAATGAGAATTATTCATGTTGCTATTAAGTTACACGGATTGAAGTGATCTCTTCTGGAAGACGAGCTGTGTTGCATTGCTCATATTCCTTGTCTGCAGGGTAAACTTCACCAGCCAGTCATAATGAGAAGATGTATAGGCAGAAAATTCTCCTGTGAGCTAAAAATGTCATCAGTTTATTCATAGAATTGTTTTCTTCAAAGAAAATCCTCTAAGTGCTTAAAGGTCCAAACTGTCCTTGGTAAGCTTTCCACGATTTTTCATGCTTTTCCAGGCTGGGGTCTGCACAACATGATGCATTGTTTGAAGGTCCAAACAATGCTGCAAAATTTGAGTTTCCCAGGATTTGAATGGATGTAATATTACTTATGTTATTCTCTTTTTCCTTATAGTGTTATCTCTAACAAATTACATTCAAAGTGATACTTTACGGAGTCTAAATGTCTTTCTTAGCTGCGATTATAGCAAACTACATGGATAGTTCAGTGTATTGGAAAATCTAAACTCTGAATATATGGATCAAAAATACAAAAAAAGTAACATGTCTCTGAAATGATCTGTGTCAGATGAAGTTTGGCGACTGTTAACCCTCCTCTTGTTTGAACCAACCTACTTGGTTAAACCATGTTTTCTTTAAATAGCTCAAACCTTGCCTTTCAGAAAAGATGAGATATGCATTATGACCAAAAGCGCTGTGATGCATGATGATCATGAATTGCATCTGATGTCTGAAGGAGGATGGAAACATAACCCAGATCAGTACAGCTGTGTCATACCAAGTTAGTGTTTTGTCTGCTTGTTTGGGTTTCTTTTTTGTTGTTTGTCTTTTTATTTTCTCTTCAAATTGAAAACTGATCTTTTAAGAGAAAATAAATAAATGCAAACTTACGAGAAAAATATTTTCTCTTTCACAAAATACCTTCGAAATTAATCAGGCACATATGAAAATAGAAATGTTGTGACCAGGATATTTAGGGCTGCATTTATGCCATCTCAAACGGAAAGTTGCTTCTGTAGAGATATATTCAGTGATCAGAAAGTGGGGATCAGAACCTACGTCTTATGATATATTTATTAATTATTAAAAATAAAATGTCTATAAATAGACAAAGAGAAAAAACATATTAAAAACATATTAAGCACATTTCTGTTTATAGTGAACACTATAAAGTGTTTCCATATAAGTATGGAAAATCAGTCTTGACCATAGTATTGTGAAGAACCCAGAAAAAAACAGTGTGTTTTTCCAGAAGCATTTCAAACTGAAATTGCTGCATTTAGAGAATGACAACAAGCACTAACACCAGCTCAGGACAGATGAGAGTATAAAACTAGTGGTTTATTGCTCATATCATATTTCACATTTATCTATATTTGATATGATTTCAATTATTAAAATGCAATAAGACTCACGTTCTCAAGGACAAATATGCTCATGTGTTCATAATGAGTACATTTGTTTATAGTTTATAAAACTGTGAAAAAAGATTGATTTTCAACTTCCACACATAAAAATGCCTAGTATGGAAAATTCTTCGATTAAAGAAGTTATGAAAAAAATATCTACTTATTATATTAATATATGTTGAAATCTATTATTACAATATTTGTATTAAAATTAATTAATGTTCTAATTTTCTAACTTCTGAAATTTATTTTGTGCACTTTGTAATTACTGAGGTATGATGTGCTGGATGTTACTTCAGATATGACGTAATAATATGTCCTTCAAGAATGGGCAGAAAATGATAAAACTAGTAATTCTTGAGGAAGTTTATTCATTATTTAATCTTTACTATAGGGCAATTAAAGAAATTGAAGTGATTAATACCTACTAATTTGCTTGATAATATATAATTACTTTCTTTAATAGCATTAGCAAATAATATTCATGCTACTGATCTTGAATTCAGTATGTCAAATATTTCTCTGAATCTTTGCTAATCCAATGAGGTATTCTTCACCTAGAACAAAAGCATACAGCTTTCCATTTAAGATGACATAAATACAACCCTAAATATCCTGATCACAACATTTCTATTTCTGTATGTGTGTGATGAATTTTGATTCCTTTTGAAAATAGAAAATAGGAAATTCAGAATTAATTATTCTGACACTGCAGAAAGATGCAGCAGCTAAGGTAATCAGAGTGAGAGATTATTTGCTTTCTAACTTCGTTGTTTTGTAACTGAATGGCTCATTTCTCTGCCAGGCAAAAGATTAAAAGCATAGATAAAGGATTTACTGGTTTTTGTTTCCTGGAATTGTGAGATTCTTCCTAGCGATCACCACCTCTACTTTTGCGCCTTCTGACCAGCGTATTGATATCAATGAATGATATGAATCTTTCCCTCCTATATTTTTTCCCCTAATATAACTCACTCTGATTTTAAAGTAAAAGATGGAATGCTGAAGCAATAAAATAAAAGGGAGAATTATCCAACTGACTGATCATTCAAACAAAGTAATTGAAAACTCTTTTGAAGTCTTTGAAAGTCAATTTAAATACTGTGAAAAAAAACAGACAGATTTTCATAGGCTTTTTCAGAAGCTTTAAAATCACATGGATGCCATTTTGTAAATTTGAAACACAGTATCAGCCAGTTCCACTGTTGTTTGTTTTTATTGAATACCTGTCTTAGGATGTCCTTGTGGTTCTGGTAGCTCAAGACATGAAAAGGTGTGTTTGGGTGCTTGTCTTATTTCTCTTTAAGGTTCAAAATTATTGTTTGACTTCCTATTTTTTTTGTGGATTTTTAATGTCAGGAAATATAAACCTTGATTGTAACATGGTTGATTGTGTAAATCAGTAGTCTCCAAACTTTTTTGATGATCCACCTCTGTCAGTTTGCCCTGGTTTTGAGCTAAGCTGAGCCAATTCTGTTCAGTGACTTAATTTTCAGCTCAGTCTTTCCTAAGAGGCTGCACTTCCTGAAGTTGTGTTTTTTTGCAGTCTCTGCTACTAGAACTGGTAACACCTGATGTTTACAATTACTACCAAGGACTGCTATGCAGAAAGGCTCTTGCTTATACTTGCTCTCATAGTGACCAAGGTCACTGCTGGATCTTGTATGCCACATTGGAGGTGCTGGAAAGTAGAAGTGTTGCAAAGAAGTAAATGGTTTCACTTCCTGGGAGGAACAGACAGGACAGGTGTCTTGACCTGCTTAGAGTTGAGGTGATTCATTTTGATCCCAGAGGCAAAATTAAGACACAAACAAGGTCAGATGTCACAACAGCACAACCTTTTATTGACTACCAACCACTGGAGAACAATAGGAAAGAAAGATAAGGAAATAAGAAAGAGAAGCAGTAAAACGTTTAGAATAACAAGAAGTATGGCTACCACCACAGATCCAGTGACGTCTCACAGGTCCGCCTGTTTCAATTCAGTGGGGAAGATTTCCAAAGAGTAGTTGTTCACAGTGGCGTTATATAATGTTCGTCCTTCTGCATTTTGGCTTTCCAAGAACTGCTTTGCCTACCCTCCTCCTGTTTAACACATGCATATTTGATTACTCTGGTGGTCATATGAGGGTCGTCAGGAGCGATCTTCATTCCCTCCAGCATTGTCTCTGTAGGTGGAGCATGCATAGTTGACCGGAGGGCCCATCTTTGCAGATGAAGCATAACTTGTGCTCGCAAAACAACTGCCTTACCAGCGGTTGAGCCAGGCCCTGTAATTGCCTGTCAGTGATTGAGTCAAGCCCCATGGCTTACCAGAAGTTGAGCTTCCAAACTTGCAAACAGTAGCCTTGAAGTTTCTTCGCAGGGAATTTCAGCAAGGTTGAGAAAAACTTTTAACACAGTCTCTTACAACAGGTGACCAACAAGAGTATTCCATTCCACATACTTCATATACAGTATAAAACTGAGTGTTCATGGGTATTAAGCCTTCTTGCTCTGAAGGCTGGAATCCGAGGAGTATTCCATCTGTTCTGAGCTCCCTAATCCAGCTCCTGTATACAGTTCCCCTCTTCTGCTGAGTCTGGGAATTCCCCAGTGGCTGCCTGCTCTGAAGCATCAGTGGGGAATGCTATCGGGTGTGGGAGTTGAGGATAGTTGAGTCCAATATTAGTTTTCTATATATTTGTATATATTTCATTATTTCCATTATTTTCATTATTTCCTTATTACTCACCTTATTTGTACTATTATTGTGTATTGAATCTGTTCTGTTTTTCTTTTCCAGTCCGTAAGTCTCTTTGCCTTATTCCCTTTCCCTTCTCCTTTGGGAAGGGAGGGGGGTTAAAGAACATTTGCCAACATCTAATAACTGGCCTAGGTTTAACCCTCGACACAGTGAAAACTTTTTGAGGGCAGTATATGTATGTTTATTTATACATTATAAATGTACTACATACTACTGAAGTTATAATATTTTTCTTCCCAAACCCTAATGAATTGTGCTATGCACCCTTGCCTGCACCCCAGTTTGGAGAACACTAGTTTAGGTGGGGTTGGGGAAGATAACAAAATGTAATCTTTGAATTTAGCTTGAACTTAGCTTGAATTTTTTTCCAGGACCGGGGTGGCAGTGGGAAACAACAACAACAACAAAAAAAAAAAAAAAAAACAAAAAACAAGGACAAAATACTTCAACAAGAAACTAAACTTGCTAATTCTTTTACAGTAACTATGAATATTTTATTTCACAATTTTATTACTTGCTTCTGTAAAAAACTCCTAAAACACATTTTACATAATTAAGTCTTTCACTTCTGTATGAGATGAGAAAGTCAACATAAACATCTTTGAAGACTTTATCAATCAAAATAATACAATAGATTTCATCAATTTAATCTTGCAAAGACACATTTACTGTAGTCTTTCTATCTATATTCACATAACAAGGGCTTCATTGACAAACATTATCTGTTCTGTAGAAAATACAATTTTCATCCCTTCCATGGAGAGATATGATTGCTTTCCTTTCTTATACACAAAACATTTAACATATTTCAGGAGATCTTCAAGAAAGTAATTTTAAAGTTAAAATGATTTCTTGTATTGGCATCCTAGCTAATAATGGCAGTCTATACTAAGATTTTCAAGAATTCATTGGTGCAAACAGTTGTGTCAGCTTCTGTTCCTTAAGCTTCTCATATTTTCAGTAGAAGAGATGACTATTATTAACATCACTGTTCATGTTTTGTAAGGTTAGATTTATTAGTTCAGGTAACCACATTTTTAATGCATTTGGTTTGGGGCAGAACTATAGTTCTAATAACCAAGAGAGGAAAATAATCACTATAACATAAACAGCTAAAATAATATCTCAGCTAAATAAATAAAAAAAACAAACCCGCATCACTAGTATTTAGGAGATGAGGCTAGAATTAAGAGACAATATTTTTTCATTAATTTCAAAATTTCTGAAATCTTTGATATACTTCACGAAAATTTAAGTGGTTACCTCTCATATATTTAATTTGGTAAACAACATCTTGTTCTTTGTGAGTATGTGCAATTCAAAATTTCAAAATATTTTATCACAAATCTGGTAACATGTTAGGCTTCACGAAGTCTTTTCAGACTATTGAGCAAAAGTTAAAATTAGTATTAAATATTTTAATTATCACTTATATTTAAGGAGGTAACTGATAAATGATTTCTGACTGTATTTGGAAAAAAAATACATAAATCTGAAATAAATACTATCAAAAGATAAGAAAGAAATATGAATTCAACATATATTTAAACAAATTTCTTTGTATATTTCCCCCAAATTTTTTTCTTATTTTTCCTCCTTATTCAAGGAGGACCATCCACATTGTACTTCTGTTCTTAAGAATGTACATTACACTAAAATATCCTGCTGAATCTGTGTCTGTGTGAAAGTGAAATTTACTTCAAATTTCACTCTACTTAAAAAAAAAATATTCCCTTTCAGACTTTTCCCCTCTCGTTAGGAGTTACTTTCTCATTGGACTCAAGTTCAGCCAGGAATGAGAACATTATATCACCACATTTTGTCTTCATTAATATAAATATTAATTTAAGTACTTAGTGGTAATATTTATGTGTAAACTAGATAATTTATGAATTTATTAAATGTATAATTTCATACATAATGCAGCATAATATAATAAAACATGATAAATGGTGGCAGGACCATTAGACCAACTAAGTGCATCTACATAATGTAAGCAGCTTGGATAATAAACAGAAGGAAATGGAAGCTATTGTGGAAACTATGATATAGTTATCAGTGAAGAAATATAGTGGGATGACTCACACGACTTGAGTGTTGTAATAGAAGCATATAAACTCTTCAGAAAGGGGTCCAGTGCTGTTCAACGTCTTTGTCAGAGACATGGACGACAGCATTGGGTGCACCCTCAGTAAATTTGCTGCCGACACCAAGATGTGTGGTGCCGTGGACTCGAGGGAAGAAATACCATCCAGAGGGACCTTGACAGGCTTGAGAAATGGGCCAGTGCAAATTGCATGAGCTTCAACAAGTCGAAATGCAAGGTCCTTCACCTGGGTCAGGCCAATCCAGGCACAAATACAAACTGGGTTCAGAGTAGGTTGAGAGTAGCCCTGAAGAGGACTTGGGATTGCTGACAGATGAGAAGCTCAACATGAGCCGGCAGTGAGCTCATGCAGCCCAGAAGGCCAACCGCATCCTGGGATGTATCAGGAGAAGTGTAGCCAGCAGGTCAAGAGAGGTGATTCTCCCCCTTTACTCTGCTCTTGTGAGACCCCACCTCGAATATTGTGTCCAGTTCTGGTGTCCTCACCATAAGGGAGACAAGGATCTGTTACAGTGTGTTCAGAGGAGGGCCACAAAGATGATCCAGGGGCTGGAGCACCTCTGCTATGAGGACAGGCTTCTGGAGCTGGGATTGTTCAGTCTTGATTTTGGGGGCACCTAATAGCTGCCTTCTACCTGAAGGGATCCTACAAGGAGGCTGGGGACAGGCTTTTGACAAGAGCGTCCACTTATAGGACAAGGGGAAATGGGTTTAAGTTGAAGGAGAGTAGATTTAGATTGGATCTTAGAAAGAAATTCTTTAGTACAAAGGTGGCAAGGCTTTGGAATAAATTGCCCAGAGAGGTTGTGGCTACCCCCTCCCTGGAGGTGTTCAAGGCCAAGTTGGACAGACCCTTGAGTAGCCTGATCTAGCTGAGAGGCATCCCTACCCATGACATGGAGGTTGAATTAGATGATCTCTAAGGTCCCTTCCAAGTCTATGCCATTCCATGATTCTATGATAGGCAAGGAAGGAGAGTCAAAGGAGTGGCCTTGTATGTTAGAGATATCTTTGAATGTCTAGAGCTTGAGGATGGTGAGAATAGGGTTGAATGCTTATGGATAAGAATTGACAGGCCAACAAGGCAGTCATCATGGTGGGACATTGTTATAGGCCACCCACCCATGATGAAGAGATAGGTAAAACATTCCATAAGCATCTGGGAGAGCTCTCACATTTGTTAACCCTTGTGCTCATGGGGAACTTCACCTTCCCTGATGTTTTCTAGAAATAAAATACGGCAGAGAACAAACAGTCCCAGACATTCCTAGAGTGTGTGGAAGATAACTTTCCGACACAGCTGGTGAGGGAACCAGTGAGGGAAGGTGCCCCATTAGACTTACTGTTTGTGAACAGGGAAGGTCTTGTGGGGGATGTGACAGCTGGAGGCCATCTCAGGGACTGTGATCACAAGATGACAAGGTTTTGGATTTTTGGAGAAGTAAGGAGGGTGTTAGCAGAACTGTCACATCAGCCTTCCCCTGGACAGACTTTGGCTTGTTTAGGGACCTGGTTGGCAGAGTGCCTTGGCAGGCAGTCCTGAAGGGCAAAGGATTGCAGAAAGGCCAGACACTCTTCAAGAAGGAAAACTTAAAGGCACGGGAGAAGGCTGTCCCATTGTGCAGGAAGAGTATCACCTTTCCAGGGCCAGAGATGAGACTAACCGGTCTGTAGTTCTCTGGGTCATCCTTTTTGTTGTTCATAGCTGTTTGACCCTGGCTGGCATCCAGGTAGCCACCACAACTGCTCTGTCACTCATTCTTCTCAACTAGTTGAGGGGAGAAAATATAACAAATGGCCCATGGTTTAAGACACGAGCAGAGACGTTATCTGTTCTGTAGAAAATACAGTCTCCATCCCTTCCATTGAGAGACATGATTGCTTTCTTCCTTATACACAAAATATTTAACATATTTCAGGAGATCTTCAAGAAAGTAATTTTAAAGTTAAAAAGATTAGATTTGGAGAAATTCAATAAATTTATTAACAATCAATCAGAGAAGAGTAATGAGGAATAAAGCCAGATCTTAAAGATAACACCCTTCCCCACCTCTCTCTTCTTCCTGGGCTTAACATCATTCCCAATTCATCCACCTTCTTCCCCCCAAGCAGTGTAGTGGGACAGAGGATGGGGGTTGCAGTGAGTTTATCAGATGTTCTTTCCACTACTCCTTCTTCCTCTGGGGGAGGACTCCTCACTCTTTCCCTGTGCCACTGTAATGACCCTGTCATGGGAGATGGTAACTGAGAGTGATTTCCCTGTCCTTATCTCAAACCCTAGGCCCTTCCTTAGCTGAGAAGGGGTAGTGATAGAGTGGCTGTGGTGGGCACCTGGCCACCAGCCGGTGTCAAATCACTATACCCTTTTTGCAGACTGGAGTGACATTGGCCTTCCTCGAGTCCTCAGACACCTCTCCTGTTCTCCAGGATCTTTCAATGATGGACCGTGGCATAGCAATAACATCTGCTAGCTCTCTCAACACTCATGGGTGCATCCCACCAGGGCCCATGGATTTATGGGTGTTTCACCTGTCTAGGTGGTCTCTAACCTGGTCCTCTACCCAGGAAAATTCTTCCTCTCTCTAGATCTTTTCTCCTACCTCCAGGGTCCAGGATTCATGAGAACCAGGTTTAGCTGTGAAAACTGAAGTAAAAAAACATTCATAACTCTGCCTTCTCTGTGTCTTCTGCCACTAGGGCATTCACCTCATTCATCAGCGGGCTCATGTTTTCCATAGTCTTCCTTTTTTACTAACATGCTGAAAAAAATCCCTCTTCTTGTAATTGATTCACCTTGCCAGATTCAATTCCAGGTGGGTCTTAGCTTTCCTCATTACATCCCTGCATTCTCTGACATTTCTGTATTCTTCCCAAATGGCCAGTCTTGTTTTCCACATTCTGTAGATTTCCTCCTTCCATTTGAATTTTTTCAGAAGGTCCTTAGTCATCCATGGAGGTCTCCTGTCTCCTCTGCCTAATTTCTTACTCATAGCGATGGGCTGATCTTGAGGTCTGGAGAAAGTAGTGCTTGCATATTGACCAACTCTCATGGACACCCATACCTTCTAGAGCTTTACAGATCCAGATGGAATCCACCTAAGGATGCTGAAGGAACTGGCGGAAGTGGTCACCAAGGTGTTCTCTGTCATCATCAGCAGTCCTGGCTAACCAGAGAGGTCCCAGTGGACTGAAGGTCACCAAATGTGATGCCCATTTACAAGAAAAGCTGGAAGCAATCCTGGGAACTACAAACCTGTCAGTCTGACCTCAACACCAGGGAAGGTTATAGAACAGATCATCTTGATGGCCATTATGCAGCACATGCAGGACAACCAAGTGACCAGGCCCAGTTAGCACTGGTTTGTGAAGGGCAGGTCCTGCTCGAATAACCTGTTCTCCTTCAATGACAAAGTGACCCACTTTGTGGATAAGGAAAAGACTGTGGACACTGTCTACCCAGACTTTAGCAAGGGAGGTAGATGATGGTCTCTTCTCCCTTGTGGCTACTGATGGGACAAGAGGAAGTGGCCTCAAGTTGCACCAGGGGAGGTTTAGGTTGGATATTAGGAGGAACTTCTTTACTGAAAGAGTCGTCAGGCACTGGAACAGGCTGTCCAGAGAGGTAGATGAGTCACCGTCCCTGGTGGTGTTTAAAAGACAAGTAGATGTTATTTTCAGGGACACGGTTTAGCAGCTGACTTGGTAGGGCTGGGTCAATGTCTTTTCAACCAAAACTTTTCTATGATTCTATGATTCTAAATGTAATGCGATGGAATGCAAATATAATATAATATAATGTAATGTAATATAATGGAATAGAATAGAAAATGTAATAAATATAACATGTTAATATATGGAGTGTAATATAATATAAAATATAATTAACATATGAAATGTAATAGAAATTAGGATTTTGAAAACTTGCTGTAAGAGTATCAGCACAGTTTTGAGTCTTGCGATTTTCCAAATAGCAGGCTGCAAATTTATTTTCAGGTAGTGATATATCTATAAGAGAGTATGTTTACATAAAAACTGAAATGAAAGCAAGCCAAAAATGTCCACAAATTTTGTTTACTGTTTGAAATAATTTAAAGACTGAGCGTAGATACCATCTGAATTTGTAGTGCTTTATCCACAAACATTACTACTTCTTGCAGGGTAAGATACTATTCAGCATTACCAAAAATGAGAGGACCAGGTTTCAAGAAATAGAAAGATAATCACAGGGAAAATGTAAGAAAGTTAACTCTAAGACCATGATTTTCTCTGAATTGCATTCCATTCTTCCACAGGGAAAGAATTATATTAAAGTTTTATCAATTAACCAAGAGATATGGGCCAGCAATCCTAAAATCTTCAAGGTCATTAGGTACTCAAATTTCCTGTCCTTGTCACTGGAAAATAATCATACTGACATTCAAAACCCGCCTGGACGCGTTCCTGTGCGCTCTACTGTAGGTGATCCTGCTCTGGCAGGGGGGTTGGACTAGATGATCTTTAAGGTCCCTTCCAACCTCTAACGATTCTGTGATTCTGTGATTCCGTGATTCATTTTAACATTTACATTTAAAGAGAAAAAAACGCATAGAGATAAGTAAGTGATAAATAGAAAAGAACATCTAAAAGTATAATATTCTTGCAGACTTACTGGACCATGTTTATAACAACAGGTTAAAGGTTCTGATTTAATCATAGAATCATGGAATCACAGAATGGCCTAGGCTGGAAGGGACCTTAGAGATTATTCAATCCAACCTCCCTGTCATGGGCAGGGACGCCTCTCAACTAGATCAGGCAACACATGGGGACCATGTATACTATCAGTCAGACAAAATCCTAATGTAAGAAATAGGGTCTTAGTGTTTATATAGCAGAATTAAGATACTTATTACAAACAAATTACATCCGTAAAGTGCAGGCATCATGTTCAAATGGGACTGTAGAGAAGAACATAAATTTTCAGTCGTTAAACGTAGTGCTTCGAAAAGGTATTCCAAAAAGTATTAAAATGAGTAACTTCTTCATTCTAAAAAATACACAATAAATCTCAACATATCCATTGAACAGACTGAAGAATAGGTATAGATGAGCTGTAAAACTTGTAAAATAATTGTTTGGATAAATCAAGGGCATAGCTTAAAAAAACTGTATTATTGGCTTTGATGCTAATTGCAGGCAAGTATAAACAGGTTTGTACCTGGAACCTATTGTTAAGATAGGAAATATCTGATGATCAAATTCTCAAATTAATTTTAGTGTAAAGGGGATATAATCAATAGAGAATCAAAGAATCAGGACAAGAGTACATTTAACACCAGAAAGTTAAAGAAATTATGAAGCTTTTCAGGCTACCTATAACGTGTAACTTCTTGCTTAAAACCATTCTGGTGACAGAAGAAGCTTGGAAAATAGGGCTAAAATCTTTACACTGACTTTCGTAACTACAGACTTGCAAATTTCAGTTTCATAACAGATAAAACAAAATAATAGAAGTGAAGGACAGAATAAAAAGACACGCATGCTAATATACATTTGGGATATACATTTTATATTCATGAAAATATTTAAGCAACTATTCCTGCCTCTGAAATATGTTCAAGTGTTTGAGGCATTTGGACAGGCAGTCTATAAAATACACTTTGCTTTTCAAATATTTACTGATAGATTTCACCACAAAAGACTTTAAAAAATACTTCAGCACTGTGTAGTAAAGATAATAAGTTTTTCTGTAAAGGGCTGTTGTGACTTAATAGGGAGTTACGAGATAGGAAAAAAATAAAAGATGGAATGCTTTTCTTCATAATGAATGAAGCATAAGATTGGAATTTCTTGAGGGAGGAAGGCATAAAGAGGTCATACAATTTAAAAATTCTGGATGATCAACCCCAAATACAATCCTGGATATTTCTGGAAAAATGATAAAATTCTAAGTAATTCTGAAATAAAACAGTGGATAAAATACATTTTCCAAGGTAGAAAAAAATTGCTTTAGAAGCCCAAAATGCTAAATAAAAATTACAAGTCATTGCAGTGCTGCATGTGCTGTTTACTATATCTTACAATAAAGGCAGAACAGTAAAGACAGTATGGAAAAATAATAACTAAGGAAAATGTGGAATGGTTTACTGGTTACACATTGGTTACAGTTCTTCAGTCTGGGAAAGAAATGTCTGAGGGACATATGACAGACATCTAAAAGACCTCAAAAAATATTCGGAGGAAAGATTTGTTATCTGCAATATCCCATCACAGAAGAACTGAAAACTATTAGTCAAATGTGACCTACCTCGATTTCCGCAAAGCTTTTGACACTGTCTCCCACAGCATCCTCCTGGAAAAACTGGCAGCCCATGGCTTGGACAGGTGCACCCTCTGCTGGGTTAAAAACTGATTGGATGACCAGGACAGAGAGTGGTGGTGAATGGTGGTGCATCCAGTTGGCATCCGGTGACTACTGTTGTCCCCCAAGGATCAGATGGGGCCCTGTCCTGTTCCACACCTTTATTGACAACTTGGATGAGGGGATTGAGTGTACCCTTAGTAAATTCGCAGATGACACCAAGTCAGGGGGGAAGAGTCGATCTGCCAGAGGCTCAGAAGGCACTGCAGAGAGACCTGGACAGGTTGGGTCGATGGGCTAGTGCCAATGGTATGAAGTTCAACAAGACCAAGTGCAGGGTCCTGGCTTGTAACAGGAACAGTGTGGCCAGCAGGAGCAGGGATGTAATTCTGCCCCTGTGCTCAGCACTGGTGAGGCCTCACCTCGAGCCCTGTGTGCAGGTCTGGGCTCCTCACTGCAAGAGAGACATTGAGGGGCTGGAGCAGGTCCAGAGGAGAGCAATGAGGCTGAGGAAGGGACTAGAGGGAAAGTCCTGTGAGGAGAGGCTGAGGGAGCTGGGGGTGTTTAGCCTGGAGAAGAGGAGACTCAGGGGGGACCTTATCACTCTCTACAACTACCTGAAGGGAAGATGTAGTCAGATGGGAGTCGGGCTCTTCTCCTGGGCAACAAGTGACAGGACGAGGGGACATGGCCTGAAACTGCTTCAGGGGAGGTTTAGGTTGGATCTCAGGAAACACTTCCTCATGGAGAGGGTGCTCAGGCACTGGGATGCACTGCCCAGGGAAATGGTGGAGTCACCATCCCTGGAGGTGTTTAAGGAGAGGCTGGATGTGGCACTTAGTGCCATCGTCTGGCCGATGTGGTGGTGTCGGGTGATAGGCTGGACTTGATGATCTCAGAGGTCTTTTCCAGCCTCAGTAGTTCTGTGATTTTATGAATTGTTGTGAAGAAGGTCCCTTTATGGTGGTTTGTTTTTTTGTTCTTTTGTGTGATTTAGTTGAAAGTTTTGACTAATTTCTTCTTTTGTTTACTCTCTAGTCCCTTTCTAGAATACAGTAAAAAGAATGTAGATTGCAGATAATTCAAAGGTTTTTTTTCTTTATTACTTTTAGGGTGTGAGGGGGAGAGGAGAAAGAAGTTACCTGCTTGTTTCTTTGCAAATTTTTGTCAAAACACAGGTTGAAGAGGGAGGGAATCTTTATAAGGGTTGTGGGAGAAATGAGTGTAGAGGAAGGAAACATGATAGTGATTAGGAAGCAGAGTTTGGAACATTGGACAGCCTCCAAGAAATGGCTTCCTGGAGATGTTTTTCCATTATAGCTTTCATGCTTTCTCTCATTTTTTTTATTCCTCTTCCATCCAAACCAGTGGCTTAGCACTTCAGGACTGCGGGGCTAGGGAAGGCCCTGTGGGATGGTAGATACTCTGCCTCTTGCTTGCAGCAATACAACCATGATGTAGCAGGATAGTAACTTTTCAGTCTTCTATTCATAAAGGATACCTGTAAAAGAGGAAGGAAGAAACCTGTCAGTTCTTGAGTCTTCATGAGGACACAATCTGCTGTTCTGTTACCAAAAGTCAGCCTCTTTTTCACTACCCCTCAGGTTTCCAGGGGCAGGATTTTTTTTGGTTAGTGGAATGCAAACTAATGAGTAATGGGTAAAGCACAGCAGGAGCATTTTATGTCAGTGTTTGAGAAAATGTTAAGAAAATGCTCTGAATTGGTCTAATAAATAGGTTCCAAAAAACATAAAGCATTCTTCTACTGAGAACTCCACTGAGTACTGAGAACTCTGTCTCCATTGTTACTCTTTTCTGTATTTTTCCTGTCTATACTACTTCTCCTGTTTTTTATGTCTGTCTGTATTTTGTCTGATAAATTCAGGAAGGGAGGTGGTTACACATCCTAAATGCTGTCCTCCTACTCACACACAGAATTACAGAATCATAGAATGGTATGTGTTGGAAGAGACCTCTGAAAATCATCTAGTCCAACACCCCTGCTGGAGCAGGATCACCTAGAGTAGATCACACAGGAACAGGTCCAGTTGGGTTTTGAATGCCTCCAGAGACAGAAAGTAAACAACTTCTCTAGGCAGTTTGTTAGAGTGTTTGTTTGTGGGTTTGTGTTTTGTTTTTTTTTTCCAGTAAAGATATATTTTAGAGAGCACCTGCTCTCTAAATCCAAAGTCATTCCACAGTCCCATGTGGGACCTCCAGAAAGGAAAAATTAATAAGAAGCCCTCTAAACATGAAGGTGCACATGACATTGGTGCACTTTCTTTTGCTTGGATATCACTTCAACATGCTGGAGAACCTCTGGATGGTAATGTTTGTGGCCAGCCATGTAGACACTCTCTGGAGACATTTGTAGTGTTGCATCCCACACACCAACTCAGAATGTTTTAATTAGACACTGAAGTGCCCTTGAAATTCTTTGAGAATGGAAGTGTTGGTTAAAATTCTCCAAAAGGAATCCAGTTCATACCTGGCAAAAGCACTCTGAGGACTGAGCAAACAAGCGGTAAGTGGAAAGAATAAGTATACACTTCAAAACTTCATTGATACTTCAAATTACTTAAAGAAAACACAAAAAGATAGGGTTATCCCTTCATGTTCAACCAAGGACAAAGATAGTTTGGAGAAAGCAACTCATAGATATGTTACCTTTTGGCTATTTTCTAACAGAAAACTAACTTCTACTTTTAAATGAATAGATGCTTGCCTCTGAAGCCTCCTTCATCCACAGATTACCAGAGAATCCTGAAGATGGTCTATATCGCTAACAACTTTTGAAGAGGTGGATGACCTTGAGCCCACTCTGTGCCTATTGTGTTTAAGGTCTTATCTGCAACCTGGAGTGCTATGTGTATTGCTCCAGGAAAAAAAGAAAACGCTGCACAATGTCTTTCTCACAGTGAGGGGCCCAGAACTGCACACAGGGCTCGAGGTGAGGCCTCACCAGTGCCAAGTACAGGGGCAGAATTACATCCCTGCTCCTTCTGGCCACACTGTTCCTGATACAAACCAGGATGCCATTGGCCTTCCAGGCCACCTGGGCACACTGTTGGCTCATGTTCAACCAACTGTCAGCCAGTACTTCCAGGTCCCTCTCTGCCGGGTCGCTCTCCAGCCACTCCTCCCCCAGTCAGTAGCGCTGCAGGGGGTTATTGTGGCCAAAGTGTAGGACCTGCACTTGGTCTTGTTAAACTTCATCCTGTTGGCCTCAGCCCATCGACCCAGCCTGTCCAGGTCCCTCTGCAGTGCCTTCCTGCCCTCTGGCAGATCGACACTCCCCCCACCCCAGCTTGGTGTCATCTGCAAACTTACTAAGGGTAGACTCAATCCCCTCATCCAGTTTGTCAATAAAGATGTTGAACAGGACTGGGCCCAGTACGGATCCTTGGGGGACACCATTGGCCACCGGATGCCAACTGGATGCAGCACCACTCACCATCACTCTCTGAGCCCAGTCATCCAACCAGTTTTTAACCCAGTGAAGGGTGCACCCGTGCAAGCTGTGGGCTGCCAGCTTTTCCAGGAGGATGTTGTGGGAGACTGTGTTAAACGATTTGCTGAAATCAAGGTAGATCACATCCACAGCCTTCCCCTCATCCACTAGATGGGCCACCCAGTCATAGAAGGAGATGGGATGTCTGGCAGGACCTTCCTTTCCTAAACCCATGTTGGCTGGGCCTGATCCCCTGGTTGTCTTCTACATGCAGCTTGATGACACTTGGGATGATCTGCTCCATAATCTTGCCAGGCACCAAGGTCAGGCTGACAGACCTATAGTTCCCTGGATACTCCTTCTGGCCCTTCTTATGGATGGGTGTCACGCTGGTCAATCTTCAGTCATCTGGGACCTCCCTAGTTAGCCAGGATCGATGATAAATGATAGAAAGTGGCTTAGTCAGTTTTTCTCTCAGCTTTCTCAGCACCCTAGAATGAATTGCTAGGCGATACTGAAAAATAAAATATCATTAGTTGTTTTTTAACTGAAATGTAAAGATTTAAATCTCACATAAAATAAAAGGCAATTCAGGGCCAATGTCAAGAAAATACTGTGTTATAAACAAAATGAAACACAGAATCACAGAATGTTAGGGATTGGAAGGGACCTCGAAAGATCATCAAGTCCAATCCCCCTGCCAGAGCAGGAACGCCTAGATAATGCTACATAAGAACGTGTCCAGGCAGGTCTTGAACGTCTCCAGAGAAGGAGACTCCACAACCTCTCTGGGCAGCCTGTTCCAGGGCTCCGTCACCCTCACTGAGAAGAAGTTTCTTCTTGAGTTTAAGCGGAACCTCTTATGTTCCAGTTTCAGCCCATTACTCCTTGTCCTACCATTGGTTGTCACCAAATCCTAGGAAATAAAGGAGGACAAACGAATGTAATGATGGAAAGTGTAATTGAGAAGATGTATATTATATATGCAGTGATTTGACCCTGGCTGGGTGCCAGGTGCCCACCACAGCCACTCTATCAAACTCCTTCTCAGCTAGACAAGGGGGAGAAAATATAATGAAGGGCTCATGGGTCATGATAAGGACTGGAAGAACACTTGCAGCTACTGTCCTGGGCAAGACAGACTTAACTTGAGGAAATTAATTGAATTTATTAACAATCAAATTAGAGAAAGACAATGAGAAATAAAACCAAATCTTAAAAACAACATCTTCTCCCCACCCCTCACTTCTTCCTGGCCTTAACTTTACTCCAGATTTCTGCACCTTGTCCCTCTGAACGACACAGATTGATGGGGAATGGGTGTTGCCGTCAGTTCATGACATGTTGTCTCTACTGGTCCTTCTTCTTCAGAGGAAAGACTCCTCACGCTCTTCTCCTGCTCCAGCATGGAGTCCCTCTCACAGAAAATTGTTCTTCACAAACTTTCTCCAATGTTTCTCACACTGAGACAGTTCTTGACAAACTGCCTCAATTCGAGTCCTCTCCATGGCATGCAGTCCTTTAGAAGAAGACTGCTCCAGTATGAGTGCCCCGTGGGGTCACAAGTGCAATCACCAAAACTGCTCTGCCATGGGCTCCTCTTTCTGTGATCTACAGGTCCTGCACAGGCTTCGCATGAGGTCACAGACCCCTTCAGGCATCCTCCTGCTCCAGTATGAGGTCCTCCACAGGCTACAGTTGGACATCTACACCTCCGTCACCTCCATGGATGGTAGGTGGACACCCTGCCTCACCATGGTCTTCACCACAGATCAGGGGAATCTCTGCTCCGCCACCTAGAGCACATCCTCCTCCCCTTCTTCACTGGCCTTGGTGTCTGCACATATTCTCTCTCGCTTCTCTCTCTCTCTCTCTGCAAGTTGCTGTGGTGCAGTAATACTTTTTTCCCTGCTTCTTAAATATGTCATCACAGAGTTATTCCCATCCTGACTGATAGGCTCAGCCTTGGCCAATGATGGGTCTGTCTTTGGAGCTGCCTGTTATTGGCTCTGTCACATCTGTGGGAAGTTTTGAGAAACTTCTTGCAGAAGCCGCCCCTACATTGTAACAAAATTAGGTTTGTCATCACATACAGATTTATTTCCAAAATTAACAGTTACTAACAAAATATTTTTAAAATATATATTTTTGGTCTCTGTTTCTATACATAAAAACACATGATACAAATCCTAGGAAAATCATGACCTTTTCCGAAAAAGAATAACTGCATATAGAGAAATTGTGGTTGATCTGTGACAAATGTTCAGAACAGTAACACAAAAAGCTAAAACTAACAGGAAATCCAAAGAAGATCAATTCCTGTGAGATTAATAAAAAAAAAAATCCTAATTCTTTCTGACTCAGCAATAATTTGATGAAAAAATAGAAATGTATTTGTTTTCAGAATACAATTGCTTTCAGGGGTATTTCATGAACACAAAGTGACATACTTGTAGGTCTAAGGACTCAATACTAGCTGTACAAAATTGATAACGTGACACCAAAAAAAATGAAAGAGAAAAGAATACAGAAAGGAGAGCAAAATTCTAAATCAATTGTTTTGCATTAGATATTCTTTGAACTATGTAACTCCTTTATATCTCACTGGAAATATTGTATGTGCCTCACTATATGATATTAAAATGGAGTTGCAGGTATCCACACTTTAGAGACAGTCTAGAAAACAGCTATCAGCATGTATAGTCATTACCTACCCTTAAAATCTTGATATTCTACAGATACCTAAAGATCTGACTATTATGTTTCTCAGGCATCTAAATGATCTCTTACTTCACATACTAAACAACACTGGGAAAAGTCTTGAGCCTCAGATGTGTTCAGAAATGAGACATTTCTTAGAACATGCTTACCAAAAAGAGCTTTTCAAAATACTGCTGTGTTTAAATGTGTTATTTTGGTTTTTTTGCATTCTTGTTGAGGGCTCAGAATACTCATCTGAAAGTAGAAAGGGGTTTGATTCCTAACTCGTGAGTGGGAAATATTGGATCCCAGTATTTCCTTAGATCCAGCTGTCTTTTCATACTGTGCACTGTGGAAATTCCAACCAAAAATGCACAATTCTCTCAATTCACTCTATAAGTAGTTCAGAAATGTAATCTGTTTTTCTATCTTTCAGTAGATAGGATAACTGTATAAAATAAGCCCCTCATGTTTCTATATGTAACACCTCAATCTTCAGATCTAGCCCTTTCCTTCCCAAAATAAATGCATAGAGCATATTGTATTATTTAATTTCATATAACTTTTCACATTGAGCAGTTAAGTTTAAACTAGTTATCCAGATTCCCATTACATTTGAAGGGAGAAAAGAGGTACATGAGAAAGGTAAATTATCTAATACTTTAAGAAGGAGAAATTGCCACATGGAGATGCCTATTTCCTTCCATAATTTAAAAAAGGAATCTAAATAACTACTAAGACAGCAAATTATTAAATCTTTTAAGGTAGCAACATGAACCCTACCTCTTTCATTCAAAAATAAATATATACTGGTGACAAACATTTTTAAAATTTATTATTAATTGATTTGTGAAATTGTTTTGGTTTATCCCCAGCTGGTAAGTGTTCACTTATTCCCTCTCAGTGGGATAGAGGAGAGTACTGGAAGGGTCAAAGTGAGAAAACTCACTCCATCGTGCACGATTTCCTTATAGAGGTAACCCTGCAGCCACTCCACCCTATTACCAAAACCTTTCCAACTCCAACCAACACAACTATGCTTCAGTACACTTAAAGAAGTAGGTTGGTTTTAAGAGGAAAGAGAGCAAGAGCAGAGGTTCATAGTATGTTGGTCATCCTGATCAGAGGAACTATTTTCTCAGGAAGAGGTAGTTTGAAGCATGCAAAATAAATAAGAACACCACAGACACAGCAGCATCTGACAGTTTACAGCTCTGTAAGAGACTGTAATTTCTGGTAAAAGACAGAATCAAGTTTCCCATCAGTACTTTTCCACTCTTTTTATTCCGTTACATAGAATTGACAGAAGAAAAGTAGAATAAGATTCAAAACAGCAGAAAATACCTGGAGATAGTGAAAACAACTTTCAAGTAATTTCCCTTACACAATGAAAATGCTTTTACTTCTTTAGAAATTGTATAAAGTGGATGATGATTTTTTTAAGTCCTTCATTTCTTTAAGTGGTACCTTATTCTTATATCCTCTATAATAGGTGCTAATCAAAACTGTGCAGAAGGCAATCATGTAGGAAAGTAGCAGATACAGCAAATATTCTTTGCAAATAACAAGCATAAGAAAGTCTGGTGGTATGAACAGGAAAAAAGCAAAGCAACTGAAAACATGCAGAAGAACAGATATGTACTAAATAAGCAAGTAGTAATGTGAAAGTAAGTAGTATGGTGTAGGAATGCTTGGAGTTTTGATCATCTGTCAAAAGCAGACTGAGAATGAGAAACTAATGCTTCCATAAATTTCTTAGGAAGCCAGTCTTCTTTTCTTTACAGCTTCACTGATATCTGAGATGGAAGACCAAAGATTAGACTGCAAGGACAACATATTTCAAAATTGAATATATATATGACAATATTGCTCCTTTAAAATTACTTCTTTTTAGTTGTTCAAGATCCTAATACATTTCACTGAGCCACTTGGCTTCTGGATTTCTGGCACAACCCCTGCTCACCTGTTTTATCTGGGTTCACTGCCCCACTCTGCCCTTTGCACTTGGAGCAAAGTGTTCTGGATTCTTCAGTGTGAGTCAACTTTACATAAAGATATCTAAAGTTAGGTTTCTATTATGCCAATGTCCTTGTATAAGTTAGGTAACCAACCTCCAATATTACAGATCTGCGGAGATCTAGTTAAGGCAATCAATGATGTTTAGACTAGTATTTTGCACACACATTCTAATTTACACACATGAGTGAATTGAAGCTAGACTCCATTGGCTGTGTTGTCTAAGGTAAAACAATTTAGTGGCACAAGCACAGACACTTAGTGGCATGGGAGTTCAAGGGGTATCTGTGTAACATTGACACATACGGCACAGCATCTGAGATATTTATGCTTATTTTAGAGCAGCAGCTAGAGGATGAACAAAATGTCTATCAAGGGTTAGGGGAAGTTAGGGGAAGTCCCAGATTGGACTTGCTGACAGAGGGAATCCAGATACAGGAGCTGAAATCGAGAACTGGATTCAGGAACTCACAGATTGGTATCACGGGCAGAGAAAATGAACGGAGATCTCCTCAGACACCAGCCACTGAAGAAGAGGATGTAACCCCTCTGATCCTTGGCTTTATACTGGATATGACATATATGGAATGGAATACATCTGTTGGTCAGGTTTGGGTCACCTGTCCTGTCCTTTCCTCCGTGGAGGTACATTTTGCTTCCTTGAGATTCCTTTTACTTCCCAGAACCCTCAACATGACAACACAAGATTTAGCAGTGACCTTGGTTATTACAGGAGCAAATATAAGCAAGAGCCTTTCTGCATACCAACCACTGGCAGTAACTATAAACACCAGGTGTTATCACTTCTAGTAGCAGACACTGTCTGCAAAAACATACTGAAAAGTAAAATCACTGAACAGAATTGGTCCTATTTTAGCTCAAACCAGGACAATATCCTAGGACACAAGAAACCAATATATAAATAACTGAACTGGGCACCTTCATTCAATAAACAGATATTCAGAAAATGAGATGTCACTAGTGCTAACATTCTTATTAGGACTGAACGTAGTATTGTAAAACTAACTCTTTTATTAAATTAATTAATGCTTCCTTTTGTTTAAGGTAGGAAATAAACATATTTGAAATCGTATTTTGGATGGATGATGTTCTAGTTAAATATTTTATGGAAATTAGATGCATGTTACATCACGTACTCCCTCAAGGTATCGGAATTCTTCAGTATAGTTTCAAGTATGATAAATGAAATGATTGACAGAGGGGAAATGTTTGTATTTATGACAGTTATTAGCAAGAGTAATTTCATGCTAAGGTAGAGAAAGTGTAGGTGGTGACAGTCTTATGGCACGTAAACTCATCTGATTAAACAAGAGTTAATTAAACAAAAAGAGTCAATAGTGTCATTTTTTTTTCCTCCAGTATTTATTGGCTCTATTGCAATGAAAGATATAAAGAAAAAAGTTCTGACAGCAATTACAAAGACTTGTGAGGAAAAAAAAACAGAAAGAAAAAAGAAAGAAACAGATTGGAAAAACATTGTGACCGTCACAGCTTGATATTGACCATTTCTTCTTGTGGCATAATTTAAATCAAATGTGAAATAATAAGTAAAAAAGATAAAATAGATTACGTAATATATTCCATCCAAGAAAATTTTATAATATTTTAGTTTAAACATTTCAGACCCAATGTCAATTGTCTACAGCAAAGATGTACTTCAAGTGCCTAGACTAGGTAAATATAGATATGAATTTCCTTAAGTTCTTGAAGCTCACTAGAGTCTCTTCTTATAGGTCTGAAATTTCCATGTTTCCCTCCCTGCCAATGGCTTCCTGTTCAGTCTTCAAACTAATAACGAACAGCTTTTTGACTCTGATTTCATCATGCAAATGTGTGTACAGAAATGCAAGGGTGTGAGAAACAAGAGTATGAAGAATATATATGTTAATTAAATGAACTGCTGTGAATATTAAAATTCTGTGTGCATTCAGAGTTTAATCAAAATCTTCTTCAGAGTTAATATCTACTAGGTTTTTCTTATATAAAAGCTTTGTTAGTGGAATGGGGGATATATAAATGCCAAGTCTTCCCCCTCTAAGTTTTTCAGAAGCACCTCCATATCTAGGATGCCTCTATTTTGGGAGTATCAATGCTTATTCCTATACTGCTAAATAAAAAAGGGAGAATCACAGAATCACAGAATGTTAAGGGTTGGAAGGGACTTTGAAAAATCATCTAGTACAACCTTCCTGCCAGCACAAGATCACCTAGAGTAGGCCACACAGGAATGTACCCAAGGCCACACAAGAATGTACCCAGGCAGTTTTTGAATGTGTCCGCAGAAGGAGACTCCACAACCTCTCTGGGCAGCCTGTTCCAGTGCTCTGTCACCCTCACAGTGAAAAAGTTTTCCCTAATATTTCTGTGGAATTTCCTATGCTCCAGCGTGCATCCATTGCCCCTTATCCTGACATTAGACGTCACTGAAAAGAGCCTGGCTGTGGCCTCCTGACACTCCCCATTGACATATTTATAAATGTTTATGAGGTCACCCCTCAGTCTCCTCTTCTCCAAGCTAAAGAGACCCAGCTCCTTCAGCCTTTCCTCATAAGGGAGATGTTCCACTCCCTTCATCATCTTTGTGGCTCTGCGCTGGACTCTCTCAAGCAGTTCCCTGTCTCTCTTGAGCTGAGGTGCCCAGAAATGGACACAATATTCCAGATGTGGCCTCACCAGGGCAGAGCAGAGGGGCAGGAGGACCTCTCTTGACCTACTTGATACTCCCCTTCTAATACACCCCAGGATGCCATTGGCCTTCTTGGCCACGAGGGCACATTGCTGGCTCATGGTCACCCTGCTGTCTACCAGGACCTCCAGGTCCCTTTCCCCTGTGCTGCTCTCCAGCAGGGCAGTCCCCAGCCTATACTGGCATATGGGGCTTTTCTTTCACAGATGCAAGACTCTACACTTGATCTTGCTATATTTCATAAAATTTCTCTGCATCCAACTCTCCAACCTGTCTAGGTCCACTGAATGGCAGCACAGATTTCTGGTGTGTCAGCCACTCCTCCCAGTTCTGTGTCGTCAGCAAACTTGCTGACAGTCCATTCTGTTCCTTCATCCAAGTTGTTGATGAATGTATCGAATACGATCAGTCCCAGTACCAACCTCTGAGGGACTCCACTTGATACAGACCTCCAACTAGACTCTGTACGACTGACCACAACTCTCTGACTTCTTTCCTTCAACCAGTTCACAATCCACCTCCCAACCCGATCATCCAGCCCACACTTCCTCATTTTAACTACAAGGATGCTGTGGGAGACGCTTTAATGTGGGAGATACTTTACTGAAATCCAGATAAACCACATCCACTGCACTGCTGTCATCTATTCACCTGGTTAAGTCCTCATAAAAGACTATCGGGTTGGTCAAATGTGACTTCTCCTTGGCAAAACCATTTTGACTGCTCCTAATTACCCTCTTGTCCTTGAAATGCCTAGAGACAATGCCAAGGATAAGTTGTTCCATCACCTTTTCAGAGATGGACGTGAGGCTGACCGGTCTGTGGTTACCCGGGTCTTCTGTCTTGCCCTTTTTGAAGACTGGAGTGACATTCGCTTTCCTCCAGTCTTCAAGCACCTCTCCTGTTGCCCATGACTTAGCAAAGATGTTGGAGAGTGGCCTAGCACTGACTTCTGCCAGCTCCCTCAGCACCCACGGGTGCATCCCATCAGGGCCCATGAATTTATGGATGTCCAAATTGCCTAATTGATCCCTAACCCAGTCCTCAACAACCAAGGCAAACTCCTCCCTTACCTTGACTTCCTCAGGGACCTCAGGGCTCTGGGGCTCCTGAGGACAGTCTCCAGCAGCATACGCAGAGGCAAAGAAGGCATTCTGTAACTCTGCCTTCCCTGTATCCTCTATCACCTGGATACCCACCTCACTCATCTGTGGGCCTACATTGCCTCTAGTATTAGTTTTATCTGCAATGTATTTAATGAAGCCCTTTCTGTTGTCCTTGATCTCCCTTGCAAGGTTTAATTCCAGGGAGGACTTAGCTTTCCTAGTTGCCTCCTTACATCCTCTGACAACAGTCTTATATTCAACCCAAGTGGCCAACCGCTCCTTCCATCATGTATAGACTCTCTTCTTCCACTTCAGTTTGCCCAGCAGTTCCCTATTTAACCATACGGGTCTCCTGGCTCTCTTTCTTGATTCCCTGCCCATTTAGATGCATTGATCTTGGGCTTAGAAGAAGTGGTCCTCAAATATTAACCAACTCTCTTGGGCCCGTTTACTTTCTAGTACCCTGTGCATGGGATTTCTCCTACCAATTGCTTGAAAAGGCCAAAGCTGGCCCTGATGAAGTCCACGGTTGTGATCCTGCTTGTTATTCTGTTCCTACTGCACAAGATCCTGAATTCCACCATCTTATGTTTGCTGCAGCCAAGGCTGCCCTCAACCTTCACCGATTCAACAAAACTCTCCTTGTTAGCGAGTATAAGATCCAGCAGCGCTCTTCTCCTAGTCAACTCAACCACCATTTATATCAAGAAGTTATCATTGATGCACTGGAGGAACCTCCTGTACCATGGATCGCTGGCTGTGTAGGCCTTCCAGCAAATATCTGGATAGGTAAAATGCCCTGTGAAAACCAGGGCCTGTGATTGTGAGGCTGCTATCAGCTGCTTGTAGAAGGCCCCTTCAACTTCTTTATTCTGATCAGATGGCCTGTAATAGGTATCCACTACAGTATCACCCATGCTAGCCTGCTCCTTAATCTCACCCACAAATGCTCAGCTTGCTTCTCATCTGCCCCTGGACAGAATATATTTCACTTGCTCTCTCACGTAAAGAGCAACTCCACCATGTGGCCTTTTTTTGCCTATCTTTCCTAAAAAGGACATAGCCATCCATGACCATATTCCAGTCATGTGAACCGTCCCATCATGTCTCTGTAACTGACACCAGATTATAACCCCTTGACCACACTAAAATTTCTAACTCCTCCTCTTTGTTACCCATGCTGTGTGTATTCATGTGGAGGCACTTCAGCTAGCCTGTTGGCCATGTCACCTTCTTGGTGAAATACCCTTTAATTCCCTTGAGGTGTTCTATGGATGTTTCCCCGTTGGCTCCTAGTACTTGCTGAAGGCCTTTAGTATCACCCTGTCCCTCTAACCCTGATGTGTCATCCCATGGCTCGTCACAGACAAGTCTGATATTGTTATACCCCAACACCTTTGCATCTAGTTTAAAGCCCTGTTGATCAGCCCTGAAATCTCTTGAGCAAAAACCCTCTTCCCTCTTTGGGAATTGTGACTCCTGTTTGATGCCAACAAGCCTGATACTATCTAGGCCACCCCATTGTCAAAGAACCTGAAGTTGTGGTGATGACACAAGCCACGGAGCCATGTATTAATAGATTGTATTCACCTGATTCTCCCGATGTCACTGCACATGACTGGAAGGAGAGATGGAAATACAACCTGTGCCCTGGATTCCCAGATTCACTGACCATCCCAGGGCACTGAAGTCTCTTCTAATGATTCTTGGACTACAGATTGCAGTTTTGTCTCCACCTACATGCAAGATCACTAAAGGGTAATAATCTGTGGACTTTACCAAACTAGGAAGTTTCCTAGTGACATCCTTTTACCTGGGCTCTGGGGAGACAGCATACTTCACTATGCTGAGAGTCTACCTGGCACATTGGACCCTCAGTTCCCCTCAGAAGGGAGTCACCTACTACTATAACCCTTCTTTTTTTTCCTTATGGATGTGGTTGTGATGAGGGCAGTGGTTTTAACTGAATGGTGTGACATGTCTGGTGCAGACTGCCCATCACCCACATCCTCATTTGGCTGGCCTTCCTCAGCCAGAGACAGAGCCTTGTACCTGTTGAAAAGAGGCACCTTGAGGGGAGAGGTGGGCAAGGAGGGAGTTCACCTGCTGTCCCGAGCATGAACTCACCTCTCTTCATTCTTTTCATTTTTCTTTTTTAGGCTTTTGCCTTTGGCCTTGACAGGGGCGGGATACCAGGGCCCCTCGATCCAGGGTACTTTCCAATGGGTACTCCCATTTCTGTTTAAAGAAGGCAGAGCCTGGCTCCACCAATCTACCTCATGTTTTGCTTCCCTGATGCTCCTTAGCCTTTCGACTTCTCTCAGCTCTGCCACCATATAAAGCACGTCATCTACCTGTTAGCACCACACACAGCAGTTCTCATAGCTGCTACCCATTAACAGCTACAGGCCCTGGCATTCCCTGCAGCCTGGGACCTGGACAACTACGTGTTTCCATGGGAGCTCCATCTAGGTTCCCACATCCATTCTGGTGAGTTTTGGGACCACGACCTTCTGCCTGGTAGAGACCATAGCTGAGTTCCTACTGAGAGGGTGATGACCACCTGTGAGACTCACCTGTCAAGCTGGCAGAGCTTCAGTTCTTCTCCATGTCCTTTACCTTTCCCCATCCTGCTACACCACACACAGGCTTAAATGCACAGGCTGTTCACCTGCTCTGTGCTGTGTGACCAGTCCCTGCGCTCCTTGAGGCCTTTTATTAAGGACGTTGGTGATAAGACTGATCTGACTCTGAGTCCAGCTAGGATAAACTGGAGTGCTTCCATGTCCTTCTAGGGTTGTTCAGTGGATTAGTTGTGGGCAGTTAAAATTGTCCAAAACTTTGGGATATGTGTTCTGGTTTCCTACATACTGTCATGTCCCGACCAGTAGGGAGGGGGACAACTGACTTAGATTTGTAATTACCAGGTGGAGTAGACAATGGTGAGACAAGTCTCAAGGTCCATACACAAACATTTATTAATTTCTCACAATGTATAGATCGGATTCATGGCAATTGGTTTTAGTTAACACATTAAGGCAGGCAATGTACTATGACTTAATAATAAACAGGAAAAGGCTAGATATACAATAAACTACAGCAAGCTGCAGTTTACTTAATGATAACAAGGGAAAAAGGCATATAACAACTTATAACAGGCAGTATTATACTTAATGATTATAAGAAAGGAACTAAGCATAAACTAAGTAAGCAGTATGATAAACCTTGCGAGAAGGGGGAGAGAAGAGAGAGGAAGAGAGAAATCACCAGTCCAGCCACGTTGGTCCAGCCAAGTGGAGTTCAGGATGCATCTGTTGTTACCTTCTTGCTTCTTTGAGTTTCTTCTTCTTTCTTCTCTCTTCTGATTCTATACCTCTTCTTCCCTCAATTTATACACACTTTATCTTTATTTGGATGCACAGTATGTCCAGTAGAGATACACACTCTTCCTATATGTGGATGTATAGTACATCTGGTAAGGAAAAAGGGTTTCTCCTTGTTTATGACCATATACATTTGCTTTATCTCCATGGCATGTGTGCTACAAGGCAAGGCCATCCTGCCTTTGCAGTACTCCTTCCCTGGTGCATGACTGCATCAAGGCTGTTTGAGGCATCTGTTTCCTTAGCCTTAACAGATTCCTGCCCCATATATCATTTTGCTCTTATCAGTTTGCCACACATACATCCTGTGTCATAGATAGCGTATCCTCGCTCTTCTTCTGGATTTTCATTCACAGGCACAAAACATGGGTGCTGGTTTATGTTACAGATCTCTTCATAGAGCATTCTGCACTTATAGCCTTAACATTTGTGATCTTTTTTTACATAGATCTTACACTTTTTGCAGGAAATCATAAACAATTCATTTTTTAATAGCCAGTTGTTCTGCATGGGCATCCTGCCTGGCTGTGGCTGGATGCAGGAACCTCTCAGTGCGTTTTGCAGGGCTAATCTCTGCTTTACATGTCATAAGAATTGTGTGAGAGGGCTCTTCAGTGGCTCATAGGTGGGATCCATAGCCTTTGGGAATGTTCTAACTTGTCTGTGCTCCTCATCCACCTTTTTTTGCATTCCTCTACCCTCTTGAATTTCAGCTCACCCCTAATATCTCTGGGCTTTTTCTGCAGCTTTGTAGAATGGGGAACCCTGAACCTCTCTTATACTTTTGATAATGACTTTGTATTCACATTTAAACTTTAAAGATTCATTTCAGTAGCTCTTATAAACGAATGTGTTTGTCCTTAGCTGCAACAGGGCAGATTTAGTCTGGGTGTTAGGAGAAAATTTTTCACAGAAAGAGCAGTTAGGCACTGGAATAGGCTGCCCGGGGAGGTGGTTGAGTCACCTTCACTGGAGGTGTTTAAAAGTCGTTTAGATGCAGTATTGGGGGATACGGTTTAGGTGTGGACTCTGTAGAGTAGGGTTAGAGGTTGGACTTGGTGATCCCAAAGGTCTCTTCCAACCTGAATGTTTCTATGATCCTATGATTCTCTGATGACCTTCTGGGTACACTGGTAAGGGCAGCTGGTCCTGTCAGGCAGTTCCAGGTCAGCATGAAAAACACGGGGCATGCCACTGTGGAAAATGGTGACTCCCCGCTGTAGAGTGGTGTCTGAAACCACATGACAGACATCATGCGTGTACGTGAAAGAGGCTTTCTGCTCTTCCAAAAGTTACATAGAAGTTATCCCTGTACTAGCTACTCTCTGTTGCTTCTAAAATCTTTCATGATACTTAGTTATTATATTTGAAATAATGTACTATAGTTATATTCATCTAATAACTATATATAATATTTAAATAGATTAACAGAACAAATATTTTAGTGGAATTAATTTAGCATAATATGTAATTTATATTTACTTGCAAATAATTTGAGAAATAGTTCAATAAATGAATATATTTATAATAAAATAAAATGAACAATCTGTATAAAAAAAGTAGAAAACAAGTTAAATAAATTCCTCTTTCAAAGAATATTTGGATGTACATTCATAAGTAGTGGTATTGCTTGTTATTTATAAAACAACTGTCAGATTTTCTGTGTGAAAATAATATATGACCTTTACAAAAACTGGAGTTAGGAGAGCACAGCTGCATTTATACACCCAGAAATAAGGTTTCATTATTTCAAATCATGCTCTTCAATAGTCCTGTGATCTAAAAATTAGTTGGCTTAATTTCATTCAAAAAAGAAAATTCACAGTGGAGCAGTCATCTGTTTTTAATCTCAAAAATGTAGTATTTTGATGCATAAAACACCTGGACTTGTAACTTCTCAGATCTCACAAATTTGAAATCAAGACAGATATTATGGATAGAAACCATGAAGTTTTCTACAAGAAAGTGTGTATTTTAAAATGTAAAGATTGCCAAAATATTAGTTAGGAAAACCTTAAGTATATAAAATTCACCAATAGCATAGAATGCAATATACTACTCTACTATCTCTTCAGTAGTAAAGTAATCACAAATTTATAGAGCCATATAACTTACTCCAGCTTAAAGGTGTACACCATAAAGTTCTATGATATAACTTTCCTTCTTGTTCTTTTTTTTTCCTTTAATCTGTATTTTATGTTTTTATCTCACTCCAAAATCACCTAAAGGTTTTAATTTTTATAATATGTGCTTGAGTTGTTGGTTTATATTACAGAGCTCTTTCAACTAAGCTTTTCAGGCTTATTAAAATAAATCACAGATCTTACCTATATTAGGAGTATATGCAAATGCTCTGTTTTCTGCAGAATTCAACTCTGTCATACATTTTCATAAAAAAAAAAAAAAGATTTCTCTGTTATGAGCATCTACTTCATGTTTCATATTATAAATAATTATTTACATACATTTAATAACACATATTTTTTTATGTCAAAGATTTTTATAATAATTTTGGCTGCATAAAACAGGTCAAAGCACACATCGGAAAGGAACCCTTTTTTATTTTTCATTTTCATACTAGAGCAACTTTTAGTCTTTCTTCAATATATATTCCATCTCCACATATTTCTGAACATTGCTTCTCAGAAACTGCTACTGACAAAATCTGACACTTTGTAGTGAGGTTCAAATATATTTAAACTTTAACTTTCACTTAATATTTAAATTGCATTAACTGTTTACTTCTAGAGCAAATGTACTTACTAAAATATGGCATTATTTGTGGAAAAAAAATGTTCTACATTTTGCAAAATGTGTGTCGTTTATTCATTTTATTTTAAACTTAAGCTAAATCAAGGATTTCCATACCTCCAAACTAGTATAAAAAGTAACTGAGTCCAGTCTTTAGATACATTGAAGGCATGAAGCAGGAACTCTTCACTTCTGGGGTTTATTATGCCACTTTTTAAATAGAGATAGATGATGGTGCATCATCAAAACGTGCAGGGCAGGGAAGGGATAAGGGGAAAATAGAATGTTTTGGGATTAGTTCTCCAAGGGTGTTCAATACTGAAAGATTTTCAGAAAACTGTAGGCATTTATTAACATGTTGTAAGTGTCTAGGATTGCTCTAGATATCTACTGGATTGCTGAGAGTAATCCTGAATATATGGTTCATTGATTGCCAGATAATTATATGTCATGATGGACAGATGAAAAAACTGCATTTGACCTGATCAGAGTTGGAGTATGAGAGCTGAGATGTTTTTCCCTGCAATAAATCTTGTAACAAAAGACTTGGTAGACCTAACTCAGATAGATGTCATTTAATTGAATTTACTTAATTCATGTCAAAGGATTATTGTGCATTCCGGATTAGAATTATTTTAATTTAGCATTTCTACTTTCAGAACAAAAAATAAGAAAATAATTACATTTGAGCACAAGTACTGGTTAAGGGTTTCTTTTAAGGCTATTAACAACAGTAGGAAGAATCACATAGTTTTTAGCAGTATTTTGTTTAAGCTATAATTGCATTTATTGGAAACCCACTTTTAATCTATTTCATGCCTGGTTGATAGCTATAAAATATTAATGACCTTAATAAACTGTGAAGTATAAACACTGGAATTTGTACAAGCATATGTTATACATACAGTGTATGCAAGAACAAGTTCTTAATGACAGTTCTGGAATTTTTTAATATACTATAATTTGGTTTTCTCATGTGCAAACATCATCACCACATTCTTCTGATGTTTCACAGTCCTTTTAATATTATTTGCCCTTGACTATAAAATTAAAGTTTTAAATAAAATGTTCTGCTAAAACATAGACATGATTCTTCCCTGAAAGTAAAGGCTTTTAATAGCCTTAAAAGAAGCCCTTAACCAGTACTTGTGCTCAAATGTAATTATTTTCTTATTTTTTGTTCTGAAAGTAGAAATGCTAAATTAAAATAATTCTAAGCCAGAATGCACAATAATCCTTTGACGTGAATTAAGTAAATTCAATTAAATCACATGTCTATGTTTTAGCTCATAAATCTATGCTATTTTTCAATAACTGAATTTCTAGAGCAACTTGAAAGAGCATTTTAATCACTGGAGTGAGGACACATTGTGTATTCTGCATGAGTAAAGGTGAATGTTCACAGAATATTTTTAATTATACAACTGATTACAGGGACTTATATTGTCTGCTTACCTAAAGCAAACAGTTGAGGAGAATCAAAAGTTATACGTACTATTTTGTAACATTTTTGTTGTCAAATACATACATACATACAATAACAATGCTTATACAAAAATACAAACTCACAGAATTACAGAATGTTAGGGGCTGGAAGAGACCTCTAGTAATTTTCTAGTCCAACCTCCTTGGCAGAGCAGGTTCACCTAAAGCAGGTTGCACAAGATGGCATCCAGGCAGGTTTTTAATGTCTCCGGAGATGGAGATTCCACCACCTTCCTGCAGCCTGTTTCAGTGCTCTGCCACTCTCATAGTAAAGAAGTTCCTCGTGTTTAGATGGAACATCCTATATTCAAATTTCTACCCATTACCTCTTCTCCAGTATTTCCCTGTCCTTCTTGAACTAGGGAGCCCAGAATTGGACATAATACTGCACATGTGACCTTATCAGGGCAGAGTAAGGAGGGAGGATGACCTGCTTACCACTCTCTTCTTGATGCCATTGACCTTATCGGTCACGAGACCACATTGCTGGCTCATAAACATTCTGTTGCCCACCATGACTACCAGGTCTACCACAGAACTTCTTTCCAGCATCTCGGTCCCCAGACCGTACCGATACATCGGGTTTTTTCTTCCCCAAGGGCAGTATCCTACACTTGCCCTTGTTGAATTTCGTAAAGTTCTCTCTGCCCAACTCTCCAGCCTGTTCAGGTCGTGTTGGATGGCAATGTAGCCTCTGGCATGTCACCCACTTCTCCCAGTTTTGTATCATCAACAAACTTGCTGAGGTTACACTCTATACCTTCATCCAGATCATTGATGAATATATTAAATGGGACTAGTCCCAATACTGATCCCTGGGGAACACCACATGTTACAGACCTGGAACTAGACTCTGTTCCTCTAATTGCAACCCTCTAAAATCTATCTTTTAGCCAATTTTCAATTCATCTCCCTGTCCATTCTTCTAACCCACACTTCCTAATTTTGCCTATGAGCATGCTGTGGGAGACAGTGTCTAGAACCCTGCTGAAGACAAGGCAGGCAACATCAACTGCCCTCCCCTGAATTCAGTAAAAAATTGTTACATAATACACCTATTGATGACCAAAGCCGAAATGAGTGATGCTTCAAATTTTCAGAAACTGTCTTTCTGATTATGTTACTGGGCTGTGCCAACAACAGAACAAACATTCTGAAATGCTGGCTCAGCAGAACAGAAAATGGATCCACTATCTCTGCATTTTAGAATGTTCATTCCTGCCAGAATCTATAAGGAGGGAAAAAAAAAGAGACAATTCCCATGTTTTTCTTCAAGTAGAATGCTACCACTTTTACTTCACTACTTACATCCTGCATAGAGGAATACAATTGTCATCAAACGTAGTATGGCTTTAATTTTATTTTAGTGCTTCTATTGACATCTCATCTACAGATCTACTTCTCCGCTCTCTCTCTTTAAAAAAAAAAAAAAAAAAAAAAAATCAATCCAAACCTGAGACATGATTCTTCCCTGAAAGTAAAGAAGACTTCTGGTATTTCTAGACTCTGTGTCTTTGAAGATACGTACCCAAATAACAACAGAGCGTGAGATCAATTAACTCACAACTAAAAAGCTCACTTTCAAACAGGTAATAAAGAGTAATGTATTTTATTTTATTTATTCCTCTTAGAGATCACTCTAATACCATAGGTCTATTTTTAGTATATATGGGGCAGATATACCCTTGTCACAAATTCTACTTCCATTGAGCAGTATTTGAAAAACATAGCTGTGTTTCTGTAAGAAATTTGATCTTCCTGCAAATCATTACTTTCATTTTAAGTAGAACTGAAATTTAGACAACTTATGTTTCCTACTTCCTTTATCCCTCTCTATTCAGACATTTAACATCTCTTCTTGTTTTATCTCTTTATACACCTTGTAGAGCTTGCAGTATTATGTAAGCACTTCACAATGTGCATCTGTGTTTTCCAATTCACCTCAAGGATTCATCTATGTAATCTGAATAATTGGGGAAAAAAAAAAAAAAAAGACCAAAAATTATCTTAAAATCAGTCATCATATAAACTTGAGTTTCCCAACAACTCAGGGGTTAATCAAACAGTCTGGTAAACATAATTTTCTGAAAATACTGAAACACACCAGCAGGACTAATTATGTTAGAATGAAAGCTACCTTTTATCAGTTCTCCTCTTTAACTAGATAGCTCTACTGTACAAGCATAAGAAATCATGGACTGAATTCCAGTTCTGAGTTATGTGGAACTGTGGGGGGAAAAATATTTGTTGGGATCAGTGTCATCAGGTTAATAGTAGATATTTCTTTTCTATAAAGATTCTCCATAGCAGATTTTCAGAAGCTGTCCTGTTAATCATTGAGAGGAAAGGAGAAAGGGAGGGACAGGAGAGAGAGAGAGAGAGGGAGGGAGGGAGGGAGAGGGGGAGAGGAGGGAGAGAGAGGGAGGTAAAGAGATGGAGAGGGGAGAAGAGAGGGGGTGAAAGAGAGACAGGGAAAAAAAAAGAATTCAGCATCTTCTCAGGCCAAATTTCTCTCAAGAAAACAAACCATGCCTAATGTACACACAAATAGATAGGTTCACATTGGTAGTATACAGATTAGGAAAAAAATACCTTTAATAAATTTCAGTCTTGATAATATTTCTCTTACTTTGAAAAACAAGAAAACTAATCAAGTTTGAAAAATGAGATACAAAGTTAGAAAAAGACCTTGGATATCCTTGTATATGACTATTATATTAACTTTTATTGGAATTCACTAAATATATTTACAAGATGCCTTCCATAGTGAAATCTTATGATACTGCTGTTTGTGATTGAAGACTAGTTTTGACACACCTTAACTCCTTATCTCAAATTTCTGAAAGAACTGTGAAGTTGTCTCTAGATTGGAGTCATCCAAGATATGGAAAATAAAACTGCAGTGAGAGGTAATACAGTTGAGACATAAAGCTGTAGCAACTCAAAATTTTCAGAGGGAAAACCAAGCAACTAATCAATCCCAAAGAAAACAAAATAAAACAAAACGAAAAAAAAACCCAAAACAACAGCAGTAAAAAACCTCACAACAAACCAAAACATAAAAAAAACCAAGGAGGAAGAAAACAACAACTCAGTAGCATCAAGGATCAGCATATTGCAAGAAGCAACAGAAGCCAGTCTTTTCCTGCCTGACTGGTACTTTCCTGGCTAGCAAAGACTCATCAGTGTTTCGTTAACAGTATTGACTAACTCAGTATCTGATTTGTTTTAGATATTTAATGTTCTTATTAGTGAATAAATTATGACGCCCTTTTAAGTTATTCATGTCTTGCTTGCAGAGTTTGTGCATGGTGATGTGGTGTGGTGATGTGGTATTGCATGTGATGTGATATGTGTTGTAATGTGCGTGACTGAAGTGCAGAAGAGGTGGAGGGTTACAGGAGGAAACAGTATACTTTTTTATAGGTTTGTTTTTCTGGTCACCCATATACATTGTGTTTATGGTTGGGAAGGCTCTCATTTCCTTTCCAAGACTCCAGCATTTAATGAACTTGCCATTAGGTTTCAAAAATTCTAAAAAATAGAGAATTCTGTATTGGCTTCTCAGTGTCATGGGTGCTGCAAGAAACCCTGATAATCAGCAAATGGTCTTTGCCTAAGATGAGGAAAGCAAGCAGTAATGTACTTATTCAACTGTATATTGAAATTGTAAGTACTTAGAGAATTTTCCACTCCAAGATGCAATGGCATCACAGAGAAAGTATTGTTTATTCTCACATCTAGCTGAAAGTGGGAATGAAAATTCAATATAAATATATAAAATTATATATATTTTATATTACCATATAAAAATTCTGTATGTAAAAATGAGATAACTAAATACATATGTTAGTGGAGATATTAACCCTTACTGTTGAAAACTATGATTTAGAATCTTTAGTATAATATTGGCATGCTAAGTTGATACTAGGCTTCTTAAAAATTACTTAGAATATTTCTAATTTTACTCAGAAAATTAAATATCTAGTAATAAGGCAGTAAACCTAACTAAAATATTAATGAACACCCCATTGATTCTTTTTTCTTATATATGTATGAAACAAGGAAAAAAGTTATACATTAAATACTTATTGACAATAATTTAACTAGATGCTAGAAATAGTTACTTTTATGGTTTCAACTCGTAATAGTAGCCACTCCACATCTCAAAATCTCATTCTACATGCATGCAAGTGAGCACTAGCCCTCCATATTTGCAGCTCTCTGGCCAGCAAAATATATAGACTGTTCTAATTCTCCTCAAAGTATAATCAAGCTGCTTCAGCAGAGCTAACGGCGTACTCTCATTTTTCCCAGTGAACGGCAGTTGCTACAGGCACCATGTTTTGTTGGTTCATAGGGTAAGAGGATTTTCTTCTGTTTATAGCCACAGTGCAGAGAAACATCTCCCATTACCATCATGACTGTAAATGATGTAGTTATTATCTGTCATAGGCTCCAAAACTGCTCCAACTCTAACCACCAATACTTAAAGTCCTAAATTTCATTTTAATGTTATGTCAGGTTTTCTGTGGTATAAAACGTTCCTTTCTGCTTCAGTGCTGGTTATCCAAGAAAGGTCCTGAATCCAAGCTGCATCTACATGATAGTGATAAATGTAAGAGATCGGCCATGTGGGGAGAAAGAATACAGTGACTGCAGATGTCACTGCTGCCTGAAATCACACATCCCTCAACATTTAGACTGATGCACTTACCTACATTTGTTTGCCAAAACTGACTTGTTACTTTTAAAATGCATCCAAGAGGACAAGCACAGATCCTTACAAATATTTCCTGTATGCTTCATATTCAGGGCCAAATTATCCCCACTTTACCGCTGGCTCTGCATTTGTGCAACATCCCTGCTGATCTCCCTAAGGAGACAAAAGGAACTGTAATCTGCTGGTAATTTGGCAGCTGATAATAACAGCATGCTCAAACTACGATAATAAATTCCCATTCCTTACATAAAACCAGTCATCCAACTGAACAATAGTGGGTATAATGTTGCTGATTTGTGTAGGTGCATCATAATGTTTTTTACTCTTGCTTTGAGGAATCAAGAAATTTCAATAACGGGAGCAATAAATCAGACAAAACAGACCAGTGAGTTTTCTCAGAATTCAGTATCTTTTGTTAACATTGATTTTGTTTCCAACTGCCTATATCTCAATATATTTGGATCTTCTGTAAGACTTCAAAGGGATCAAGTAAGCAAAATCTTTCCCCAATTAAAGGCATTCAGGAAAGAATTTGAAAAAGCTCTCTTACTCTCAGTTCTGTAACTGCCATTTGAACATCAGATGATTAGTCGTCAATCTTCAGATAATAGGCTCATTTTAAAGTTAAGCTTTCTATTTTGTTTAGTTTCTTCCTTAGAAATCATCTAACCTGATCTTCTATACAAACTTGCATAGAATCTTGAGGTTTTGATGTGTACGATTTTCATTTATACTGGTGACATTTAATACCAATCTGACAAGACAAGTTCACACCATTCTATATCTTCTTGAAGTACATTTGGCATAACCGCATTATATAGTGTAACTGAAAATCATCTATTGTTATCATAGTATATTCCATTAAGGCCTACAGGGTAGTTCCACTTTTCTTCCACTTGGCAGAAGAGTACCAACAGCTTAAAATGTGTCACACATCTCTCTCTCAGAAACAGTTACAATACTTAAAATGTTATTGGATGCTATGACTGAGATCTAGTGTTCTTGTCCATGTTATTTACAGTGCCCTTGTAACCCTAGATATGTTGTTTTGAGCAGCAAGAACAAAGCAACCATACCAAAAGATTTACTTGTTCCTGACAGATTTTTTTTTGTAAACTTACTAAATTGTCAAGACTTCCTAAACACTCTTTCAAGCTTTCTGACACTTCTGAGCTCAATAGGAGAACAACATGGCAAAGGTGTTGCTATTGTAGTCCTTTTTTATAGCAAGCACACCTGTTAGGAAGCTCCACGTCTCTTATAAAGAAAAGAATCCAGATTTATTTTTTTTTTTACTATTTTTCATTTACAGATGACAGTACATCATCCTTAGCTTATAGTTTTCCTTTATTATTTGTTTTTTTCTTGAAAGCATGAAATAAGGGAACACGATAGTGAGGCTTTTTTAAAGATTTTCTTTTGGTGGTTGTTTTCTGATACTTTCCAGAGTATCAAAAAAATTACCACACTTAAGAAAGAGAGAACTATTTCTGCCTTTCTCTCAGCTATTTTTTACTTATTTTTTTCTAAGGATAAATGACGGGAATGATGCTCTCTCTACAGATGGTCTGTTAAGATATTACTTTAAGCAGTCAGCCAGAAGGCACTGTGACTGGAACACACAATTGGCAGTCTCTTCCACACACCAAATGTCCTAGGAATGTTTAGGTGGTATAATATACATGTGCATTCTAGATATATAGATATATAAATAAATTTTTATTAGTAGCAAAATCAACTTTTAACTAGCCAGAAACATCAAGTTTACATTCTGTGTGTATCTTTCAGTTCTTTCTTTGCTATGTCTTGTTTTTCAGTTGCCTTTATAGAACTACTTACACATTAAATAAAAACTATTTTACCTAGCATTTGCTCTTACCACTAAGATAATATCTGAGGTACTTAAGAGTTCTGTTGTAATTCTACACTTTTTATGAAGATTTATTAAGTATGTATAATGAATTTACTGGCACTGATAATTTCAGCGGAGATTTAAAAGTGGTCTTGATTGCTGAATTCCCAAGAAGATTATCTGTAAGAGATGATTTGATTTGATTAGTTGCATCTTGCCTCTTTAAAATTATGTGCAAATTAAGTAGATGAAAACAACTTAAACCCCCTAGTCATATGTGCTTTACTGCTCATTTAAGACAAATGAGCGCTTGGTATAAAATCTAGATAAATTCTGGACAAAGTCTGCCTAGCATCACCTTGAAACTCTTGCATTGACCCATCACCTGGTTGGACTGCCTTATTTTTTTCAATTTTTACAGTGAGTAAGCAAAGCTGAGGAAGATGGACCATTCTCTCTTCCTAGCAGAGTCATGTAATGGTACCAGATTTGCTATTTTTCAGGACCAAGATAATTTACGTACTTTATCAAAGATATGAGACAATTGAAAGCAATGGGAATAATCTGATGGATTAGGAAAGATAGTCATGGGCCAATTTTTTTGCTTTGCTGCACTGGACCCTGCTGTGGCAGGGTTAAAACACAATAGGTGACATTATGAAATGGAACAGCTCTTGAAAAGATCTTCTATCATGGGCCTGTTGCAGAGACTATTGTTTAAACAAATTAGCTTTGTTTCCTCCCTTATTATGCATGTACATATACAAGAGCTTCAATAGATTTATAAGGCAAATATCAAAGTTTTATTCATAACAATTACTCAGACTTCAAGTTTTTATTTTATATAATAGGAATTTGCCATGTAATCCTCTAAATTTCTTGGCCTTAAGCACTGAAACAGTATCTTATCCCTGAGATTTATATCTCAGTAGGATATTATGGGATTATAGGCTCTTAATTACATGAGATTTTATTTAGCTACCTATAGCTAAAGAAGCTGAATGTGGGCTTTGGAAAAAATACTGAAGGAAATTAACTAATTCACCTGATGAAAGATGAACTGCATATTCAAATTCTGATCATAATAGAGAACTAAAATTTGCCAATACTTAGGTCAAGCAGTGTGCAGGTTAAACAAGTAGTGCTTAACTAAAACTGACACTTCACATTCTAATCAAGAAATCAAATTGTGAAACTATGTATACTGTTACCAAAAAGCTTAAGAAATATGTTACCTTAATAGTACCATAAAAAGGAAAGAAAAAAATACAAAACACAAAACACAAATCAAGACAGAACTAAATAAGCAAAAAATCCCCACTACCTCAAAATATCCCAAAACCAAAACAAACAAAAAAAATATAGAAAATAAGAAACAACACATTCCATTCTAATGTCAATACAACGTATTCAGTTACCTTGTTCATGCTATTCTGTTACATAGTGGAAGAAAATATTCCCAGGCACTGGGAATAACTGCTAGTTTTTATAACGGTCCCAGGTATGCTTTTGGCCTATGAGGAGTACTAGTCTCTTCAAAAATTCCTGGATATGGCTCACTAATTATGATCACAGCTAGGCATCATTCCCAATACACAGTTTGCAATTGCCCACCTTTTTTAGAGAATAAAAGAGTTTAGTTTCTTATGGATTTGGGCTTTTCCATGCCATCCATTGAATCATGTATTTAGTTTATTTTTAGAGACATAGTTAATGTGGAAAAATAAAAGTAAAATGATATATTTAAACCTTAGAAGACAAACCTCACTATAAATTGCAGCAATTGGTGTAGGAAGATAAAGGTCGTATACTCCCATTTCAAGATAGACATAGATAAATGACACACTGCAGTGGTGGAAAAAGATATACAAAGCCTGGATGATAAGCTGCAAAGATAGTACAGGTAAAATGGATGAAACTAATGAAAAATCCCTAATTAAGGAGTGTGTGAAGAAATTGAATGACATATTGGAAAACAGACAATTTACAAAAATACCATGGGAAAAAAAAACCAAGCAAAAATAGTCATAATCCTTATAAAAACTTGTCAGGAGTTTCATGTCATCCAACTGATTGTATATACATAAAGAAAGATGCTTTAACAGGAGTACCTAGGAATAATTTTTTTTTTTTTAAAAAAGAATCAAAAAGAATTTGAGATTGTCTCTGAAGCTGTAAAAATACTTTCAGCAATTTCAATCTCCCTTGGTTCTACTTTTGACCATTTCCACATCTCCATCCTGCCACTGGATACCAGTGAGAAGAGATCAGCACCTCCCTCTACACTTCCACTCCTCTGGAAGCTGTGGAAAGTCTCCTTTTTTTTTCCAAACTAGACAAACAGTGTCCTGGGTTTGTTGTTTCCCACCCAGGGTCAGGACTTTTTCCTTTTGGAATTTCATAAGTGTCCTGGTTTGAGCTAAACAGAAACAATTTCAATTTTTCAGTTTAGGGTTTTCTAAAAGGCTGCACGTTCTGAAGTTAGCAGTATGTTTTTGCAGACAGTGTGTGCTACTGGCGGTGATAACATCTGATGGGACTGGGATGCAGAAAGGCTCTTGCTTATACTTATTCCTATAGTGACCAAGGCCACTGCTGGCTCTTGTGTGCCACGCTGGGGGTGCTGGGAGATTAGAGAGGTCACAAGGAGATAAAAGGTTGCACCTCTGGGGGGTAATAGACAGGACAGGTGTCCAACGAGAGTATTCCATTCTGTATACATCATGCACACAATAAAATTGAGGGACAACGGTTTCAACCTCTTTGGCCTCTTTTGTCCCTTTTACCTCTTTTCTTCAGTGGCTGACATTCAGGGAGGACTCCATCTGATCTTCGCCTTTGATCCTGATGGTGAGTTCCTGAATCCAGCTCCCATATCCAGCTCCCCTCTGCCCCTAAGCCTGGGACTTTCCCATTGTTGCCTGCTCTGCAGCATCAGTGGTGATTGCTGTCAGGGCGAGAGTCAGGTTCAATATTGGGTCTACATGTATTTGTATATAGTTCTTTATTTTTGTTTATTTCCTTATTAGTTCTATTATTATTGTTTTATTAAGGCTTTTTGAGTTTTTCTTTCCTACTCCATAAGTCTCTCTGCCTCATTCTCTTTTCCTTCCCATTTAGGGGGGAAGAAGGCATTAGAGAGCATCTGCCAGTGTTTGGTGGCTGGCCCAGCCCTGATGCTTGGTAATGAGGTTCCACCTGACCCACTCCTCTGGCCTGTCAATGTCACTTTGAATGGCTGACAAACAATGCCACCTGTAAACTTTTTTAAAAGTGCACAGTATCACCTCCTCCAGATCACTGCTGCTGGACACGGCCCAGTACTGACCACTGCAATACTCTTCTTATTGCCAGCCTCCAGGCAGAGCATGACACATTAGCCACAGCAACAGTCTAGTTATTTGCCCATCCAGACTGTAATGTACCAACTTAAATACATCAAACAGGGTGAAAAGTCTTGCTAGAGTTGGAATTAAATGACATTCACTACTCTCCATTTATACACAGATTATTTTTGTGCCTGAAGGCAATCAGACTGGATTTTTATGTTCTCCTACAAACTGGTGCTATTTAAGTCCAGAGCAAATGTCACATCCGGAGCTTTCAGGACAACGACTCGGGTTCACTGATTCCGAGATCAGGATTAAGGTGAGTCACACCAAAGATCCAAAAACCAGTTTTATTTATCAATCACCTGACAACGATGTATTTCAATCCTCCACTCAGCACAATCAACATACCTCACAACAAGAAGCTATTAGCAAGCAAAAGAAACCGGCCTTACCATAGCTAGCCCTTTGTTAAAGCTAGAAAGAGAGAGAAGGAAAGGGATAGGAAAAGGAACGATTACCACCCCTGGATCCAGCAATGACCATGGCACACACAGACAAGTTTCCACCACATCATGTTGTTTAGGCCTTATGGAAAATAACAGGGAACGGGTCCGGGGGATGGTGGGGGCTTCTGTGGGAGTGATTACCCCTTCCTCTCCCGGCTTCCTGCAGCCACAGCTCCAAGCTCTGCCTGCCCCCACAGCTCCACCGGTGCAGGGATGGAGCAGGGGGCTCAGCAAAGTGCTGGGTCAGCCGCGCACAAACACAGACAGGTGCCGGACAGGCGGCTCTGGGTTGTTTGGGTTTAGAGAAAGCCTAGAATGTTTTAAATATTTTTTTACTCCCTCACAGCATAGTAATCAAGAGATGTTTTCAAAATATATTTAAGTTTTTCATAGTGTTTCATTGGAAAACGTACAGAATTAGAAATTGCTAATTGCTTATTGAAAGACAGTATAATAAAGTGAAATTCTGACTACCCTTAGCAAAACAGTCCAGAAGAACAAAAAATTTTCTAATTCATAGTAATACTTAGAAGACTCATTATGGACTACTAATTTTTTCTGCAAATGACTAAGGATGCAAACGCAATTAATCATCAACGTTGCCTCCACATAAAATGTACTATGCTCACTTATTTTGACAAGTGAGTTTTTACTTTAATTACTTACAATGTAATTGTTAATTGTGCTAGTACATCAGGGATGTGTATCTTATTAAAGTAAAACTTCAAAGTATTATGAAATCTCACTGCAGCTTTCTTTTATTAAGTCTTCTCCTTAAAAAAAAAAAAAAAAAGTAAACCAACTGAATTACAAATAAATGAAATGGGAGTTCACAGCTATTGCAGAGTATACAGTTCACACTCAGAAGTTCTGTGCAATTTCAAAGCAAGGGAAGCAAATGACAATATTCAGAGTATATACAAAGAAGTTTGAAGAGGGTAAACAGACAGTGACAATAAGCTGACAGACCCCAGAGCAAGAAGGTGACGACAGTCCATTTTGTCACAGGATGGAGGCACACCTGTTGCCCTTACCTATTAGAACCCCAGAAGAAAAAGGACAAGGGTTTTGGGGGGGGCAGATGATATTTTGTCACATGACAGAGCAGATTGCTCAGACTAGCAGCAAGTCAAAGTGTGCTACTTACAGCTCTCTGTGTGCCTGGACTTTACGAAAAATGGAACCCATCAGAGGTCAAATGTGAGGCCTCACGAATGTTGCCTTGAATGTTTACCTGGATCCATCCTGGTCACAGCACTAGTGCCAGGAACTAGGAAATTATTCCAGGTAGAGCATAGACAATGTGTCCTGAGTCCAGCTTTCCCTCCACAACCCTCCATGTCTATGGCATATTTTGAATAGAAGTTTGAATTACCTGATAGTTTCAAGGCCTGATGAGAAGTGTTCTCAGGTCTAGAAGGTAGATCCTGAAACACTCTTTGGAAGAATATCTGAGATTCTTTCTGTACATTATAAAAGAAGATGATGAAAATTAGTCATCAGAAATCAACTCTGTAAGAGGTGGAAGAAAGGAATTATGAACAACGAAATAAAAGTTATTGTAGGTTTAGGTCACCATTGAAAAGCATGGCATAGAAAAATTCTAATTCAGTAAATAAAAACCTGATGAATCAGATCAAAGTTTATTTAAGTTAATTATGTTTGTTGTGGTAACCTACTTTGGTAAATTGAACTCATGAAACAATGATTTGTTAATTTATTCGATTCCATCTTACACAAAATCATTTTTTAACCAATTTTTTTTTCAATTTACTTAAGTAATATAGCTGTGACTACCCTACTAAGGAGATAAAAAGCATTTCTCTTGACTTTTTCTTGACCTATAATCCTCATAAAAGTGTACCTTGGAACGGAGAGATAGAGAGAGAAAGAAGTTTCTAAGGTGCTTCCCCTTTGCCACACCACAAGCAATGGATAATTAGTAACCAAAATATAGGCTACCAGTAAACTGGAGGCTTCTCTTTCTCATTTTCTTTGTATTCTCATTTAATTTTTCTCATCTGGGTTTAAAACACATTAGAATAACTGAACTGCAAATGAACATTCTATGATTGGCACACATATCCAAATAAATTCAGATCTTCACAGATGAATGTGTGAAAAAAAGCAACCTATGATGAGAAGAAGGCAGATATGGAGAAGCCTCAGTGGAGTCCTTAACTAAGGCAACCAAATCAAGAGGACGTTGAAAAGTATATGATTGTTGAGAAATTGCTCTCTGAAAACACTGACCGAGTACAATAATTGTATTTACAATGAGTTGGTAGGAAGGAAAGCAAATGGTATGAAACAAAAAACAAAAGAGGAAAAAAAAAAGTGGTTGTTGTGGGTGTTGTTGTAATAACTGAGCATGGATTTTTGCTACAAATGAAATAACAATGGAAAGAGTTTCCCCAGTACAAAGTAAAACTAAATAGTCCTGGGCCTGAAAGCCTGCTTCCATAAAGGAACAGACTGGACTGAGGAATAAACCCTGTATAAAACTTATACTTACTGAGGGTGTGCTTGATCCCCTCACCCAGATGAGAGATAAAGATGTTAAATAGAACTGGCCTCAACACTGAACCCTGGGGAACACCACTTGTGACTGGCCTCAAACTGTATTGAACTATATTCATCACCACTCTCTGGGCTTGGCCATCCATCCAGTTTTTAACCCATCAAAGAGTACACGTATCTAAGCCATGAGCCTCCAGCTTTTCTAGCAGAATTCTGTGGGAGATGATGTCAAATGCTTTACCAAAGTCCAGGCAGACAACATCCAAAGCCTTTCCCTCATTGACTACATGGGTCACCCGGTCATAGAAGATCAGATTGGTCAAGCTGAACTGGCCTTTCATAAATCCAGGCTGACTGGGCTTCATCCCATTTGTCCTGCATGTGCCACGTAATGGCACTCATGATGATCTTCATAAACTTCTCGAGCACTGAGATCAGACTGACAGACATGTAGTTCCTCAGACCCTCCTTCTGGCCCTTATTCTAGATGAGCACCACATCTGCCAACCTCCAGCCCACAGGGATTTCCCTGCAGCCAGGACTGCTGATAAATGAGGGAAAGTGACTTGGTGAGCATTTCTGCCAGCTCCCTCAGTACCCTTGGGTGGATCCCATCCAGCCCCATAGATGTGTATGTGTCTAAGTGGTGTATCATGGATGTGAGAAAATCAGACAAAATATTGCTTGACTAATAAACACAGACACAAAGTGACAAATGGACAAAAGAAGTTCAGAAAATATGTGCAAGAAGTAAAATCTGCAAGAACAAACAGTGAAGCAGTCTGTTAAAAACAAAGCAATTTTGCAGAGCAGGCACTGACAGCTTGACTGATAGAAACAAATTTTGGATTCAGAATAATCAAAATGATAGAATCACAGAATGCTAGGGATTGGAAGGGACCTCGAAAGATCATCAAGTCCAATTCACCTGCCAGAGCAGGAATGCCTAGATAATGCTACATAGGAACATGTCCAGGCAGGTTTTGAATATCTCCAAAGAAGGAGACTCCACAACCTCCCTGGGCAGCCTGTTCCAATGCTCTGTCACCTTCACTGAGAAGAAGTTTCTTCTCGAGTTTAAGCGGAACCTCTTATGTTCCAGTTTCAGCCCATTACCCCTTGTCCTATCAGTGGTTGTCACCGAGAAGAGTTTGGCTCAATCCTTGTGACACTCACCCTTGATATATTTGTAAACATTAATGAGGTCACCCCTCAGTCTCCTCTTCTCCAAACTAAAGAGCCCCAGCTCCCTCAGCCTTTCCTCATAAGGGAGATGCTCCACTCCCTTAATCATCCCAGTTGCCCTGTGCTGGACTCTCTCCAGCACTTCCCTGTCTTTCTTGAACTGAGGGGCCCAGAACTGAGGCCCATATTCCAGATGGGGCCTCACCAGGGCAGAGTAGAGGGGAAGGAGAACCTCTCTTGACCTACTTGCTACTCCCCTCCTAATACACCCCAGGATGCCATTGGCCTTCCTGGCCACAAGGGCACAGTGCTGGCTCATGGTCATCCTGCTGTCCACCAAGACTCCCAGGTCCCTTTCCCCTACACTACTCTCTAATAAGTCATTCCCCAACTTATACTGGAACCTGGGGTTGTTCCTACCCAGATGCAAGACCCTACATTTACCCTTGTTATATTTCATTAAATTTTTCCCCGCCCAACACTCCAGCCTGTCCAGGTCTCGCTGGATGGCAGCACAACCTTCTGGAGTGTCAGCCACTCCTCCCAGCTTGGTGTCATCAGCAAACTTGCTGATAGTACTCTCTAGTCAACAAGTTCTGATTCCAAAAATGATACATCAAGACCAGATGAGATCATTCCGTTCTGTTTGGGGGTATGACCAGAAGAGCAGAAAACATCAGCATGAATGCAGGAAAGGTAGGGAATAAAGAACACATCCCAGCTACAGTTCTAGCTTCCCTGTCAAAGGTCACCTTGATCTTGGTGATTAAGAATTACCATGGACCACAGTCACCTTTTCTTTTTTAACTGAAAACATGAATTCAATGGTATTGTTTACTTATGTCTAGTTTAGGACAAGTTTGTTAAGGACTAAATGTTTTATCTATAAGCTGATTTAATAGTGATTAAGTAGCAAATAGTAGCGTGTATTATTAATGAGTATCAGTCCAGTAAAGGATTGCTTTCAAGTTTGAAATAGTCTGATTTATCATTCTAAACTATGTGCTCAGAACAATCTTCAGTTCCCTAACTAGTATATATGCCTATATAGTGAGCTGCAACTACTAACCTTTGTCTGTACTTTAAATTCTCCAGTGGTCAGTGGGGGAGAATTTATGGTTACTGTGCAACCTTTGCTAAAACAGCACATATCAATGTGGTTTCTCGTCCATTCATCATCCATATACATGCTTGTCTCACAGCAGCCTGTAAATGGCTTGCATGGTTATGCGTAGTTAACCATCCAATGCCATTTTAAACTTTTGAACACTTCGGTTATCATGCGTTTTAAAGAGCAATCCATAATCTCATGAGGGTCAACAATCTCTGATTGACTGCATGAACCTTGCCTAGAGGATTACTTTAACAGGGCGTTCAAAGGATGATAGAGAAGTACACTACAAGCTGAACATTCTCCAATTTCTGCCTCTACCAGGAATATGCTATAATACAAATGTCTCAGTATTATTTAGTTCTTACAGGTTGCAATCCAGAGAGTCTTTTTATTAGGCAGTTTCTACTCTACCAGGTCTATCTCAGAATATTCTTTTCTCTAAAGTGTACGATTCCATTCTTTTTTTTTTTATTAGAAGCCTCGCTCTTTCCTCAGGAAGCAATTGTTATGTTTCATTTATGATGCATTCCAGTGTATCACTTTATTATTTTGTAAAAGATTAAAGGAAGTTAAGTATTTTAATAAAATGAATGTTATTGTGTATAAAAGAAATGTCTTTACAAATGTGAAGTTCTGCCAGACCCATATTGTCTGTGATTTTTTAGTATCTACTGACCTTCTTTCTTCAAACAAGGTAACTAATCTCTATGTTTGCTTGGAAAATACTTAGAAATATGAAATAAAATTGATATGATAGTGTGATAACCAGATTGGCATTTAATTGCTTTCTTCTATTCATAGAAATATTATTAAAATGTAAGTGCATTTCTGTCAGAGCATTATGTTCCTCCACTTGGAGCTAAAATGCTACTTTATAGTTAGAAGTAGTGTGCAGTACATTTGATTTATGCATTTGGTAATTACGGTATAAAACACAAACAATGACAAAGAGGATGCTAAATTTGTACTGAACTTTATGAAGGGAATATGAAGAGCTCCATAAACTTTGCCAAAATAAGAGCAATGATTCTGATTGTACATATTGAAAAAAAAACCAAACACCCTCCCCCCAAAAAAATCCAGTTTCTAAATTAAATTATTTTTAATTAAAGATGATGTATTACAAGTTTTTTTCCTTGGCCTGCCTTTTGTGTTTACTCTGCTATAACATGACATCTCTTCACTGAGCTATACCACAGCCTGCTGGACACAAAATTGTTGAATGAGAAGTATTGGCTGGCTAGAAGACCTGTCTGACATGCTGAATAGAAAAACAGAACTTTGAAAGTAGAAAGTGAACTCTTGAAGACAGCTGTCAACCTCCTTCTTTTCTGGGTATGTTGTAAAAAGACAAATTGCCTAGGTAACTTTGTAAAATTCAGTGCTTTTACTATAGAGAAATTTCAAACTTTGAAATTATTCATCATGGAAAACCTAGTGGTTTATGTCAGCCAAAACTCACAATACTGTCAGACTACTACAGCGCTATTGTTCTTCCTACTTACTTATTCATGTGATGCTGGGATCTCATGTTCCTGTGGGTAACCAAAAACAAAACAAAAACAACAAAAAAAAAATCAAAAAAGAGAAATCTGGTCTATGTTTTCAAACCAGCAACTGCAGACTATGGTCGATACACAACAAATACAATAGGAATTAAATATTCATTGTAAGTCATTTGTTTCTTTTATGATTTGAAAGTATCAGCTAAACAAAACTGCTTAGCTCTTTAAACTTTTACAACCTTCTGCTGAACAACAATTACAGCTTTATATCAGACATCATTGAAAGATATAAATTTTGAATACCTACTTAATCCAAAGAAATGTTAGGAGGTACTGGAGGTCTTTTTAAATGTTGTTTACAGTGCTTTTTTTTGTGGTGAGTTTTTTTGACTCATTAAGCTCTATCATATGCGATGTGAGCATAACACTGAGAGAATATGTTGTGATTACAATTTACATGGAGGATTAAGAGGGCCTTAAAATTTATGTTTGCACATGAGTATCTTTAGATTTCAGTTTTGATTTGAAATGCATATAACTAATGAAGAGAACGTCACCAAATTCCAGTGTTGCACTGATGTTGGGGAAGAATGGACTGTTGTGATGGAGTATTCATATAGATTTGAGACACAAGTCAAATCTCAATACTTCAAGCAACCATTTATTTAGGTCCACCTACTAGTTAAACCTGTCTGCTAGTAACTAATAAACAAGCACTAACCAAATATATTAGTCAGTCCTAATATAATTATGTATTTCGAGAATCATAGAATCATAGAATGCATTGGGTTGGAAGTCACCCCTCTGCAGCAGGTAGGGACATTTTTAACTAGATGAGGTTGCTCAGAGCCCCATCACGCCTGCCCTTGAATGTTTCTGGGTATGGAGCACCCACCACTTCTCTGGCCAGTCTTTTCTGGTGTTTCACCACCCTCATAGCAAAGAACAGCTTCTAACATAAATCTACCCTGCTCTAGTTTAAAATCATTGCCCTTCATCCTACTGCTACATGCCCTTGTAAACAGTCCCTCCCTAGCTTTCTTATAGGCCCCCTTCAGGTAGTAGCATAGTCAATAACAGTAAAAACAAAAAAGAGGTTATGTGTGTTTAGCAAAAAAAAACCAGATAATTGATTAAAATAGAATATGGAGGAAGTAATTTAATTTCCTAATATAACTCTGGACAATCTGAAAACACAGTTATGGATTACAGATATTTTCATGTTGTAAGTTGATTCAAATTGGCATCCATGATTTTTAGAAAAATTGGGTAAAGAGTAGGAGAATTTATCATGTTCATTTCAAACATATTTTAACACTGTAAAAGTTCTACAATACTTCCAGAGTGTTAGTCTCCTCACAGTACTTAAAACAGTAAACAAGATGACCTGAAAAAGTATAGACCTAATGTACAATTAGGTTAAAAGAAAAAAAGAAGAGGGATAGAAATGTTAGTATAATTAATAAAAATCAAAATGAGACTAAAGAGAAGTGCATCTACTAAAGTAATTTACTCCTCTTTCTTTTAAAGCAACATATCTGGTGGCTAAGTTTAGCAATGCTGATATATTTAGACTGCTGTCACACATACTACTCCATATTGTACTGTATAAGAGTCTAAAATAATGCAAAATTAAATGGAACATGCTAGATAGATTTAAAACTGTAAGATCTGAAAACACAGCTGTAAACAGACCATTGTAATTGAATTAATTCCTCTGCAACTAGTTTTTGGCATTCTAGGTCTTTTCTTTTTGTTTGCTTTTTAACTCTTGGAAGAATATCATTGACAAGCTCTGTAGATGATGCAACCATTAAGGAAAACAATAAATAACAAGAAAATAATTGTCTAATTTGATAAGTATTATTTTGTAACAATCAAATTAACTGATGCTTTCATAAATGCAGAATATAGGTCACACTTTTCTTACGGAGGGACTCTATCTTCAGGACCAGTGAAATGACTTCCGAGTGTGATATTGTCATCTTAAAGTGGTTTTAGTAGGATTCAGGTGTTTATGTGTGTTGATGTAGTTCTTAGTGTCACTTTACGACCTGTGGTAGCTCACCTTAATTCCAGCCATAGCTGTAGTAGAGACTTCCAATAATCATGTCTTATCTACCAGTCCATCATGGATGTCTTACATTTGTTAGGATATCTCAAACGGCTTTACATAGTTCTGTTGAGGTAACAAGTTTTTTCTCAGCCTCTTGAGGCAACATGAGTTATATTGACTGGATCTGCATAGAATAGAATGGGTGCTTGCATCATGCATATGACACTGCAAGTAAAATAGTAGTCAGCACTGTTCTAATGCCTTAACTCAGGCTGAGAAAACATAAGGTGGCAAGTAGTCCAACTGAACTGAGGGGTTTTATTCAATGTGCATCATGATTAAGGTTTCAAGGTTTCCTTCTTATAAAGTAAAATCTAAGTACTATGGCTGTTTTGTCAGACAGAACATAAACTGAAAATAAACATTCTGGTAAACTGATGGGCTTATCTCCAGTACTCGCTGATGGACCGGAGTTAATCAGAAGTGACTGCCAAAACAGAAGTTACTTAATGTCAGAAGGACAGAATCCTTAATAAACTTAGGAATCCCACAGTAAAACATTTTCACAGAAGAAAAGGCTAAGCTACATCATGATCACGACTGACAAGTGTGAAATTCAAATTACACCTTTTTTGAAATGCTAGTTATAAAGGCATGAAATTGCATCCTTGTTTTGCAATCGGCTGGATGCTGAAGAGGAAGATTCTAATTCATCACACAGTATTTTTCTTGTGTAACTGCCCTTTTATAGATTGTTCCAGATTTATCCAGCTGCAACTTGAACAGGCAGCTAGAAACAAAATTGAGAAAATAATGACTAATTTATAATAGGTTCTTATTTTCTTTTCCTTTGCTTTTGCAAGTTATAGTAGGAGTACATAGACACTGATTTTGCCATCTGTCATGCTAGAACACTACAGTTTCTGCTCAGTGGAGAAAAACATAAATGATGCTTTAAATTTCATTTGAAATGAAAGTGCTTATCATTGCTTGGAAATTAGAAATAGTCCATTGGCTAACGCACAGAATGGGCACCAGGTAGTTATGGGCTCTGCCATAGGTGAATTTCCTTTTTTTTCCTTCGTTCAAACTAGCAAAAAAAAAAAAAAAAAAAAGGAAGAAGAAGAAGAAGATACACCTTCTCTTGAATATGCTTATTTTATGGTTATTAAGAGGTTCTAGGAGGGAATTCTTTTTTCCTGATTTCTGGACCTCATCCCAGTGCACCCAGGGATCCAGGATCTTTGTTCCAAGCTAACAGAACTGGCTGCTACTTTCCTGTTGCAGAGATACAGACAAACAGACTTATACACACACACAAGTATATGTATCTAATCTATATATCTAAATTTTAACAGAATTTTGAATAGACTTTCTACAGTTAGGTTGAAACATGTCACAACAGATGACAGATAAGGACTGTAATACCCCAAGAGTAAGTTAATTCTAATTAATATAATTTGAAAAGTTTATACTGTGTAGTTTTGAATATTTAGACTACTTTCCTTAGCTCTGTTACTTACTCTTTATTTTGCAAAACAGTCAATAGCCAAGTATTATTTATTTCTGACATAGTTATCCTTTAATAAGAGGAAGAATGAAGTTAAAATCTTAGTGTTCTGTTATAGAGTTATAGAATCATAGAATGCCTTTGGTTGGAAAGGACCTCTAAAGTTCATCTACTCCAACAGGCCTGCAGTAAGCAGGGACATCTTAATTATATCATGTTGTTCAAAGAATCAGCAAGTCTGACTTTGAATATCTCCAGAAATGGTGTGTCCACTACCTCTTTACTATTCATAAAGCATTTTCAAAAGGATCAGGGGGAAGAAAATAAAATGAAAAAGTTTTCAAGTTGAGATAAAAACACTGAGATTGCTCACCAATTACTAACATGGCCAAAACAGGCTTGAATCTGGAAAAATGAATTTTATTTATTGCCAATAAAAATAAATTTGTGTAGCGAGAAAATGAAGATAAAACCTAAGAAACCTTAGCTGCACCCTTCAAGACCATTTTTCCCAGACTTTGCTTCACTCCTTCATACCCAGCTCATCTGTCCATGCCCCTGAGCAGTACAGGGGGATGGGAAATGGGGATTTATGGTCAGTCCATAACAGCTCCTCTCTGAAACTCCTTTCTCCTCACATTTTTCCCCTACTCTAGTGTGTGTCCTCCACACAGGCTGCAGTCCTTCAGGACATGACTGCTCCAGGATAAGACCTTTCTCTGTTGTTGTCTTTATCTTGATCCACAAGCTTTTAACTTCTATTTTCTTTCTCTCTTGTTGAGAAGGGAGACTAAGAGAAGCGTGGAGTGTGTGTCATGGTCAACGCACTATCAAGGACAATATTTTAGATTCCTTTTTGTTTAAACATATTTCGTTTTCAACAAGTGATTCGCAAAACCGAAATAATTTCTAGTAAAATAGCTGTCCTATAACACATCAGTTTTTAAAATGAAAACTAATGGAAATTAATCAAATAATATTCACTGGTGATTGTCCTACATGAAGGTTAATTTCTGGAAACTCAGACATAGTGGCTGTGATTTACACCCTCAGAACTGCAAAAAGCTTCTTCATGACAACAGGTGAGGTTCTGGAATCATAGAATCATAGAATGTTAGGGATTGGAACAGACCTCGAAAGATCATCAAGTCCAATCCCCCTGCCAGAGCAGGAATGCCTAGATTATGCCACACAGGAACATGTCCAGCCAGGTCTTGAATGTCTCCAGAGAAGGAGACTCCACAACCTCCCTGGGCAGCCTGTTCCAGTGTTCCATCCCCCTCACTGAGAAGAAGTTTCTTCTCGAGTTTAAGCAGAACCTCTTATGTTCCAGTTTCAGCCCATTACCCCTTGTCCTATCAGTGGTTGTCACTGAGAAGAGCTTGGCTCCATCCTCGTGACACTGTCCCTTTATATATTTGTAAACATTAATGAGGTCACCCCTCAGTCTCCTCTTCTCCAAACTAAAGAGCCCCAGCTCCCTCAGCCTTTCCTCATAAGGGAGATGCTCCACTCCCTTAATCATCCTAGTTGCCCTGTGCTGGACTCTCTCCAGCACTTCCCTGTCCTTCTTGAACTGAGGGGCCCAGAACTGGACACAATATTCCAGATGGGGTCTCACCAGGGCAGAGTAGAGGGGAAGGAGAACCTCTCTCGACCTACTAACCACCCCCCTTCTAATACACCCCAGGATGCCATTGGCCTTCCTGGCCACAAGGGCACAGTGCTGGCTCATGGTCATCCTGCTGTCCACCAAGACTCCCAGGTCCCTTTCCCCTACACTACTCTCTAATAAGTCATTCCCCAACTTATACTGGAACCTGGGGTTGTTCCTACCCAGATGCAAGACCCTACATTTACCCTTGTTATATTTCATTAAATTTTTCCCCGCCCAACGCTCCAGCCTGTCCAGGTCTCGCTGAATGGCAGCACAGCCTTCTGGCATGTCAGTCACTCCTCCCAGCTTGGTGTCATCAGCAAACTTGCTGATAGTACTCTCTAGTCCCTCATCCAAGTCATCGATGAATATATTGAATAATACTGGTCCCAGTACCGACCCTTGAGGGACTCCACTGGATACAGGCCTCCAACCAGACTCCGTCCCATTGACCACAACTCTTTGGCTTCTTCCCCTTAGCCAGTTCACAGTCCACCTCACTACCCGAGAGTCTAGACCACACTTCCTCAGTTTAGCAGCAAGGATGCTGTGGGAGACTGTGTCAAATGCTTTACAAAAGTCAAGGTAGACCACATCCACCGCTCTGCCATCATCTATCCACCTTGTTATATCCTCATAAAAGGTTATGAGGTTAGTCAAGCACGACTTCCCTTTGGTGAAGCCATGTTGACTGTCTCTAATGACCCTCTTATCCCTGATATGCCTTGAGATGGCACCAAGGATAAGTCGTTCCATCACTTTCCCAGGGATGGAGGTGAGGCTGACCGGTCTATAGTTACCCGGGTCCTCCTTCTTGCCCTTTTTGAAGACTGGAGTGACATTTACTTCCCTCCAGTCCTCAGGCACCTCTCCCGTCTCCCAAGACTTGGCAAAGATGATGGAGAGTGGTCTAGCAAGAATTAGAACAGCTTTGACAGATGGTTTCTGTTGAAAAGCCTTATTTTAAATGAATTAATAATACTATTTTTGTTCAAAAGAAAAAGCATCTGATTATTTTTGACTGTTAGATTCCTGTGTACTGCTTTCATCCATTTAACTAGGTTTTTCAATTGTACAGTTAAAGAGATGACAGAACTCAAATTCCTGATAGTAGTGCATACACGAGAACCAAGTATTTTCCTCCATTATTTGAGACAAGATTTTGACCAATGAATTTGTTGATTTAACAAGTTTAAATATTAGTTACTGCTAATTAACACAGTTGTAAATACAAATTTTATTTCCCCTTTGATTATTGACTGCAAATCCTTCAATGGCTGGGACAATTAAGCATCATATTTTTATATGTAAACTGTTAATATCTAAAGGTTTTGACTTAAAAACCTAACAAGATATGTGATGTAAGATTTTGGTTATTTCGTTTTTGCTTGTTTAGATCTACTTGAAGTTCAAACTTCTATAGTGTAGAAAAAAGGTATTAATTTAATAAGATGATGTAGCTGAATATCTAAAATAGTAATAAAAAGTGATGGTTTAATATTTGTCTATATTTGGTCATTAAGTTTCAAATTGTGTCATCTTCAGCTGTTCTAAAGTGAAGTGACATATTTGTTTACAACGAGGGTGGTGAAGCTCTGGAACAGGTTGTCCAGAGAGGTGGTGGAGGCTTCACCCCTGGATGCATTCAAGGTTAAGCTTGATGAGCCTCTGAGCAATCTGATCTAGTTAAAGATGTCCCTGCTCACTGCAGGGGGTTTGGACTAAATGAATTTTAAAAGTCCCTTCCAGCTCAACACATTCTATGATTCTATGATTTCTTAACTGCTTGTAAGAGTCCAGCGCAGAGCCACAAAGATGATGAAGGGAGTGGAACATCTCCCTTTTGAGGAGAGGCTGAAGGAGCTGGGTCTCTTTAGCTTGAAGGAGACTGAGGGGTGACCTCATTCATGTTTACAAATATGTGAAAGGTGAGCGTCAGGAGGACAGAGCCAAACTCTTCTTAGTCCAATGACAGGACAAGGGGCAACAGGTGCAAGCTGGAGAATAGGAGGTTCCACAGAAACATTAGGAAAAACTTTTTCAGGGTGAGGAAACACTGGAACAGGCTGCCCAGAGAGGTTGTGGAGTCTCCTTCTCTAGAGACACTCAAAACCCACCTGGACGAGTTCTTGTGTAACCTACTCTAGGTGATCCTGCTCTGGCAGGGCAGTTGGACTAGATGATCTTTGAGGTCCCTTCCAACGTCTAACATTCTATGATTCTATGATTTCATTTGGAATACAGACAGGCATTGAAAAAATGAAATACAGCATAATTTTAAATTATGACAAAACAGATATTATTATTAAATTAGATTCTAATATTTTGATTACTAGGCAAATGAATGTTAGTTAGAAAAACAATCATCACAGTATCACCAATCATTCAATTAAATCATTCTGTGCTGAAGGTGCCCAGATATTGGCATGGACAAGGCTTGAAAAGTGTTGATCTAGTCCTTTGAACAGACTCAATAGCTATCTGTGTCGTCAGTGAAGAGATGAAGCTATTACTGAAGACTTTCACAGATAATCTGTCTCTTGCAGTAAGTGACCCAACTGCGTCCACTGACTCTATATGGAAACAAGACCGAGGACCTCTACAAACAACAAATACTTGTTTGTCTTTGAGCAGAGGTATCCAGTGACAGAGATAGTAACCTTCTTCTTTTTTTTTTTTTTTTTAAAAAAAAAAAAGATAATTTTCAGCAGCCTGCTGGGTAGAAGGAAGAGACACAGCAACATTAGAATAAAAAAAAAGGAAGATTAGTAGTACTCAGCTACTGGTAGTTACAAGGCAGAGAAGAAGCTTTCAGATAGCAGTTTTAAAATCTGTTAATATAGAGAAAGAAAGATGTATTTCATATTTAATTCATCTGACTAAGTTTAGGTGTTTATCTTGGCATCAGGTGAACTGCCTAACTTAAAATAAAAAAGAGTAGAATGTCTAGCTCAGGTCTTGGCATCTTGATCAAAGCAACTGATTCATCTGGGTGAAAAAAACACAACATTTTCTGAATTAAAAAAACACATTCACAAAAACATTTTCAGCAAGACAAATACTCATGGAAATTTCTGGTCATCCTAGACTTTAAAGTTCATCACGTTTTGCTTTTCACACACAAACTGTATAAGAAAGTGTCATTTCATTAACACAGTTATCTGTCAGTTCAGTACCCAGATGGAAACAATGGTAACACCTATGTTGCTTGAATGTTAGAGAGTGAGCTAATGGAGTCATTGTTTAGTATCTGCATGCGTGCAACATCAATTGCAACAGACTTAAGCAAGCACTTCCTGTGGTCAAGGAACATGGCAGTTACTGTGAAAAAACAGAGCACCACAGACACAAAAGGACCTTCCGGTTATCTCAGAGAATAATATAAAACACATGAAATGCAACTGGTTTTAATGTATTTCTCTTCACCTTCACTATTTATGCAATATAAATCCATCTGTGTTCATCTGTCTTACTATATAGAATTCATATAAGTGTTTAATCTTACTAAATGAAGTAAAGTTTTGATTTATACATAATTAAATATATTTATAGTCATAGGCCTTCACCAGGCATATTCTCACAGCTCTCCTACCCACCAATTTCCAACATAGTTCCCTCAGATAAGTCCACTCAATATTAAAAAACAGTATTCACTTCAAATTTATTTAGGAAAAAAATGCAAAGTTATTATGATTAAGTAAGACATTTTCAGTATTTATCAAGTTGCGCTGTGCTGACAATGATAACCTCTTCTTCAAGAAATTAAATTCACATAATTTTTAAATAAGACATAACAGTTTTGACAAACTACAGTACAAATTCCAAATGTGTATGAGCTCTTAGACATTTATCTTTCAATCAAGATAAAGGCTGTCAAATAGTCTGGTGCCAAGGGACTCATGTCTAGAGAATTTCTTGTGTCTGTGTTTCAGTCTTCTATCTTTAGCTGTCAATATACAGGTTTCATCAACGTCAGTGTCAGAATCTACAGCAGTATTTGTGGCAAACCAAGCACCTGTAGTTTAATATGCTTGTGTTATGGACTGTCAATCTTCTTACAGTCTTGCAGTACTGAGATTGTTCTTAAGTTTGTAATACTAAAAAACATGCTGAAAAGAGATCCTGAATATATATCATACTTAAAGGAAAACAGTTTATTACATGTCACGCTACACAGGTCATTTGGGGTTTTTGATAAATTTCAGATGTGGATTGTACTTACAATATCTCTGGCCTCTTTCACCTATTATGGTAATTATCCTGTAGGACAAAAAAAAAAGTAAAACCAAGACAAAGTTGTCTTGAATTTTGTAAATCTTTCAATGTAACAAAGTTAGAACTAAAAGATGCTAAAGAAAGATTATTCAGACTAAAAGATGTGTAAAAACAATGATAGAATGTTTGTTGTAACAGAATTTTGAGGTGAGGAAGAATTCTACAAAGCATTATCAGCCTTGATCAATCTGTCATTCACATTAATATAATAATACGCTTCAAGATTCCAACAAGGTCAAATTGACTAAATTGATTATCCTGTATAATTTGAATTGATATATAAGATGCTATAGATATATATTTATATATTGATATGTAAGATGTTACAGAAAATTACATTTGCTACTTCTTGTTACAGCTGGAATAGTCCATGAAGTCTGTCAAAAGCTATTGGTTCTCTGTAAAATAATTTATGATTTCAACCATCTGTGCTAAAATTTGAGAAAAATCTAATCAAATTTATTTGGACTAGGCAATTTTAAATAGTCAGTTGGGATAATGGTAGAAGAAGGTCTGTGCAAACTTTTACATTTGTAGTAACAGAGCTGAAACTTAAAGGCCGCTCTCACTGAAAATGGGATAACTCTTCCTTTGTTTTCTGCATAGCTGAAGTCTTACCTAGACGTATTAAAATTTTAACATCCATTCATCTTAAAAGACATTTTTAGAGAAGAACCAAAGAAAATGAACATACAAGAGAGACAGCAGAAGAAATTAACTTCTCATATGCACTGCTAGAAAGAAATGACCAAAAAATATGAGTGACACAATTAATATTCTTACATATTAAACACATTTTTACATTTTACAGATCATGCCTACCTAGCATGGTAAATTTAGTACATCAGTTTAACATATTTATAGTAAAACAAACTTTTGGCAGTGATTAGATAATAAAAAATGGGTTCTGACATGGGGTAGTGTATCTCTGGCCTAATTTCTTCTGCCGTCTCTTGTGTATGTTCTTCTCTCAAAATGTCTTTTTAGACAAACGGATGTTAAAATTTCTGTAGAAGGAAAGTGCAATTTTCTGTATCAGCAATATTTTTTCATATGTTTACTTCTTTTTATAACTATTACTATGGTAATTTAGTTCAGGAAAGCATGCAAGAAGGTGATATGAAAACTGGAGAGCATTATTCACTACCCAAAAATGGTTAAAAAAAAAAGGAAAAATGTTACGTGTTCATTATTCCTGTTGCTACGACTCCAGATATTTCTGAAGTTAATCATTGCAACAGAGAGTAGGGAAACTATGTACGAAAAGTGAAATGGAAATGGAAAGTGAATGGAATTGAGGAATGCATTTTGTGAATGACTTCCATGTTTCTTCTCCCTTCCTGGCTGTTTTCTGATGTGATAGAAAAAAGTAACCTTTGTGCAATTTTTGTAATTCCAGTGTCCCTTGACTACAATAGAGTTTACCAGAAACTGAAGATTTCAATAGTACCTGTCCTAACTTTTTTCTTCTCTTCACATGAATGTTTATTGTAAATAATGTACAGAAACATCTTGGATTGAAAACAAACAAACAAAAACGTATTTGGAAAATGCAACTGTATTTCAAGATTCACAGAAAATTTACCACAAGAAAAAAGAAGATAAGGCAACATATTCTATAAGACTAATTCAGTCAAAATATTGGAGATATTTACTTTAGGAACAATTGAACCATACTTTTCACTAGCTGGATCACATAGCAAAAATATACAGTATTATTTCTCTTTCACAGTGTGCCCAAAATTTTTCTAGACAAGAGCCAAGTTTCCAAGGAATTAATTCAGTCAAAACTGATAACTAATAATCGTATATTTGTTTTGTGAACAGCTGTTTATGTTAAAGCTTGTATGACAGATAATCATATTAATTAGTGTCTCAGGTATCCTTCATATCTTTAGCATTTCTTTGGTTTTCAGCATTATTTTATTCATCACATGCCCAGGGATCCAGGTAAGTCTGACTGGCCTTAGTTCCTTGGATCCTGTTCTTGACAAAGTAACATTTACTTTCTTCCAGTCCTCAGAAACTTCCACTGATCACTATGCAGGCTTTGGCTTTCCCAGCATGGCACCTGTATACCCAGACAGCGTTTCTATATTGCTTCCATGTCACTTGTTCCTCCTTCTACCTCCTCTAGGTTTCCTTTTTGTGTGAATTTCCTTTTTGTGAATTTCTTGCTCATTCATGAAGGCCTCTACTCACCCCTGTTCAACATTTTCCTTGTGAGGGTGGATTGTCTGTGATCTTGGAGGATGTGGTCCTTCAAAATCAATCTGCTCTCCTAGATAGCTCTTCTCCAAGATAGCTCTTCTTCCAAGTGGGTTCCCAAACAGGCATAAAATTTGTTTACTTAAAGTTTGAGGCTGGGATCCTACTATTTCCTTTTCTTCTCTACTTAAGATCCTGAAGTCCACTCACGGTCGTCGCAGCCAAGGCTGTCTCCAGTCTTCACACCCATGATCACTGTCTTCCTTGTTTGTAAGTTTGGTGTCTGATCCTTCCTTACTGGCTTGTCTTCTCATTTCACCTTATTTTCTTAACTTCTTTGCCTTGAAATAGCTTTTTAAACCACTGAAGCTGAGTAATATGATCTGAAAAAATAACATATAGCTGGAAGTATACCAAAATATCATTCACAATGTATCTCAGATGTTAAGTGGAGAGAATATTGTTACATATTTTGTGACATCAGTTACTGCTTTATCCATATGCTGAAATTAAGTAGAGGCAAAAAATAGCTGGAACATCCTATAAACCATGAAAAACATTGGGTTTGTTCCGTGCAGTCTACTACATCAAACCTATTTAGCCAGGCAGTATAAGCTGCTATTTCGTATCTAATTTCTAAGGCTTGTTGATGTATGTCATGGATTGGAGAAATTTCCTCTGACAATTTGTTTGCTTGATGATTCATCAAAAATGAAAACATAGGAAAATGTGTAGGAACATTTGGAAAAGGATCAATACTCAGATCCTTCCCCAACTAGTCTCATTCAATAAGGAGTTTACACTGTGCAACATAATACTCTATTTTTTTTTCTTCACACTTGAATATTTTATTTTTATGGTTTCTTTTTTCTCGGAACTCCATGTGAGGATAACAACATGAGTCAGAAACAAAACTAGAATCTGTTTTTATTATCCCAGAGAGCCTTGTTCGGAGCAGATGAACAGTACAGCATTGAGTGACCTTGCTTGTATTTTCTCATAGATTAGCATATCTAGAGTGCTTCACAGGAAGCTATGCTGACAAATGCAGGTTGGACACATGTTCAATGAGATAATTTCTTTCATTCACTCATAGGCATCCATACTCTAAGTTAGACCAGCAGCTTGTCCTCTGCTCCATGCAAAGGAAAGGGCCTGAATGTACATGTGAAATGGATTGCCAGTGTGTATTGGACAGAGATTGTACTCATAGTCTATTTTAGATGTTAACAACTTTACAAAGAAAAATTTGCCCTTTTTGATTCCCTACTGCTGAAGATAAACATCCACATAAATCTGAACAGTGTGTCTCAAATCAGATTTTCATTATGATCTTCTTAAGTCAAAGTGGAGCATTAAAGATTTTAGAGCAAAAAGCAATGGATTTTCTCGTGGTTAAGGAATTTAGTACGATATTTAGTAAAACTGGATTCAGCTCCCAGTTCTGCTGTAAATTTTTTATATTACACTGGCCTAGATATATAAGGCAAATTTTTCAAAGCTAATTGAGCATGTAAAGATACAAGGACACAAGTATGATTTCTATAAATGCCTGATACATTTAGCTGCTGTGTACTATAAGCTTATTTACTGTTTTAGACAACAAGCTATCTAAAAATCTGAGCCTTAACCACCTCCTCCCCTGCTATGATCTCAGTTTAACTGCCTGTGAATGTGTGAATAAAACATAGCTATTTCACGAAGAGGTGGGAAAAGAAATGCATTAAGCATTTGAAGGTACTCAATATTCTGTATTAGGAGCTATAAAAATTACCTTTCATAACTGATTTTAGTTATAACCTGCTTCAGAAGGGTACATGCAGAATGTATTTTCTCAGTCTGCAGCTGCATTGCTTAGGAGAAGGAAGCCTGAGCAATATGATGGGTTTTTTGGATATTGACATGCTTGAGGGACCATTGCTTTACTTCTCCTTGTTCTTCTAGGAGTTTTAGATGTTTCAGTTGTGCACATTCACAGCTAAGCGAATTTATTTTAGTGAAGAAAAATACATCTCTAGAGAACAAGAATGGGAAGTATTTGAACCTGTATCTCATGTGTCATGAAAGAATCTGTAAGTAACCATTGAGATGGCATAGCCTGTTATTCTTACTCCTTTTTAACCTATCCCATCCCTTTTTTTTTGCTTTAATTGCTTTAAGTTCTCAGCCATTTTACTTATATCATAAAAAACCCCGAAAAATAAAATGAAATCAAACTAAAACAAACCAAACAACTAAAACAAACAACCAACTCAAACTAACCAACTAACCAAACAAACCCCAAATAAAAAACACCTATAAAGTCTTCACTCTAGTTAGGACCAAGTACAGCATATTGTCATATTTTGTCCTCTGTTGTTTTTTTTTGGTCATAGTATTTCTAGAGTCTATGGCATAGTGGAAAATGTGGAGGAAAGACAATAGTTGCAGTAGCTAGACATTCAGGCACTTAAGACAATGAATAATATAAAAAAAAAAGGCAGATATATATGGGCATATACACAAGTATATAAAAAGTACTACTTATGCATCCAAAGTCTCTCAACAATGTTTATTCGTGTGAGACCCCTAACTTGTCAGGAGTTTTAAAATTTTTTAAATGAGACTGATTCAAGTTTTTTATTAGAATAATTCAATATAATATGTAATATATATTACATTGTATCATAGGAAAATGGATTGAATTTTTCCTCAATGACAGAAACACAGAACAATTAACATTAACTGCATTTAAAGAGATACTGATACAATGCTACCTGTATGATCTTTATACAGATTAGAGACTTACTGTTCTTTTAATTTTTAAGCAGAATTCTCCCTTGGCTTTGGAGACAAATGTTCCTTAGAAATGGGTACTATAATAATTCTCTAGGATGTCTGGAATACCTTCGCATCAAAGTAACAGTATAAATTCTTTAATTGTATTGTGCTTAGTTGGACTTGGCAATTATTTTTATATCTAATTAAATAGTAACATAGAATCATAGAATCATAGAATCATACAATGTCTTCAGTCAGAAGACATCATCTAATCCAAATTCCCTGCCATGGGCACGGATACACTTAACTAGACCAGGTTGCAAGGCCTCATGCAACCTGGACTTGAACATCTCCAGAGAGGCGGCATCCACAACCTCTCTGGACAATTTATCCCAAAGTCTTGTCGCTCTTGTACTGAAGAATTTCTTCCTAAGATCCGATCTAAATATATTCTTCAATTTAAACCCATTTCCCCTTGTCCTATCACTGGACATTCTTGCAAAAAGTTCCTCTCCAGCCTTCCTGTAGTTTCCTTCAGGTATTGGAAGGCAGTTATAAGGTTCCTCTGGATTCTTCTCTTTTCAAGACTGAGCAGTCCCAGCTCTGTTAGCCTGTCCTCATAGCAGAGGTGCTCCAGCCCCTGGATCGTCTTTGTGGTCCTCCTCTAAACTCATTCCAACAGATCCATATCCTTCTTATTGTGGGGGCACTAGAACTGGATGCAGTATTCGAGGTGGGGTCTCACAAGAGCAAAGGGAGAGAATCACCTCTCTTGGTCTTCTGGCCACACTCCTCTTGGTGCATTCCAGGATGTGCTCGGCCTCCTGGGCTGCCTGAGGAAGCTGCCTGTTCATGTTGAGCTTCTCATCTGTCAACAACCCCAAGTCCTCTTCAGGGCTACTCTCAACCTACTTTGAACCCAGTTTGTATTTGTGCCTGGGATTGGCCTGACCCAGGTGCAGGACCTTTCATTTTGACTTGTCGAAGCTCATGCAGTTTGCACTGGCCCATTTCTCAAGCCTATCAATGTCCCTCTGGATGGCATCTCTTCCCTCAAGTGAGTCCATGGCACCACACATCTTGGTGTAGTCGGCAAACTTGCTGCGGGTGCGTTTAATGCCACTGTCCATATTGCTGACAAAGATGTTGAACAGCACTGGACCCAGAACAGATCCTTGAGGAGCTCCACTTGTCACTGTCATCCATGTGGACATCAAGCCATTGACCATAACTCTTTGAGTGCAACCTTCTAGCCAGCTCTTTATTCACTGAATGGTCCACCCATCAAGTCCATGTCTTTGCATCTTAGAGATAAGGATGTCACGTGGGACAGTGTCAAACGCCTTGCACAAGTCCAGGTTGATAATGTCAGTTGCTCTTCCCATGTCAACCAGCGCTGTAGCTTTGTCATAGAAGGCAAACAAATCAGTCAGGCACAATTTGCCCTTAGTGAAACCATGTTGGCTGTCACTGATCACCTCATTATTTTTCATGTGCCTTAGTCCTCTTACCAGGAGAATCTGTTCCATGATTTTACCTGACACAGAGGTGAGGCTATAGAAATAACTGTATTGTATATAGTTACTATATTGTATGATATATAATATAAATTCACTGTATTTTATATTTCTACTATTCATATCTTTTCAAGTTAGGGAATAAAAAAGAATGATTCAAGTTTTATTGAACTGATAGAGCTAGCATGTGAATCCTGATTGTTGGAGGATTTTATCTCTTGTTTTGCAGTAGTTTTGTCCGTTACATAAATGGACTGTCTAACTACTGCACCATTCAAATTCATCCTTTCTTAACCTGGTTACTTAACTCAGTTTCTTATTTAGAATAGTTACTTTACCTACACTGATGAATGGTCACCAGAGGTTGTAATTCTTGAATTTGCATTTTCAGATCGAATACAGATTCATCACTTTCCTTGTCATACACATCACAGTGACATGGACCTCTGTATGTGCAGATTATGTGTCTAGGTGATCATCCTACAGAAAGAAACACAAGGGAGATTTCTCATATCTCTGAAGGAATTCAGCACAAAAAAAAAAAAAAAGAATCTGCAGTCATGCTTTGAAGATATGAAGAAAAATATCAAGGTAATAATACATGTGAATGTGACATATAAATTACCACATGGTGTTAAATGCTTTATAAACACATATTACACAAAATATATATCATTATACTTCCTTATATGCAAGAAAGAGTAATATTCCTACTTCTGTCTTTGCTCAGTCCCTACTTGAAATGCAGAGTGCAGGTTTAGCTTTTATTTGATTATCTGAGATGGGATTCAGTTCAACAAAGGCATGCCTAAATGTAGATGTCTTCTTACAGGGACAGGATTCAATTACTTATAAATAGGCATCTAGTGTGATTCAGACTGTGAAATAGCTTTCTGTGGACTCCAGCTGACAATGTAGAGGAGTATTGTTCTGTAAATCCTGCGTCATGTCTGCCAAGCACGTCCAGATGCCCTGACAGCCAAAAAACATGGACAGAAATGGACTAAATGTCCTTGAGCAACTGCATTATGCCCTGTGTGAGTAACTGTGTATGCAAACTAGTATCCTCCATGGAGTAACCTACCTGAACTCTTGTGTTCCTCTCTGAAAAAGTGCAAGTCTACAACTTTAATAACTGCCAACCACATGGTCGTGTCTCAGATGCCCTAGTGCACCTCATATAGCAGTGCATGTGTTTTTTTGCACAGTTCTTTTAAAGCCATTGCATTTTGCTTCATATGAGTTTTGGAAATAGTTGTTTAATCTGATTATGCATGGTAATAAAATATATATAGTTGTGGCCTCTTTTTAAACCTGAGTGATTTCTACCTGTCTGACTTCAAACCACGAAGACTGCCTCAGATACTAAGGGAAGGGAGGGAAAAATCCAACAGCAAATGTTATAACACTGGTTTCATTTAAATTGTGTCTTTTGTTCATGTGGGTAAGATACCACTGATTTTGCTATAAATTTTACTTTGGAATGAACTTTGAAATCCAAGATAAAATCTCAAAACTCAGATGAGATTTTCTGATTTTGGTACAAAACACATCAGCTGAAGAAAAACTATTACTCAGCCTCAAGCGAAGAAAAACATGAGTCTTTCTCATGAATACAAACATAAAAACAAAAACATAAAACCATAAAACCATAAAAACAAAACCCGTCAAACAAAAAACCTCAAGCAAAGGTAGAAGCAAACAACCTATTTCTTTGATAAACTACAAGCTTACAATCTATATTGTCAAACTATCTAGGAAAGTCTAGATTTGATTTTTTTCATTTATTTTATTATGTGAAATGTTCTCTGTGAGAGCTAAATAGTGTAATATTTAAATAATTGGTAACATTTCTCCCCTAAATGTTCTTCAAGATAATATCCTGTGTTAAAAGCTTATGTTCGTGTCCGACATTTAATATACTAAAGTATGTCACTGTAGTCTTTGTTCAGTTTTACATTCCACTCTAAAGCATGATATTTCTGATTAATAACTTGTTCAGATTTTCAGTAACATACATGTACATATATTTTAAAGTAGTTACAGATTCTAATGTTTTCCTGAGATTTTCCCTCTAATATTTGTCCGTTTACAGTATTATGCATCTTGCATATTGTTTTCATTAATTCCTATTGAGTGGTTATTATTTAGCCCACCGTGATTGATTATGTTGCCATTTTGGAGGTTTAAAATTGTTTCCCTTGTCTTTAAATTACTTAACTTCCTACTTCAACTGTAAAGCAGTCCTACTTTGCAAAATTACCTTGATAGCTATTGATCAAGAATTGCAGATTACATTGATTTGGATTTCTTTTGGACTGTTTACCCAATGTTTTCTTTTGTTGAGTTTATTTTATACAGTGAGGTTCTGAGAATTACTTATAAGAGTAATAAAGAAACAAAATGTTACAGGGATGGAGTTGGACATTATAACAAGAATTTGTTCATTTTTATATATTCAATGAGTTAATATGTTTATAATTGATATGATCTAACTTTTTTATATGTTATTATTCTATTTACATCCAAACCTCTTTATGTGTTTGCTTTTCATATATTTCAATTTTGTTTTTTTGACATTTGTATCCAAATGAACACTTTTTTTTAGAACAGTAAAATAGAACCTAACCTTAAATTCTGAATTGAGAAGCCATACACGACTGAGTTCAACCTTTCTACATACAACCAGAATTAATGAGCTAATATGTAACAGTCTATATTGCGATACTTCCACTTCCTTCATTTCCATTCCAATTCTTACTGAATTCTTCAACTACAATCTTTAAGAAAAAAATGTTTCATTTGAGAAAGCTATCAAAAATTATGGTACAGATTGCAATTAATTTTACAAATTCCATTGGTATATTGAATAAAATGACAAATTTGGACTGTCACTGATCTCATGTTGGGCCTAGAAGGCAAAATTACCAGAGAAGTCCCACTGAAGGTGTGCAAACTATATATATCTTTTTTAACTGTGTGGCAAGTGCATCCCCCTCTGAGCTGCTTCTCCTCACACTGGTTGCCGGGCAGATTTTAGAGAAACTGCTGGAAGTTTCTGGCTAGTTTGGGTCTAGTCCACCAGCCTAGGGGTACATCCAGGAAGTTGGCTGGTAGCCAATGGGAGACCGAGATGGCTTTGATTGATCACAGCTCAGATTCGACTGAGCTTTAAAACGGGGTCCTGGCGGGGGCATATTGGAGCCATCCCTTCAGAGCAGCAGGTCCTGCATTTGGGGCTACAGACTCCTCCTTGGTCTGGGATGCCGGCCAAGGTTAATCCTCAAGGTTGAGAGTCCTCATCTTTATATAGGTGAGTGCATTTACGATCCAGATCACTATTCTTTTGTTAGGGGTTGGGCGTAGCGTAGTAGTCATTTGTCTCAACTGATACCAGAACTTGTATACTTGGAGGAGTGTTCATTTCTTAAATAAATCCAGTTTTGATTACGTGTGGATTTTTTTCTGAGAATGGGTACACTCCTCACAAACTGTTCTGTTAAAATGTTGCAATCAAATATATTAAAATTGTTAAAATTGTTAAAATTGTTGCAATCAAATATATTTATATCTCAGATAGAGAATTAGAAATCAGTCTAACCGGAGCAATTAGAACCTGAAATAAAACTTTATTATATTAATGGATTGACAGCACGCCCCTTTCTAAAAGTTGTTCTGCATTATTGTTACCACAACATAGACAAAACCATTAATCATTAACAGTTGTATTCTCTATTAACTATAAGTACACGATAACAGAGATGTGATGCTTCCAGCACCCACAGTCCTGGGTGTTTTTTCTCTATGAAAAGCAAAGTGATCATCTTTGAGAGTTCTTTGACAAAGCAAGCCAGAACTGAAGCAAGTTGTCCTCTTACTTGTGTTCTTACACACAAGTGTATTATACATTTGCTTGGGTTCAAGGTTACTTCATCCTAATTATTTCCTGACAGGGCACTTTAATTTACAGCTGTCACAACTGTACTTTGGCTACAGAAGAAAGGGATTATTTTACCCAAATATTTCTCCCATTCAGACACTGAATTCTTCCTAAACTCTTGACAATGTGATGAAAGAAATATAGAGTTTAATTCCTTTCAAAAATATGTTGATTAACTCCATCTTAAATCTTTTTCCATAGCTTATGTGTGGTGGTATTCTAGATTGAAATGTGATAACAATGTAGAATAATCATTAAAATATTATTTGCCAAATTTTCAATAAAAATCTAAGGGGGACAGATTATGGTCTTTAAGTTCTAATTTAACAGAAGGTTAACAGAAGGTTGTATGCTGGAACTAATATCATTATTTTTATTTCTCTCTCCCATACATTTATTTTTTCACAAAAGTAAGAATTTGGACTCTTGGGCTGACAAAAACCCATTGTAAATAGAGAATGACAGACAGAAAGAAGGAGTTAAAGGTTACAATCAAAGCATAGACTTACAGACTGGTTTTCTTTTTTTTTTTTTGCAGATGTGACCATATAAAAAAGAATTCTATATTTCAGGCTCCTTAAAAATCTAAAGCTTTAAACTGCCTTTGATGTATTTGAATAAAGTTTGAAACTAATTATTACATTTTCAACATGTTCAAAAATAATGTGGCATTATTTCAAGCATTGTGTACCTGATCCTACAATAACATTTTACATGAAGATTTTAAACTATTTTAATTAGCTTTTTATATTTTTTAAATATCTAGATTTGGACAATCCATCCTGGTATTTACTAAAAAGAAAGGAAAACCATAGTAAAAATATGAATAAGAAGGACAAATGAAACACAACCTATTTTTCTCTATGAAACCTAGAACTGATATAATGCTTTGACAAATGGAAGCTTTTTAAAATCATTAGAAACTCTCTCATGAGATTGGCTTACTAGTCACTAACTAGCAGTTTCTTCAAACCTAGTTCTCATGTGTGAAATGGTGATAAAAGCATAGTTTCAGGACCATTAACGACTGAAGAAAATTGCCTTCAACCTCTTAAAAGGTGGTTAACCGTCTAGAAAAGCTGTAGCTATCGGGTCAGTGATGTCTTTATAAGGACTTTTCCATTATCAATGTTTGGGGATTGCATTTTGTAAATTTTTGTTAGTGGTTGTTGGTTGGGTTTTTTTATGTTTAAATGCTTTAGTTTAAACAATATAAAAAAAAAATTGAAATTCAGTGTTATTATTGCTTGTTAGTCTTTCCTAGGCTACTGTTTGCAGAAGCAACATCAAAAGTTATCCTTTACGTAATAAGGTTGCTTGAAGGAAAATAAAGTAGCTCCTTATCACTGTTGAACCAAGTTCAGGAATACCGTCAATACAGTTCATGAATGTTTTGGCAGACCCACTCAGTCACACAGACAGAATTATCTGGTACAATTCAAGTTGCCATCGAATTTTTATGGGGGATTCTTGACCTCCAGAATAACACGGGTTCTCTAACGGTATATGTACTATATCATACCTACAAACTCCTTGAGGATGTCTCAGATGCCCTACAGTATGTCAAATACTACTGGAGAATTAGGTATGCACAATTAAATTGAGCACAGAATATTTGTGTTCCCACTGAAAGCATGATAGGATTTTGTAGACTCTTTTGGCTTTGAGAGCACATCCACATCTGAATACATATCAAAGTAGGATGAGATTTACTAACTTATCAATGTCTTTTTCTGTTTTCATCTCACTTGGTGTCACCCACACAAAAGTTGCAAGTCTAGTATTAATTGGCTGTCTAGGCTTTATAGTCCCTCTGTTGTTGATGCAAAAATATAAACACTTCTTGACTAATTTAGACGTGTTTGTTCAGATTGAATAAATTACTTTTTGAAGACACAGCTCCTCAAAAAAAGACAAACTATAGATTCAAAAGCTAGATCACAATTACCTTTTCGGTAAATAAAGCTGAATAAGATTAATTGAGCCAGTGATGACTTAAAAAGTTTAAGAAAGAACAGTAATAAACATGGAAAGGGATATGAAAGACCAGAATCATGCTTTCTTTTTTAACCTGCTCTAAATCTTTCTAAAATACTGGTTTTTGGACACTGTTCACATCTTTATCAATGACTTGGATGAGGGGATGCAATGTATCCTTAGTAAGTTTGCAGGTGACAAAAATACTGGGAGGAAGTGTAGATCTGCTGGAAGGTAGAGAGGCTCTTTGGAGGGATTTGGACAGACTGGATCACTGTACCAAGGCCAATTGCATGAAATTCAACAAGTCCAAATGCCAGGTCCTGCACCTTGGGCACAACAATCCCGTGCAGTGCTACAGGCTTGAGGAGGAGTGGCTGGAGAGCTGCCAGGCAGAGGGACCTGGAGGTGCTGAAAGACAGTCAGCTGAACACGAGCCAGTAGTGTGCCCAGGTGGTCAAGAAGGCCAATGGCATCCTGGCCTGTATTAGGAATAGTGTGGCCAGTAGGACCAGAGAAGTGATTGTGCCCCTGTACTCGACACTGGTGAGACCACACCTCAAGTACTGTGTGTAGTTCTGGACTCTACAGTACAGGAAGGACATCGAGGTGCTGGAGAAGGTAGAGAGAAGGGCAACCAGAATGATTAGGGGACTAGAGGGTAAGTCTTATGAAGAGAGGCTGAGGGAGCTGGGGCTGTTCAGCCTGGAGAAGAGGAGGCTGAGGGGAGACCTTATCACTCTCTACAACTACCTGAAAGGCAGCTGTAGTGAGACGGGTGTTGGCCTCTTCTCCCTAGTGAACAGCGATAGGACGAGAGCGAACGGGTTCAAGTCGTGCCAGGGAAAGTTTAGATTGGATATTAGGAAAAACTTCTTCACCGAAAGGAAGGTGAAGCATTGGAACGGGCTGCCAAAGGAAGTGGTGGAGTCACCATCTCTGAACGTGTTTAAAAAACGGCTGGATGTGGCACTTCAGGAGATGGTTTAGTGTTATGGTGGTAGGGCTGTAGGTTGGACTCGATGATCTTAAAGGTCCTTTCCAACCTTTATGATTCTATTCTATTAGTCCACTGCTTTGCAATTTATCATTTTGTAGTGCAGAGGGGTTACACAAAATGACAAAATCATTGAAGTTGGGAGGAAACTGTGGAAATTACTTAGTCCAACCCCTTTGCTGAAAGTAAAGAGTAGAGCAAGTTGACCTAACCTGTGTTCAATATGAGTTTTAATATCATCAGGGATGGAGGTTCCACCACAACCTCTCTGACATGCTCCAGTGCTTAGTCAATGTCACAGTATAAAAGTTTATATTCTGATGTTTACAGTTATATTTCCCATACTTCAACTTGTGTCCATTTTCTCTTTTCTACTAACTGGACACGTCTGAGAAGAGTCTGGCTCTCTCTTCCTTATTCCTTACCCCCAACTAGTGAGTTCCCACTGAGCCTTTTCTTCTTTCAGCTGAACAATTTCAGCTCTCTCAGGCTGTCTTCATATGACAGATTGTCCATAATTTACATCTTCTTCATGTGCCTTTTCTGAACTCACTCCAGTATATCCAGATCTCCCTTGTACTGAGGAGTCCAGACGTGCACAAAGGAGTCTAGATGTGGCCTCATCAGTGTAGGGTAGAGGCGAAAGTTCACCTCCCTCAACCTACTAATGATGTTTTTCCTAATGCATCCCAAGATACTGCTGGTGATCTTTGCTGCAACTGCTCAGTGTTGCCTCGTGGTCAAAGTGTTGTCCACCAGGATCTCTAGGTCCTTTTCTGCCAAGCTGCTTTCCAGATTATTTTTTTTTTCCCCTCGGTGTGTACTTGTGCCTGAGATGCTAGCATATTTCAGAAAAGGTTTTTTTCCTACAGTCCCAATTATTGTAAACTGATCTAGTTAATGGTAGTTTGGAAATTCACCTGGAATATTTTCTTTTATTCGTTGTATAGAGTGAAAGAATGAGTTTTATTGTGTTGAGGTTTGAGGTTTTATTTTTTGTTTGATTTGGTTTTTTTTCTTATTTTACTAAAGTAAATTTTATCAGAAAACAAAATCAAGAGTTTACTTGAAAAGAAAATTTGAAATTATCAGTTAGGAAAAATTATCCATAACATTAGCAATTAATGGATCTAAACATAATTCTTAATAACGCTTTACAGAAGACAGTGCAATTGGAACAGATAATACAAATAATGTATTATTTCTTTGATTCAGTACAGGATGTAAATTAGCACAGAATTTAGTTCAGACAATTTACCTCACTTACACAGGTTATTGGTTCATTAGTATCAATATCCTGTCTTTGGCAGTGTTGCTGAATGATGATTCACAAAAACACTCAGAATCTTTGGTAATTTATCTAGGCAGCTGTGCTTTTGTGAAAAGCAAACCACATTATGCTATATGAGGAGATGAGTTAATGCTTTACCATGAAATGTTTGAGCCTCAATATTTAGAGTACCTCACTACAAATTGCAATACTTCAGGCAAATAGACAAAATGTCGTACAGCAATCTATATTTCCATCTCCTAGTACTTTTAGTTATATGTTAAAATATAAGAAGTAGATTCAGATAAAAACCAAAAGCATGGATGAATGCTAATAAACAGTCTGTACTGTAAAAGATTCAAGGAATCTTCTTTAGCTTAGTGTACATAAAGATGATGAAAGAACAGGGCATCTTGATTAATTAATAGATATGTTAAAACTGGATGCTCTTACTATCACTGTCGTAGATGGCATGAAGATCAAAAGCTTGAAGTTTAAGTTTAGTTTAGGCTACAGAAAAGTTTCTGCCTCTGTTAACATAGGAAACAATAGCTCACGAAGCATTTCATCATGTATATTTATTACTGGATACTATTGAAATTAAGGATAATATGAGATGGTTTGGGTTGGAAGGAAACTCAAAGATCATCTAGTTCCAAACCCCTGCTATGAGCAGGGACACCTTCCACTAGAGCGGCTTGCTCAAAACCCTATCCAACCTGGCCTTAAATATTTCCAGGGATGGGGGCATCCAGAACTTATCTGGATAACTTTTTTCAGTGCCTCATCAGTCTCACAGTGAAGAATTTCTTCCTTATGTCTAGTATAAATCTTTCCTCTTTCAGTTTAAAGCCATTATTCTTTGACTTATCACTACATGCCCTTGTAAAAGATCCCTCCCTATTTTTCCCATAGGTACCCTTTTAAGTAGTGGAAGGTTGTCCCTGCAGCCTTCTTTTCCAGGCTGAACAGCCTCAAATCTCTCAGCTTGTCCTCATAGAGGAGGTGCTCCAGTCTCCTGATCATCTTCCTGGCCCTCCTCTGGACCTGCTCCAACAGGTCCGTATCTTTCTTATGTTCTGAGCACTCCAGAGTTGAATGCAGTATTGAAAGTTGGGTTTCATGAGGGCAGAGTAGAGGGAGAGAATCACCTCCCTTGACATTCCGGCCACGCTATTTTTGATGCAGCCCAGTATACAGCTGGATTTTTTTTTTTTTTTTAAGAAATAATTGTTACTTAAATATTAGGACAGGAAACAAGAAAACAGCACAGGAATATCCATGTAGAAAAATAAATTTTTTTGTGTCCACAGCTAATTCACAGTTACAGTTAATGTACAACACATAGGATACAAGTACATAGAATAAAGAATAAGGTGGTTGTTTTCTTACTACATAGATAAGAATATAGCTGTGACTAGTGGTAAGCTTACATTATAAAACAGTAGTTTAGATTTTCATTAAATCAGTTGTTTATCCATGCAGTGTTATTTGATGATGGTTAATATCTCTCTTCTACTATTCATATATTTTAAGTGTTATATTAACTGAACTCAGTACAAACTTTACTGGATTAATATGTTAAAGCTGTACGTCTTTAGAACCTTCTTCACTTGATTCATCCTCAGTCTGCTCTAAACCAGGAAAAAAGCTCCCAATTTTATTTTGCAAAATGGAAGCAGATACAGAATGAGACAAAACATAACCCCTATACTTATTAAAAGAAATCAAAATATTACAACTGATAAATTTATAAAAGCTGAATAATTTATTTTTTCCTATAAATAATAAAAGATAATACTATGAACAGTAAAATATCTCTCCTGTGGAACTGAAAATTTTTGCTTAATAGTTCAATTTGTCTTGTAAGTATTTGCTGTTAGATTTATTTTTTAAAATTTTTCTTTTTTTAAGTTAAAAGAAATATATCTTAAAATAGCATTCTGGAATACAATATTTGTTTTCTACCTTGACACCTGAATATGGATGTTTATGCCAGAGTCTCAGGAAAATGGCTGGGGCACTGACTAGGCACTCACCTGGGATTAAGCTAGCTAACGAAGATGTGAGAAACTGCTAGACATGATATGGCAAATTGCTGGATATTATGAATAAGAGAGTGAATAATAATAAATCGGTTTAGAAAACTTACAGATAACACTCGGAGGTACTGTGCAGGTGGCGAGTGAAGAGGTTTGAAAGAAATGGTCAAATATCACAGGTAGCTGAATGGGAGCACTGTGGACCTTCAGGGCAACAGAGTCCTGCAAGGCCAGCAGTAACCCCATCTGAGATGCTATGTCAGGAGGAGACACTCCAGATAATAGCATCAGATAAATCAAATTTGGATATGAGTGCAGCAAAGATGGAAAGGGAGATATGCAACAATCAAGAGATGAGGTTAAGAAACAGGAAAAATGTTAGTAACATATGCAAATCAGGTAACTGGGACTATCTGGGTCTCCCTGCAAGCTAGTCCTGTTTTGCACTTGATCAGCACTATGTAAATTGGAACGATAACCCAAACCTGTGGCTCTGATCATACAGTTTGTGTTAAATTTACTTCTGGGGCAAGGATGATTCAAGGTACTTTTCCTACCTAACAAGAGAACACCTGAACAGACAGAGCATCCTGATACCATGTTGTCACGTGTCTGATTTGGGCCGGATGCCATCAGCCCATTACTTCTGAATAGCTTTTATGAAAGATGCTGAGAAGCAAAGTCAACACTGAGAAGTTTATGCACTGTAGTGTCACAAGAATGGTCTCTGACTAGTCTAGCTTTAATATTTTAATCTCCCAAAGGAAATGGTAATTACAAATCCTATTTCTAATATTCACAGTGAGATCCAAATCCTATTTCTAATATTCACAGTGAGATCAAGTACTGCTTTCCTATTACATTATCATGTTAAATTATTATCTCTGGATTCATGCTATAAAATATACATAATACATATAAGCACTAACTGGTGCTAAATTGCCCCACGTGTAAATCAAGCAATTCATTCTTTCTAAGAAGAAAAAGAATGAAGCATAGTTTCTTAGAATGAGGAAATAACTGTTTGTGCAGCCACCTTAAAATGAAATTAATGATCAGAAACTCCTACCCGTGTAGCTAAAACTATGGTGTGCTAGGATGACTGGGTTTTTTTGTGTAGAAAATATATTTAATCTCGAAGAGTTGAAATTGGTAACTATCACTGCATACCACATTATTCTTCTATTGTTGTGCAGATTTAAAGGGATTTCTGTGCCACAGCTACTATACCATGTAATAGTGGTATTTATTTTGGTGTATTGACCTTATTGAAACTTACGTTAGAAATACTGCACTTAAAAATCCCTTAATTTTCATGTAAAATTGCCATCATAAACAAGGATTACTCCTGTAAAAAGTTTGAGGGTTTGGTGTGGTTTACTTTTTCTTCTTTTTTTTTTTTTTTTTGTCATATTTTCTTCAGAAGGATTCGAAAAGAGGACTCTATGAACCCTATACTGTCCACTGAAACTACCACTCAGGAGTTCTTATACCACCAGTATAAAAGAATTTTGTCATAATTCCTATAGCATCTGTCCATGAAACAATGAAGACAGGCTTATATATTAAATATTCATATATGTATTGCCAACTTTCTGAACTGGAAATAGGAAGTAAATTTTGTCCTAAGAATGGAATATTTCCTATTTCCAATTTAGTTTTCTTCCATGTAAGGAAGAAACCTACAGGAATTTGTGAAGACCATCAAGAAATGAGAACCAAGTATATTAAATTCAATTTTAATATGAAAAAAAAAAAAAAAAAGAAGAAGAGAGTTTACCAGGTAGACACAGAAGACCTTGACTTTGGGATCATAAAGAACATTTTCCCTTCTTTTTACGATTAGTATCTGTGAAATATTTCACAGAGTACACTGACATCTCATGGAGATAATTTTCTGAGTAAAGAAAGTATAGATCATGTATGAAGAAAAACAAAATTTTATAAGAAAATGGTGAGGTACAGAAATTGTCCAAATCCTCTGTCTACTTCTCTAAACAAACTTTCCCTGTATTTGCTTGCAAAAGTGGGAATTCTCATCAAATTTCTATTCTTCAGAAGTTAATTATATATTATGCTGGTTTGGGCTGGGATACAGTGTTTTTCTTCATAGTAGCTTGTATGCAGCTGTGTTTTGGATTTGTGCTGGAAACAGTGTTGATAACACAGGGATGTTTTAGTTATTGATGAGCAGTGCTTGCACAGAGTCAAGACCCTTTCTCTTCCTCACACCACCCCACCAGCTAGTAGGCTGTGAGTGGACACAGCCAGCAGAGCTGACGCCAAATGACTAAAGGGATATCACAGACCTCGTCATGTCATCTTCAGCATTTAAAGCTGGGAGAAGAAGAAGGAAGAGGGGCATGTTTTAAGTGATGGCATTTGTCTTCTCAAGTCACTGTTATGTGTATTTGAGACCTGCTTCTTTGGAGATAGCTTGAATGTCTGCCCTCCCGTGGGAAGTTGTGAATGAACTCCTTGTCTTGCTTTACTTATGCACACATTGCCTGTTACACTGCCTTTATGCCAACCCACCTTTTTTTTTTTCTTTTCACTTTTATCCTTCTGATTCTCTGCCCCATTCTACTGCAAGGGAGTGAGCAAGTGGCTGCATGATGTTTAGCTTCTGTCTGGGGTTAAACCATGAGATCTGTGAAGAGTATCTGCATCTGAATAATACATTTAATAATACCAAACGTTTTGGTATTTATCATTATGTTTGGGAAGTGCACATTAACCCTATCTCTCTGTATGATTTTACTATTGTAAACTAGTAAAAAAATGTTATTCTGTTTATACAAAAAATCAAGGAAAAGTTGTGATTTGATTGGGGTGTTGAATTTAAGCAGCAGTCACACCTTAAATTCGGGAGATGCTAATGAGTTAAGTTGTCATGCTGAAAAATGTTGTAGGTAAAGTTCTTATTTTATTGTACAACAGTTTGACCATACTTATTAAGGGTAATAAGCTTATGAAAAGATTTAAGACCTTGTGTGCACCACATAAGGATTGCCTAAAACATAACTGAGTAGATCTGGGGGTAAATGTTAGGTATTATTTACTGCATTTTGTCAAGTACTATCTCAAAAAGGGGTGGGAATGCACAGATGATTCCAGATCTTCTCTTCCCACATTAGTCAGAAGTCACTGTCTGGCTCCATGAGACTGTCTTGACTCTTCTGAAAACGGATCACAAATTTCTCTGCACAGCAACTCAACAGCTGGAAGGTCTCACTGGAGTTGCGTGTCAGTAGTCAAATGCCTCCTCCTGTCCCTTCTGGGGTGTTGTGCTCTGCATCAGCATTAACAATAGTCTTTGCCTTAAAGCACCATGGCTTTAGTTTCATATATTTATGCACTTTGCCTGTTACCAGCAGCTACTGTGACCATGTGATGTTCTGCAAAAACCTAAATAAGAAAAAATTGATTGTAGTGATTTTAGGAATTGCTGCACAGAATAAATGATTTAACATTTGGAAAATTAGAGAGGTGTTCACCCGCGCAGTGTAGCTTACCACCCTTAGGCTAATGTTTTAGTATAAATGTCAAACTCTCCAGTCCTCTATATTTGTGAAAGAGATAAGAGAGAAACAAACTAATAAAAAAGAGCACAGGAATGAGGAATGAATTTTTTGGTGTGGAGGGAAATACTGTGTTGAATCAATTATTTTTTCCAAGTAAGATCAAAGTGCAAAGAGATCCATCAAATTATGGCACATTTATCTGTACCTTTAGTTTCAAGACACTTTATGAAAGAAAAGACGGACATGTGTTTTAAATGCAGATAAGTATATATTTTCAAACTTTAAATCCTGTGACAAAAAAAATGTAGAAACAGGAAGTTGTTTTAAATATACTCAATAACAACAAAAGTTCTGAACAATCACATTTATTTAACAGTTACAAATGTCCCTATTTCTTTGACTTGAAAATGAGAAAAAGAGATATTGATGTACAGGTGGTGTCCCTCAAGAGTCCATACTGAGACCAATACTATTTAATATCTTCATCAATGGCATAGTGGGATCAGCAAGTTTGCAGATGACACCTGAGTGATGCAGTTGATGTGCTTCGGGGACAGAATGCCATCCATAGGAACTTTCACAGGCTTGAGGAGTAGGACAGCATGAACCTCATGAAGTTTGTCAAGGTCAAGCACAAAGTCCTGTACCTGGGCTGGGGGAATCCCAAATATCAGTGTGCAGACTGGCAGATGAATGGTTTGAGAACATTGCTGCAGAGAAGGACTTGGGGGTAATGTTGGATGGCAAACTGGAGCTGGCAATGTGCAGTTGCAGCCCAAAACCCAAACATATCCTGGACTGCACCAAAAGAAGCATGACTTGCAGGTCAAAGGAGGCGATTTTCTACCTCTACTCTGTGCTCTTGACATCCCATCTGGAGTACTGAGTGTAGCTCTTAAGTCTTCAGCACAAAAGATCTATGGACATGTTAGATGGGTCCAAAAGCAATCAGAGGACTGGAGATTTTCTCCTCAGAAGAAAGTCTGAGAGTTGAGCTTGTTCAGTCTAGACAAGAGAACACTCAGGGAACACTTGATTACACCCTTGCAATACTTGTAGTGGCCTTATAAGAAAGACAGAGAAAGACTTTTTTACCAAGGTCTGTAGTAACAGGACAGGGGGTAATGGTTTTAAACTGAAAGAGGGTAGTTTTAGATTTGACATAAGGAAGATGTTTTTGATGAGGAGGATGGTGAGACGCTGGAAAATGTTGCCCAGAGAAACTGTGGATGGCGCATCACCGGAAGTGTTCAAGGCCAGGTTGGACGCAACCTGGTCTAGCGTAAGATGTCAGTGGGGGTGGAATAAGGTGATCTTTAAATCTTTTGCAACACAAAACATTCTATGATTCTACAACTGTGCAGAAAAAAAAAGGCATATATTCTAACAGGTAATTAAGACGACCTGTTTAACCATTAGTGGTATAACATTTATAATGGTCTTGAAATATTTTTCTATGTAACTAGATCATCAATTTTATTACTAGAAAGGTTTTTCCATGAAGTTAGACAGGCACAGAATTTTTCTGTCTATTTTCAGATAATGAATTTCTTGCTAGAGTTTTTTTCCTTCTTTTCCTGTGATATTTAGGCTTCTGATCTTCTGTAGAAATCTTAAATAACTTCAAGCCATAAATCTATAAAACAGATGATAGACAAGGGCTCTGCCTTATAGCTTTAGATATCTTTAAAGCCACGAGATAGTATGTCGATGGTTCTGAGTTATTGCAGGGAACAAAACTCACCACTAAACATCCTTGTAATTATAGATTGATCTCTACATCTTTAACACACCTAGAAATTTTATGGAAGCATGTTAGTTGGCTCAGGATAAAATTATAATTTAACAATTTAACAATATATATGTTTTAATTCCAGTCCAAATAAATGTTTCTTGGTTCTTTAGCATATTAATACAGACATAGACATATTCTTCTATTAGGTTTGTCACACTTAATGGCTTGAAAGGTCTAGCTCAAGGACATCCTTGTAAAGATATCTCTTATTCAACACTTCAACAGTCAATAAAAAGAATATCATAAAAGGTGTGAGATTAAAAATAACTACATCTCTTGTAGGTGGAAAAGAAAATCTAGTTCTACCTACTAGTTCTCAGACAGCTTGAAACAACAGATTAAAGTTAAAATTAATTATCCTACTAATTTCAAAATATTGGATGCATAAAAATATTGTACTTACAGAGTAAAAAGAATCATTTAAATGACAAATGAACTACTATACTGCACATGATAAAGATTGAAGACAGTTATTTAGCTTCAGGAAATTAATTGAAGGCAAGATTATCCTTCAGAACCTGTTCTTATCTGAAAATTATAAACCTATTCAATAGGACACTATTTTAGATTTAACTTGTAATGAATGGAAATTACATGACATACTCTTAGAAGGCCGTTACATTGGACATAGTGTTAAAGAACTCAATGTTATATTTTGCTGAGCAATTTTTTTTGTTTTTTTTTTTTTTTAAGATGAGTTTGAGTTTACTGCACTGTCTGAAGAAACATGTGAGGAAATTGCCTGCATACTAGAAAGCTAATCCAGAACAGGACTCATGTATTAAAGATGTGACCCAAATAAACATCAGAAATTCATAACAAAGGAATAAGCAGCTAAGGAGATATTTCCACGTTTGTGATGTTCTTTTTCTATTAGTAGTCCTAGTACTCACATTTGTTCGCCCTTTATTATCCACAGTGGCTGTTCAACTATTTTTAGAGCAAATTTCCTCCTGACTTGCATTTCAAAATACTGCCTTTTTTTTTGAGCTAGCATTTTTTTTGCCATTCCTTTATAAGGAATAGGTCAAAAAAAATAGGATATGCAGGATTTTGGAGCTTATTTTTTTTTTTATAACCTTTCAGTTTTATTTTTGAAAACGTGTATAAATGCTTGAAAAAATCTCCTCTCACTGGTGGTAAAAAAGAAAATGTATTAGAACTAAAAATTCCTCCCAAACCAGACTGGTTTTCACTTCTCTTCATAAAATATATCTGCCCACAATTTTGCTGAGTTATTTTTCACAACAGTTTGAAGGGGTTTTTTAATATGTATAAGTTTTTTAAGACCATTAGACATTCCCCACTGAGAAAATTTTCAGAATGCGGTTGGTTTCACTCCTGCAGTCACATGGCTTAATCTCATGTAGTGTTCTCGATATACAGAAAATTCATTTTTAAAGGAAGTATACTGACTTGATCAGCTTCAAATGAGCTGATTATGAACTTCTTGTAAGAGGTGCCACCAATGGCCATTGGCCTTGGTTATTCTATTTTGTGGTTATGGATTTTCTCACTGTATTGCATCGAGTTGGAATTATTTTTCTTCACAGCACCCTGTATGGGCCTGTGGTTTAGATTTGCCACCAAAACAGTGTTGATGACACAATTTGACTATTGCTGAGCAGTCCTTACACAGTGTGAGTTTTTCTGTTTCTGACCCTGCGCCTGCGATGAGTAGACTGGGACTGAGAAATGGCTGAGAGGGGAAAGAGCCAGGGAAGCTCATTCCAACTGATTAAAGCTGTATTCCACACTGTACAACACCATACTGGACAGTAAAAGCCAGGGGGAGGGAGACTTTCCAAAGTAGACAGTGCCCAGGCATCAATCTGCTGGAAGTTAGTGTTTTGGAATACTTCAGAATAAGCACATAATATTCTTTTTGTATTGAAAGTGTCTTGACTGCTTTGATTCTGTTGCCATTAAACTAATTTTCATAGAATCATAGAGTCATAGAATGGCCTAAGCTGGAAGGGACCTTAGAGATCACTTAATCCAACCTCCCTGTCATGGGCAGGGACACCTCTCAACTAGATCAGGTAACACATGGGGATCCAAGGGGAATCGAACCTGCGACCTTTTGGTGTTTCAGCACCACGCTCAACTGAGTGAGCTAAACTGGCCCTCAAATTTTATCTAAAATCTGGTACTGTCTGAAAATCTTAAGGGTATTATTCAGTTTTCTATGAATGAGTACATAAGTCTTCACTAGATACTGTTTCTTTAACTGCAGAAAATGCAACAAAAATGTAGTGCTCTTCTAATTAAAAAAACATCTCCTTCCACATTGACATGTGACAAATAGAGAAAAATACTTTCTGGCAATCAGTGCAACTCATAAGCAGTAGCCATTATGCTTTCTATGTTTCAATTTAAGTATTACTGTTAGAAAAATTATTCTGATTTCCCTTAATCATCAGACTACAAAAATACAGTGTTAGAACTGTTCAGTGAAAACAATGTTCTCTTATTCTTCTAGGATGAAAAATGTAAATTTAAGAATGCAGAAACTTCTTCTTATGTTCTTTTTTTTTTCTTTTCTTGATTATAGCCTGTCACGTCTTTATTCTTTTCCTAATCTTCCTTAGCTTGTGCATGGTATTTTTATTACTGTCCAGTTCCTTTACAATTGTCCTTCCCCATTACACTGCTTTTTTTAACTCTCTTTGTGTAAAAATAAAGGCAATGGAACACAGAAAACAAACTGAATAATCAATTATGAATTAAAATATGTATCTACTGTGAGTATATAAGTCTGTAAAAACATGCCTTAAATATAAAAAAGTCAGTTTCAAATGCAGTACAATCTTACTGCTAAGTTTATGTTGAGTGGTATACACACAACAGTCAGAGGTATGGGTAAAATAGTTAAACTCCTAGATTTTTAAATAATGATCAAGACATCAGAAAAGAAAATATATTTTTACATAGCCATCAGACCTTACTAAAACAGTCAGATCAAAAATACACAATAGTTAAAAAAATCCACTTCAATGAGAAAAAAAAGAGAAAAGAAAAAAAAAAAAAAAAAGAAAGGAAAAGAGAATATCAAGTCTTCTCTCAGTTTTGCCTTAAATAACAACACAGTTTAAGAGGTGTAACAAACCTGTCAGGATGCACAGCAGTCTAGAGAAGTCAGTGAAAGACAATATCCATAATCTCATAGCAAACCCAGAGGCAGTGGAAGTCTATAATATATTACAGAATAAACAAGGGATAAAAAAATATGATAAACCAGTAGAAAAAAAATTGAAGTGTGCATCACTACTATTACCAAGAATGTTCCCGGATTGGTTACCCTGTAATTAGAAGAGATTTTGCACCTTTTTATTCAAGCAGACTATAATCAACTATCAGACAAAATTATATTCAATACTGGAAGATTGCTTCCTCCTGTGTCTTCATTCTAGAAGTGTCCAGTTGAAAATCGCAGTTCTAAATTTGTACACTGACTGGGGAATTTAGTTGAATAAACCTATTCCAAAACAAATTCATAACCTTCTCATAATGACACAGTAAATTCACTTCAAATTAATGACTAAGTCTTTTCTGTATTATACCTGCATATTGTGAGAAGTCAGCTCTGTGAAAAACAATCACAGAAATAAACTTGACTTGGAAAAAATCAATCTATGCTCTACTTGAAAAAAACAAATCATTTGAAGTTACTTCTCTTCCATACTAATTACAGCAAATTTTCTATATTTTAAAATATCTTACTGAGATGTGTTAATCCATGAGAGGAAAAGCTCCAAATACATGTGGTTTTTAAGGCATTTAATTTGTTTTTAGGATATATCTGAACAAGCAGTGGCAAATATTAACTGGAAGACAAGAAAAGGGACAAATTATTTATTAGGAGCTTGTATTTTATTTTATTTGTTGCCAATTACATTAAGTACATTATTTAATAGACTTTGAAGTATCATCCTCTGGCTAAGCAGAGTAAAATGCTTGGTTTAAATTCTAGTTCCTCAAACACAGATTGCTACCAAAAAAAAAAATTATATGGACAGTTTATTAATTTCTAGTGCTCAAATGAATCAGTTCACTCAAGGTGTCTTACTTCCTGATGTCTGTATGAGTGATACCATTACAAAGCAGTCCCTTGCTCTCATCATGCTTGTGCCTAGTCCAGTAAAGCAACGAAGCACACAACCCTTCAATCTCTTCTCTCATCCTTGTCACAAAACAGCCCAAGCTCTGCCTTTTATTACATAAATCAATAATTCAACTGCAATAGTTCACCTTGTTAGTAATCCTTATTTTATAAACAAAGAATATCTAACCTAACTCACTGGCAACATGCATAGACCTGCATCACCCAGTCAGATATTTACCTATTCGTCTTTCCCTGGTTTTATTAAGTTATCATCAGTCTCAGACAGACCATACCTTTCTTCTGGGAATTTCAACCAGTCACCTTCACATTGCAGTCAGTTTGCTTTTTGCAGCAATCATGTTAAGGCTGGGGTTTACAGGTTTGTTTCTGGAAGGTTTCAGAAGTCAAGAGAAGGGCATGAAGTGGTGGAAATCAACTTGATCTGACTGAAAACCTCCTTTCTTCCTCACCCATGACAAACACCGGCAAGAAGCCCATGACTGCCTCTGACTGATGCACCACAAGTGTGAGAAGCTGCAGCAGATTGCATGACAAAAACTTGCTCAGGGCTGGAGAGGGCCAGTGAATAGGAAAGAGTACTCCAGCTGAAGAAGGAGGTAAGTGCTTGGTCCAGCAACATCATAGAGCCTCCTCTTTCAAGTTTAGGAAGGTTTCAAGAACCCACCAACTGACATCCAGCGTGAAGCCAGCACAGAGAGTGTCTGAGTAAGGTCTGCGGATTCTTTCACAGTGCTTGGCCCTCCAGGGTTCTGCACAATGTCATCCTTCTCCATGACTGCGATAACGTGGTCATGGTATAGAACTTTTTTTCTGGAATGGGTGAACCTGGCCTGCAAGATTTTTCAGTCCTGCTGAGAACCGAAACCATCAACCATGTTTGAAGTCTCTCTTAATCAAACTGTATGAAAACATGTTTTTCAACAAAGATTTGTGGCTATATCTGGGCTAAATCTGTGTGGGGTTTGGTCACATTTCTTTTTCCTAGAACATCCTTCAGGTTGGTTCTTCATTAGCTGGTCGCTTCTTGGCAGAATTATTCTTCTGCTCTCAACAAGCTGTGGCTGGTGCTATCTCCACAGAGTGGATGCAGTTTATTAACTTCTACATGGAAACAGAAGGTGCTAAACTTGTCCTGCAACATTCATTTTTCTGATATTTTGTGCAGTGGCAGGTTTCACGATATTCATATAACAAGAAGAAAGTACAATATCAAAACTACTCTGGAAAGTTCTTCATTGAGAAAGATCCTACCAAAAATTCAGTAAATAGTTAATGTTACCTTATCTCTGGCCATTCCACAGCAGTCAAAAATACTGTCCCAGATCACTACCTACTATGAGTTCGCATAGAAGTTGGTGAATGTATTCATTCAGAACACCTAATTAGCTGACCTGTATGGATGATAATGGTACAGTGATTATTAAAGGAATTTGCTGAAATAATTATTAATGTTATAAGATACCCTTCTCAGGCATTTCCAGACATTTATTGAAATAAAGTTATGAGCTTACATTATTTAACAAAACTTCTCATCAACATTTATAAAAGTTGGGTTTTTTTCAGTAGTTTCCACTGTATAAAATTTGGTCATGATATTTGACTTGTAATTAAATCTGTCATTGGTATACATTGTGTAGTTAAAGTCAGTAAGTTTTAAACATTTTATGAATTGGAAAATGTTCAGAACTCCTCAAGTAAGAAAGTATTTTGCCTACGCTTATCATAGGATGAAAAACACACAGCAGTTTTATATTATTGAATTATTATGCAGTTTCTAAATGAGCAGAAAAACATTGGGATGCATCAACCTGGCTGATGAGAGCTCAAAAAAAGAGTGAGTAAGAGCAGAGCACCAGAGCTAGAGACAATCTCACAAGTGATTAAGTTCTTTTCAAACTGATCTAGTTTTGTTCCTCTTTCAATGTCTCTTTTTTATCTTGTTATATGTTCTTTATGACTTCCCTGCATTTTTTCTCCCATTTGTTAATTCAGAATATTTTACTAGTCATTCTATTTCAAAAATTATTCCATCATGTTGAATCACTCTTAAAGTATCTTCCCCAGGTATTCTACTACTTATTTTTTTCATCCTTATCTACTCTATGGATTTGTTTTCTAAAATACATAACACCACCAATTTCAGTCTCATCTAAAATAATTGTATATCACCATTTACGACCACTCAACAATGTTCACAATCACCTCCTGCACTATGTTTAAATTAATTCCACTTCTCCAGAGTAGAAGTAATGAATATCAGACAAACAGTATAAATAAACCCACTAAAAAAACAAATCTACTTTCTACACATCTCTTCTTAGAGAAAGGCAGTACCATAGTAAATTTCAAAATGCAATGTCGTTATCAAAGGAATAAAGATAATTGTTGGGTTGTTTGTTGTTGTTTTGTCCTCCAGAAAATGTTAAATTATGAAAGTTCTATTTTGAAAACTGTCAAAGAGGTGGTTCACAGCTGTGTTTATACATACATACATAGATATATATATGTGTCTGTAAGCATATATATTTAAAAAAAAATAATGCCTTATGGAAATTCCAGTGTCTATTAAACATCTGAATCCCTAAAAAATGTGGAAATTTGCCATTCCTCAACAGACAACACAAAAAGAACAGTGGATGGTGGAACAGGAATATTCTACTAGACTTTAAGAAAAAATTATGAATAACAAAAGATAGAAGAGAGATTCAGAACAGGAAGATATAAGATGGCAGAGATTTTAATATCTTTGCACGGAATCACTAGAAAATCTCCCAAGTCTTTCTGCTTACCTGAATACACTGGATGTCACTCTCAGAAAAAAACAACAGTCACAAATGTGTTTTATTTCCACCAAAAAAAAACGAAAGGGGAAATTCTCACCTGGGTTTTACTGCTCATTAAATTTACTGATTCCATCTAACAACTGAGAAAATAAATCACATTTTTAACTAGCTAAGGCTTGAGAGAGATGATGAAATTCTTTAATTATTTTATGGCTTTGAGAAAGGGTCACACACCAGAGCTTAAATATGCTATTTCAGATGTGATTTATACTGAAGAGACCTTACAAATAATGTTGAGTGGTCATCTTAATTCGATGAGAGTTATTCAGAGAGACAGTTTAGGACTATGAGAGACTTCATAATCTTTTAAAAGGCCTCCATTCATTAACACATAGAGGATTCTCCAGCTAGTCTACACTTCTGTTTGATAATCAGATTTGTTGAATTATACACAAGCGTTCCATATTAATGTGCAATTAGATCTTAAGATGTGATTAATTATAGTTTTGTTTTTAATGAGTCAATCACAATTTCATTTGTATAAATAAAGCCTAACATATCTCACTTATATTTTGACAGATATTCAGGAAATTACAAGAAAATACTTTTGAAAATTTTAGAAAAAAATTGCATAGTTTATCTATTGTTCTCTGATGATTTTTTCTCTGAAAGTTAAGTAGAATCATAGAATGATAGAATCATAGAATGGCCTAGGTTGGAAGAGACCTTAGAGATCATCTAATCCAACCTCCCTGCCATGGGCAGAGAAGCCCCTCAACTAGACTAGATTTTTCAAGGCTTCATCCAACCTAGTCATGAGCATCTCTAGGGAGGGCACATACACAGCTCTCTGGGCAATTTATTCCATAGTCTTGCCACCCTCATACTGAAGAATTTCTTCCTAAGATCCAGTCTAAACCTATTCTCACTCAATTTAAATTCATTTCCCCTTGTCCTATTGCCGAGCACTCTTATAAGTAGTCCCTTTCCAGACTTTTTGTCGATTTCTTTCAGGTATTGAAAGGCAGTTATAAGGTCCCCCCAGAGTCTTGTCCAGGCCGAACAATCCCAGCTCCCTCAGTCTATCCTTGCAGCAGCAGTGCTTCAGCCCCTGGATCATCTTTGTGGGCCGGTTTAGCTCACTCGGTTGAGCGTGGTGCTGAAACACCAAAGGTCATGGGTTCAATTTCCATTCAGTCCTCATGTGTTGGCTTATCTAGTTGAGAGGCGTCCCTGCCCACGACAGAGAGGTTGGATTAAAATGATCTCTACTGTCCCTTCCAGCCTAGGCCATTCTATGATTCTATGATTGGTATTACTAATTAGACTACTAATCTTTGCTCATAAATATATTAGCTACTTTCCAAATCGTAAGCAGGAACAAAGAAAGGGAGTTAAAAATAAGAAACCCCAAACATAGTAGAAAATGCCTACAATTACAGCGAAGAGAAGCTTTCCTTAACAGGACAATTTAAAAACTTGGTCCACATAAGCAAGTAGAGAAGGTCAGTAGAAGAGGAAGGAAGGGTTCAGGTTAGAGGAAACATCCTAAGTAAAGGTGACTGCATCAACATGTGATTGCATGCCTGCCTGAGCTGCTTTTAAGATTCTTCTTAAATCAGAAGAACTGAATTATTTCACTAAGTAGATTTTTGATTGGATCCACATATACAAGTTCATTAAGAAAAAATATTAGTAAGCTAAACCAAAATGGAAATAACTCTTAAAGGTTAATTAGTGTTAAAAGAGTATGAAGTAATGTTCGGTAGTTCGTACAGTTACAGTAACTGTCATAGTATCAAACCAACATGGGAAATCTATTTGGCTGCACACTTAAATGTATAAGATGTATTCATTATCTTTAAGGGAAAAATTTTTGCCTCATGGCAAAATTTGATTTAGTAAGCTTTGGACAATGATTATTTAGAATACATTCTGAAGCTGTGCCTCTGTTACTTCAATGAGGATGTTTGTTCAGCAAAGGTAAATTCTGCTCATTATTGTTGCAGCTCAGTAAGGTTAATTTTGCACAGTGGACTGCTAGAGAGCAAGACATCCTGTGTAAAAGGTGTCAGATTTTCTCTCTGCCCTCTATCTCTCTGCACCATCATGAAAAAAAGTCTTACTAAAGCCTTATAAACATGGACATTTACATTGGTATTGTTAAATGCATTTGTTCCAGAAAGTTCTCTATGAGTCCCAAACAAAAGCAGAGGAACTCGTATGCAGAAATCAACTTAAACAACAGCAAAGCAGACTGGCTATGCCCACACATGACCTTTAATCTTTGCTGTCAGCCATATAATGTCTCTGTAAACCTATGATATAAATAATGTTTCATGAGTAGGACTTTTTATCCTCTCAGTTCCAAGTGTCTAGAATAGTGGGAGGACATTTATACACTATTATGAGAGCAATGATTTTCATACCATAAAACTGAGATTTTCTCCTGCAAGACTGGAGTGTGGCTTGAGTATATAAAACATTGCTTGAAGTTGCTAAGGTGCCTATGACAGAAAAAAAGAATTATATTTGGTGCAGTCCTATCAATAATACCTCCTTGAAGTGAACCCTACAGTGAAAAAAAAAAAAAACCAAGAAAACCTGACATACACTTGGTCATTATCCTGGACAGATAATTGTTAGAATAGTCTGAGAAAGAGGTAGGAAGTGAGCAGGGAGTATATGATAAGGAGTCCATCACTCAAATGCACTTCCCCAGCATTCTTTTATTTAGCAGAGTAGGCTGGTTTACTATACACCCAGAGAAGTCTTATGAATGAGTGTCCAAAAAACATTGCATGGGGTATTCTTAAACACTGATATTTTTCTCATTTCGTGGAGGAAACAAAACAAGGGGTATCCAAAGGAAAAATGAAAAATTAACCTGATTTATTTGAGAATCACTAAGTCATTCCTTTTTGAAGCTGTTTAAATATTACAGTACAGAAGACTATATGTTTTGTTCTGGAATAATCTTCTGTTATATATTCTGTATACACTGTTTTCCTTTTGCTAATTCCATTTTGTTTCCTTCAAAATAAACATGTCTGAATTTATAAAACAAATTAATACAATAATTATATTAATTATAATTGAAGACTTTGATATAATTGCAAGAAAAACAAATCAAAAAGGCTAGAAATAAAAATAAAATGTTTTGAGAACACCAAAATAAAACCTGTATGCAAATACATCCTTCACACTTAACCTGAAGTGAAATATTATTTGAGATCATCATGTCAGCCTACATTTTTATATTAGGGAGCTGTCAAATCCAGTAGTAGAAGAGTGTTTCAGTTCCACATCCCGGTGTCAAACTGGGAGTCTGAGCTTGTATTCACAATGGGAACAAACAATGATGGACATATGACGCACACATACAGAAATAAATTGCTGGCCACAGCAATCACAGACAGACAGACAACTCTCATGACCATGGCACAAACCACCCCATCCTACTCCCCTCTGTGGCTGTTCAGGATAAAGGCCAATTAGTGGAAAGTATTTATGTGTATATATATACATCTGTGCAACACAGATCCTTTCAGCTGAGACACTTGATCTGTACAGTAGTTTCCCTTGGATCCCAGTCTCCCCAGTTGCTCGCACTTGAACTCAACTCCTGTGCTGCAGCCCCACTCCAGTTGCTGTTACGGACTCTCTTGCACACACGTATCAACTCACAGACACACAAACACACACACACACACTTTGGATCCTTCCAGGAACCAGGATTCCACGAACAGTCTATTCATCAGCTGGATCTTTGCTCTCCCCCCATTGCCTCAGGCACAGATGACCAGGCAGAGAGACAGACAGACACACCCGAGCACCTCAGCTGACCCCTAGGCCAGGATGGTGTTTATCTCACGAAGTTATTTGTCTACCTTGTGCCTCTGTGCTCCTCCATGAGCAGGGAGATGAGATTTTTATCACATAACCAAACATTTTTCTAAAATCACTTTTTTTCACAGAGTCACAGAGTGTTAGGAGTTGGAAGGGACCTCAAAAGATGTCCAACCCTCCAATTTCTGGTCCAACCCCCGCATTTTCAGCCAAAAATCTTCCTCTTTTTTAAAAAATTTTAATTTTAAATAACATATCAACATTTCGATGCACTTAAGCTAGCAGCAAGTATTTTTTACTAGGACAAAGAATTTGTCTGGTTGGATTGGTTTGAACTTTACTGATAAATAAATAATGTCATGCTATATTTCAAATTATATAAGACAGTAATTAAAAAGAAGAGTCTGTGTAAGTGCAATTATTACAAAAAAAATAATATTGTGACTTTTAGGGAGGTCCATGTTAATATTGTAGTTAAAAAACTACTGAGAGCTGATAAGTAATCAGACAGCAGTTTTTGCAAGAATTATATTTGAGAATCTTGGTTTCTTTTGCACTTTTAATTGTGCCTTATTCCCTAGATCAAAAGAAAGATGATGAGTAAGAAGACTTTGTACACCAGAAAGAATTTTAAAAAATAAATTAAAACAGAAGTCCTGTACCTTGAAAAGAATTTGTCTGTAAAACAGAAGAAAGGTGTTTAAAAGAATATGGACATGATTCATTATGGAATACCGTGGAAATTTTCAGGAAACAGCAGCCTAGTTAAGCCTCTTTTGTGCTGATCCACAGGGTATTGTACAGCTTTTGTTCCTGTAAAAGGGAAAAGAACAACTTGTAGCTCTCAAATGAGCAAATACAAAATGCAAGTAAATAAAGGTAGCCTCTGAAGGAAGAAGGAATACACAAGGCAGTACTGTAAATTACATGTGTGACACCAGAACAGATGTTGACATGGAGCGTATATAGCACAAAGCAGAGGTGTTTGTGCAGTGTATCATTTATGGTAATAAAAGCACTTGGATTATTCAGTGTCTTCTTAAACTGAAACAGTATCAAAATGCTGATGTGAAATAAATGTTATTGCTGCTTCATTATAGAGGGGAAGTGGTAAATAAAGGGACAGAAAGGACAGGATTCAGAACACTTAAAGGGGCAAAGGGAATATCTCTAGGATGGTGCTTATATGAGAAGTCAGCCTGATGTTAGGACTTTTAGTCTCCTTGCTACATTCAGTCTTAGCCATTGCCTCTCACAGCACAAAATTTTGACTCGTACTGTCAGACTGAACAAAGAGTCTATGGATGGCAGTCTCGCATAGTCCAACAGATATTTTTTTGTGAGTCTAACACACCTCCAGCCTATGAGAATAAAAATTTCTAAGTAGCTGAAGGTTCACAATAACTTTTGCAATAACCCTCAGTCACCGCAAGCATAAAGAGGTGTCTGGTTTTGTTTCCCATGAGGAAACATTGAGGTGGAAAGTGACTTTGACCTCAGTAAATCACAATTCTGCTTCTGTGCAAGTGTGAGGGACTGCTATGAATGTCTCAGTCTGGAATCTAAATAGGCCACAGCCACCTGCCTGGTGTTTGTCTCTTCTTGCAAGGGTGAGTCAGCACTTTCCTGAGCCCACTGCCCAATCCCTGCACTGGTAGAGCTGTGACTGCAAGAAGCCGGGAGAGGGAGGGGTGACCTCCCCCTCAGAAGCCCCCACCATCCCCCAGACCGGTTCCTAGTAATTTTCCACAAGAGGTAAACAACGTGATGTGGCGGGAACTTGACTGTCTAAAAGGCAAGAACCCTCAGCATTTAGGTATTTTCCTTCCTCCACGAGAAGATTGCTGCATGTGCCATGGTCGTCGTGGGATCCAAGGGTGGTCATCTTTCTTTTTCTATGATTTTATTTTTTCTCTTTTCCTAATCTTAACAAAAAGCTGTCTACGGTAAGGCTGATTCTTTTGCTCACTAAAGGCTCTTTGTTGTGAGGCATGTTGACTGCACTATGTGGACAACTGAAGCTTATCGTTGTTAGTTCTTTATTGATTGGTAAATAAAATTAGTGTTAGGATCTCTGGTGTGACTCACCTCAGTCCTGGCCTGGGAATCAGTGAACCTGAGACATCATCCTGAAAGCTGGGGACATGACAGGAAGGACACACACGTAGACATGCAGGAAAGAGTAATGTGTAGACATTTCACCAAATAGCATTGAACACCTCTGGTTTCCTTCATTGTCCCTTTCCCTGTCCACTTTCTCTCTTGCCCTTCATTATCCTTGACCCTGTACTCAGCACTGGTGAGACCTCACCTCAAGTCCTGTGTGCAGTTCTGGGCCCCTCATTTCAGGAAAGATCTTGGGGTGCTGGAGCAGGTCCAGAGGAGAGCAATGAGGCTGGGGAAGGGACTAGAGGGAAAATCCCATGAGGAGAGGCTGAGGGAGCTGGGGGTGTTTAGCCTGGAGAGTTGGAGACTCAGGGGGAACCTTATCACTCTCTACAACTGCCTGAAGGGAAGTTGTAGTCAGGTTGGAGTCAGACTCTTCTCATGGGCGACTGGTGACAGGACGAGAGGGCATGGCCTGAAACTGTGTCAGGGAAGGTTTAGGTTGGATCTCAGGAAGCACTTCCTCATGGAGAGGGTGCTCAGGCATTGGGATGCACTGCCCAGGGAAGTGGTGGAGTCACCGTCGCTGGAGGTGTTTAAGGAGAGGCTGGATGTGGCACTTAGTGTTGTGACGCTGTTGAGTGATAGGCTGGACTTGATGATCTCAGAGGTCTTTTCCAGACTCAACAATTTTGTGATTCTGTGATTTTGTGATCCTAAGGAATTATATAGGCACCATCTGAGTTATTGCAGGGACACAATATTATCTTACAGCATACCAAAAAAACTTGAAAAGAGAAGAGAGGATGGTTACAGAGAACATGTGGAAGGCCACCAAAGACAGCTTACTAGAACTTTATTTGAAGTATGTATCATATGATGATGGACTTGAATTGGTGGTTGTGCTCTGGACAGTCTACTGAGGTAGTTAAAGGAAATCTTAAGAATTTTGTACTACAATTACTGCTTCAAGTGAGAAATCAAGAGAGTTGGAATTTGTTCAGAACATTTTCATAAGCCTGCCCCTCTAAACATCAGGCCAATCACCCCAAAAACTGTTTCACTGCCTATCATGGTTTTCAGTTGCACCAGGAAAAGAGCCAGCATGTGACACTGCAAGCCTGGAAAAGGCAGGCATTAGATGACATCCACAGCAGCAGGCCTCTGAAGTTAGAGCTCCTGAGCAACTATGTAGAAACGGAAGCACCTGCTCAAGGTACACATAGGCAGTAGAGAGCAGATGAGGGTTTTAAAAAATAACTTTTTTTTTCATTTATACTCTTTCTAACAGTGTAGTTTAAAAACTACTGGAATATAGTGAAGACCCATGAAGATGGTAAAAGGATTGGTGCATCTCTTCTATGAAGATAGGCTGAGAGAGTTGGGTTTGTTCATCCTGGAGAAAAGAAGCCTCAGGGAGACTTCTCATCAATGTACCTATATACCTGAAAGGAATGTGAAAAGAAGACAGACAGGCTTTTTTCAGTGATGCTCAGTGACAGGATGAGAGACAATCAGCACAACCTGAAATGCACAAACCACTTTTTGGTTTGTTTTTTTTTTTTTTATTGTGAATGTGTCTAAGCATTGGAACAGGTAGCCCAGGGAGATTGTAGAATCTTCTTCCTAGTATATTTTCTACTCCTCTCTGGACATGGTCCTGAGCAACCAGCTCAAGGTGGTTCTGCTTGAGTAGGGGAGTTGGAGTACCTGGTCTTCAGAATTCCCTTCCAATGTCAACCTTTCTGTGATTCTTTGATTTCTACCAATGATGGAGTTCAGTTCAGTAACTGTCTAAAATTAACACTCAAAATCTGTGGTTTGAGTTCAGTGAACAAATAACAAAAAAACCCCAGCAAACCATTCACCTCAAATATCTTAGACAGAAATCTCAGTGTGGGATGTCATCCCATGTCACTTATGTACGCATGTCTAAATTTAGGTATTTGTCTTTATCTTTGAGACCCCAGCCCTGCATAACAGTTTAGAAATGCAAAGCAGAAAGGTGTGTTAATGCTCAACCATTCAATAGCATAGACTCAGTTCATGAAGTTGATATTTTCATTATCAAAAACTATACAGTTTCTAAAATTGTCTTTCTTATAGTACTGTAACACAAAATATTACTGTACCTACTTGCCTTCCCAATATCAGTTATTCAAATATTTTCAGTTGTTGGAAGACTTTGCCAGCCGTATGAACTATCACAGGTATAGTTAACATAAGCATGGCTTTCCAAATCTCCTAATCTTGGAGTGAAATATTTGAAAATTAATGAATACTAAAATAAAATGAAATCATTAGTTACAACTACTTCAAGATACATAGATCAAAACAGACAATGTTAAGAATGAAATGTACTGAAAAATCAAACATTTTCTACTGGATAATATATGAAGTCTAGGTTGGCAAAAAAAACCCGGAAAACAACAAATCATAATAAAAAACAACAGTGACAGACATAACAATACTCAATATAAACGATAGACTATATAGACTACAGAAAATAGACAGTAGTAGAATGGCTTCGTTCCAGGAATCAGCATGAAACACATAAGGATAAATTAATAAGCAATAAGAAAAACGCTGCGTTGACAAGATATTAATATCTGAGTGTACCATACATCTTAGTGTACACCTTATCTGTGCTTTTATGTCAGAGAAAAATGTAATGTGAGAATATATTGGGTTTATGTGGCAAGGTTTTCATAGGAGGAGTGCTGCAGAGGTGGCTTCTGTGAGAAGATTCCAGGACACACCCCTGATTTCAGACACAGCCAGTTCTATTCATCTCCAAAATGGACCCACTACTGGCCAAAGCTGAGACCATCAGCAATGCTGGTGGTGCCTCTGTGATAACGTATTTAAGATAGGGTAATTTTTTACTTATTTTTTTTCTCATGGAAAGAAGGGGATTGCACAAATGATCTTTACTGACCATCTCATAGGGCCTTCACTGATTTAGTTATTTTTATTGTGTTCCTCCACAGTATGATGTATTTGGCATTAAAATTTCCATGTCTGTTTGTGCATGTCTTTATTTAGATAATCAGTCAATTGTCACATTAAAAATCCTGATTTTTTTTTTAAATATTACTAAAATGGTTCTTTTGTTTACAAAAGTCAGTAACAATGGGTAAAAATATTGGGATATCAAAATTTAGCTGCTTGTTTTCCTGCGTAGTTTTGTTACTCTTCTTACTTTTTGTTAGTTTGTGTCTGTTTCTTTCTTCATGGGAAAAACTAATAACAAGGAATACCAGCTCAATTTTTCATGTAAACATCTTCATGTTCTAAAGCACCTTGTGTTGAGCAGTTTTTACTGAATAAGGGACAATTCTAATAGTTGTCCAACATTTAATCTTGCAAGAGATAGTCTTCTAAACTTTGATTTTTTAGCTTGATATTTAAGTAATATGAGAAAGAGGTTGCTTAAAAAATTTATTTATTGTAAAAATTAAGAGGCAATAGGACACTGGTCACGTATATGTTACGATGATATGAAAAAATATGTGGTTTGTATTGGCTTATTAGCTGCTGTGTAAAAAAAAAAAGTAACTGATGGTCGTTTTTCCTAGAAAAATTTAGATTTTTCTGATTTATTATTTCTGTAGTATGTTATACAGCACCATACTTCATATTGTTTAATTTAGTTACACCTCTGTGTTGTGGATGTTATAGATATTTTTTCAGTTCTATAAACTAATAAATACAGTCCAGATAAAGATTTATAAATTCTGATTATAGATTCTGAATTATCAATATCAGATGTCCTCTCATATGATTCGATGTAACCATGTCAAATTTCATTGTTGTTATCCAGTTAGCACTTTGGGATAATCCCCATCTGTTTCATCCGGTGTGAAAATTTAAGCGTGACATTTTCACAGGAATGGACTCCAGGCTTTTCTCACTCATGTAGGTGAATAATTACATTACAATCTTCAAAACACTTGAGATCTCAAAATTGGGAGTACTCTTTCTTTTTTCTACTAAAGAAGACTTTGTAGGGTACAGACCTACATTAGGAAGTTTATTAGTCTTCTATTTCATTATTCCGTTTCTTGGGCAGAGACTGCATCATAATTTTTCAACAAGCAAAGTACAAGTAAGTGTTAAAGTTTATGATTTTATAAAAATATTTCAGGGATTTCTAGCTTACTGTTAGGGTTTAAATCTGCCATATCAAGCTAAATTTTTCTTCAAAATTTTAATTATAAGTATATATATACATACATGCAAGTATATAAAGGTATTAATATGAGAATCTCTCTATCAGTTCTGAGAGTTCAATATACTTCTAAAGAAAGCAGAGAAAGCAGCATTGAAGTCGCCAAAAAAAAAAAAAAAAGGAAAAGGAAAATAGTATTTTTATGTAAACTCATGATGCAGAAGGGAAAATAGACTTGTTAGATTCAAACAGTGAAAAAAACCAAAAAATAATTATTTTCATTTATCATTAAGTGGTCTTTATAGTAGGCTATCCTTTTGGTAGCTACTTAATTATTCTTAATTACCTATATAGCATTGTTCACACTTCAGAACATCAAGTTCCAAGACTGTGCAGATGGTATGCAAGGAGCTCTCCCCACAAAGGTTCACTAGGCAACCTTAAGGGTCAGTAACATCAAGGGAGCTTGATGTTCTGACTTTGAGGGAAAATTGCATGGAGCATGGAGTGGAGTGGGGACACCATGGACAAACTCTGTGCACACAAAGGACCTGGAGATATCAAGGAGTCAGTAAACTGCACACTACCCTGAGCCAAGAGTCTGTCATCTTTTGATAGATACTATCCTTTGGGTGAACTATGCTCGTTATAATCTCAATATAATACCAGAACACACCTCCATTCCAAAAGTTACCCTCCTCCAAGGTGTGACCACCCCTCACTGAGCTTGCACACTGAATTTTTCTGGTCTGTATCTTTAAACGTGAAGCAAGGAAAATTTACATCAATTACAATATAGATATGCATGACTAGAGTCACTCAAGCTCCACCCAAAAGGTGACAAATAGTATAAAAAGACCCAAGAGAGGGGGGAATATTAGGTGAAGGTTCCACTGTCATCAGAGTAGGTATCACCACAGACCACCTCTGACTCCTGGGATTGGTCAACAGGCTGAGCCTCTCTTTCCCCCATAGGGATGCATTTGGGTAAGATCTGAACACTTGCTCTCACCAAGTGCTGCCCCAGGATGCTTAGGAAATCGTTATAAAGCTGCTTATATTCTAATACAATGGTAACTTTTGCACATGCTTTGCGGAGAGTCACTATCACTGGCAATCAAAATGAATTTGTATATCTGTTACTTCAGTCAACTATATTTGATTCCGATCTGGCTGTGTGAGTCCCTGTTGACACCGACACACTGAGTTTGGCCGTGTGAGTGTGTCGCCACACTTGTGAAGGCTGGCCTTGTGAATCCAGGGGTGTTGACAAATTGAAGGCACATTGGAGCACCACATTAGTAGTTTGGAATACTAACGCTGAATTGGGCATCACTCAGAACCTAAGCCCAGCCATCCCCAGCAGTCCCCCGATACCTGAGGACAAACTGGAATGCAAGGGAGTTTAGCTTCTGCCAAACTGATTTGCCCTTTCTTTTGACATGACAGAAATTGGCACCTCTTTTTTGCAACAGAAATCATACCTCTTTTGACGCAAGAAATATATTTTACCAATGAAAACTGACTTTGAAGTAAAACTTCTACAGAATCCCTAATTAGCAGATTAATGTAACTGATAACTACAACTACAGCAGTTTCTGCAATATTTTCTGCACAAATTCCTTCAACGGACGACAGTATAAACTGTATGTGAATATATTTTGATCTCTGGATGTCTTTTCATATTCTTCTTTTCTCCCCAGACATTTGAATATGAAAGAGGATATAGGCTTTCCTGCATGGATGTCTTTAGGTAACGTGAAATGCAAATGTGGCATCAATTTTTAATAATAGTAATTAAAATGAGAGGTCTAGAAAACTTTCAAGCATTTTGCATGACATATTCTTCACACAGCAATTATTTTTAGTAGCATTTATTCTCATTTTGCAAAAAAAGAGGAAGATACAGAGATTAGAATCAGAATGTTCTTCTAGGGAATCTTCAGGTGTTGGCCTGATTTTCATATTGATGATAGTGAATTTGCTGTAATTTGAGAAATGATAGTGGGTATTAACTTATATTTTTACTCAAGGTATTTTTTTTATTAAATATCATAAGAAATTAATTCACTTTTACATAACTGACTCATCTGACTGTCATTTAAAATATGTACTTAGGACACTTTCATTTGGAGTCATATGTGGATAAAGGTCCCAGAGTCTGATACCAAAATTAGTTTTGTAGGTGAGCAAAATGACAAATGGATCAGTTCTAATCATGATCATTAATTTTTACTTAATACCAACTCTTGACAACAGTTCTCTTCCACTTTTGGAGATGCAGTCACCTCATTCATGATTAGCCAATATCTGCATGAGAATATCTATTGTAAAAGTCTGACTCCTCTTCTTAGAGTTTTTGAAAGGTTGTCTGCTTGTTCATTCAGCACAAGTAGAGACCAGATAGCTTGATACCCAGTAGCTTAGTGCCTTGATATTTGACTGCCGATAACAGGGCTACCTTTTCAAAAACCATTCACGAGTCAATGCAGAGGGCTAGGAGCACCTGACAGTCTGGAGTAAGGAAGTTTTCTGGGTGTCTTTTAGAATACTCTGAACCAGAGTGCGGAATATAGCTGTAGTGGGTTAGCCCCAGCAGACAGCTCAGCCCCACACAACCCCTCACTCACTCCCCAGCAGTTGGATGGGGGAGAGATTCGGTAGAGTGAAAGTGGAAAAACTGAGATAAAGACAGTTTAATACAGAAAGCAAAAGCTACATGTACATGAGCAACACAAAGAATTCATTCACCAATTCCCACTGGGAGGCAAGTGTTCAGCCATCTCCAAGAAAGCAGGATTCCATCATATACAAGAGCAATTTAGAAAGACGTCTCTCAAAAGTGACTTTAGAAAGACACACTCAAAACATGGCCCCCTTCCTTTCTCTTCACTCAGCTTTATATGCTGAGCATGACACTACACGGTCTGGGATGCCCCTTTGGTCAATTGGAGTCAGCTGTCTCAGTTGTGTTCCCTCCCAAATTCTTGTGCATTCCCAGCCTCCTTGCTGGTGAGTTGGGATGAGGAGCAGAAAAGGCCTTGACTCCGTGTAAACCCAGCGAAACATCTCTCTGTTATCAACACTAGTCTGATCACAGATCCAAAACACAGCCCCATGCTAGCCACTACGAAGAAAATCTATCGCAGTCAAAACCAGCACAACAGGTCATGGTAAGAAAACACAAAATGCTGGAGGGGTCTGATGAGTACTGATGCTGGAGGTAGAAGGGATTTCAAGTTGATGTTCAAAATTGAGGGAAGTTTCTAGTCAGATTGAGAAAATGGAAAGCTATAGACATTGAAGCTGAGGTTGGTTTTTTGAGTAGTATATAAACTGTGGCCTTTTTTTTGAGTAGTATATAAGCTGTGGCATTTGAGGTGTCTATTTTTATTGCTGATTTGAGATTTTTTTATTTAGATAACAATGAATGCAAGCAATACCTTTAGTTTCTTGTCCTATTGATGATGAAAGATCCTTGAAACATCAAATATTTGTTTTACAGAAGAGTTGACATATAGACTAATTTTAATTTTATCTCTGGATACTATAAGATCTTTTTCATTTTTGATAGAGCATAATTTATTTTCTTCTTTATTAGTACACGGAGCATAATTTTCTTTTCAGAGGTACTATGTTGTACATCTAGTTCAACATCACTTGCCACAGACAGGCTTTACATTCTGTGTAAGTACAGATTTTAAATATCATCCTTTTTTAAATCTTTTTAGATTTTGAAAACAGCATAATAAAATTCTTTAATACTACAGACGTGACTTTTAAGATGTTCTCTGCTTTAGCTTAACATCCCTTATGTCTAATGTCATGACTACAACCTCCGTGTTTTTGAATTGAATTGTCAGAACGTGCTAGACAGTTGTTTCAGTGGGACTTCCACATGGAAATCTAGGTTCTCCCAAATGACTTCTGCCAACCTTAGCTAACTACATTGTAATGCTATTGTAATGAAGACAGAGACCTTTAATTGAGCATCTGCTTCCCCAAATGTGCCTGATTTTCACAAAATGGTGTAATATTTTGACTGTTTTTGAAGACTCTGTACTTGAGTCAAGCATTTGTAAGCGAGGCTGTAGAAAATGAAGACTCTCTGAGCAATCTGAGTAAATTTTGTTATATAAATTCTTCCTAATCACGTTGAATTTTTTGTAGTTTCACAGCATATAGACAAGCCAATCCAAAACCAAGCTAATCAGCTGCCTGCTTTATGGAGGTATGTGTCTCAGGTTAGGTTTGCAATATGTTTTTGAGTTTCCAAAAAAAACCCCAAAACTAAAAAACCCCCAACCCTGTATCAACAAAATTTTCCTTAAGACAGACAAATTAATGTGATTTAATATCGGCAGACTATTAGACCACAAAAAGTATGGGAGTTGCAAATTATTTATTTATTTGTTTATTTTTTTTCTCTGATGGTAACATAATATTGTTCCATTGGCTATCAAAAATAAGAACATACTGACTGGAGCTGCATCATACAGTGGTGATTCCTACACAAATTTAAATCATGTCTATGAATTTTCAGGCTTCTTTGATATGACTTCTACAGATGATACATGTGTACTTTCACACTGAGTGTCTCTAAGTTGTTTTTCATAGTATAATAATAGCATTGTTTTAGCTTCGATCTAAAGAGATAAGCCACATGAAGTTTGCATAGAGAGGCAATAGTTTTATTAGATCAGTTTAATAAACAAATGAGTTTTCAAGTAGATAAATTTTTTTTTATATATATGTGTATGGAACAGAAGGATCTGCTTTCAAAATTTAATCTGTGTACTGCCAATGGTAGTTTATATTTAGCTTAGTTATTTGATTCTATAAATATAGGTAAAAAAAACTTGGCAAAAAAAGCTGTGGAACAGAGAAATAGTTACAAATTATAAAGATAATAAATTACTTAAAGATAGTATTGGTGATTTTTTTTTCCTGTGAAACATGCAATGAGCAAAAGTTTTGTTGAAATTTTTTTTATGTCTTGAAAACGGTGTATGAGGTTTAGGTACTTGCTGTATCTCTTCTGAAATCGTTTTGCAAGATTTGTCTTGAGCATCAGCGCTGGGATGTTAGAGAGAGAATGAATGAAGTATGAGTGGTTTTGTCTTCTGGTAGCAAGGAATAATATTCTCATCTGATTTTAGGCATCCAGATTTAGTCAGGCTTGATGGAGCCCTGAGCTATCTGATCTAGTTAAATATGTCTCTGCCTACTCCAAGGGTGTTGAACAAGATGTCCTTTAAAGGTCCCTTCCAGCCCAACACATTCTATGATTCTATGATGTGCAATCATTTGTGTAAAAATAAGTTCCTAACACTCTTGGAGGTACCTTGTGATATCCGGGACATCAGCTTGGGACTGGTAGATACGAAACAGAGCTTACACCAGTCTAGTAAGGATTTACAGGAACATCTTTCAAAGAGTAACTGTAGTCCACACAGTATATTTTATAACCCCTCATATACACAGGTATAATAGAGTATTTAGAGAATTGCTGCATGGGTAGTGATTGTTTGATCTCACCAACAGAGTGTCACATTTGACACACCACATGAAGTACACTATATCTGAAGTATATAATTACATATGGAATGGAAGACTGGAAGTAAAAGCAAAACAATATGTTCCATTGCAAAAACAGAATTAAAAGAACTGATTCTTAGTGACCAAGTATATGACATAACTATAATATAAATAGCTCTTCTTATAGATGTCATTAGTTTTATAGAAGAGTACATCTGCTGTGCAAATACAAAAAAAAAAAAGGAGTGATTATGAATAAACTTAAACTTTAGGAATTCTTATGAACTCTGAGCAAAATGTTTTAATTCTGAATTTTTACATACTCCAAGGAAAGTGTTTTAACTGAAATATTGCAAAAACCCAAACCCCATGAATTTTAAAGGCATAGCTATTGCCATTATATCTTACACAGGAAGATTAAAGCATGTAAAATATTCATGTGGAGAACAGAAACAGGTGAAAAACTATTTTAAATATAACAATTAAATGATAGGCATCTATTTAATTGCAAGAAGCATGCAGCAAAAGATAACAGCATTATAATAATTTTCAATGCTGTTGGTTTATCACTGTTTTGTATTTATTATAGCAAATGAGAAATTTCTAGGTGTGTAATCCCTAAGAAGCTGTTTAGGCAAAAATCCAGGAAGCGAATTCGGTAAATATTAATGAGTTGTAAAAACAGAAACCTTGCTGTGACTAGTTTGTGGTTAATACTCCTTTAATGAAAAATATCTGTTTCTTCATTTAAAATGAAATTTCTAATGAAAAATCATTAAATAGAAATCCACAACTATTTAGTGGAGAATTTTGACACCGTTTAGACTGCACATTTTCAGTGAAGGATTTTGTCATTGTTAAACTTTACTTTATCAAAAAAAGCAGCCAAGTATTTATATCCTAGTAAATATGTGTAGACAAATAAGCAGTGTTTGGTCAGCATAAGCCCCCATGAAAAAGAAGAAAGACATTTGTGGAAAAAAAATAACAGCGAAATTTATTCACTTTAAAAAAAAAAAAAAAAAGGCTCTGGTCTCTTCATGGGAGAGTTAACATGGCATCGACCTGAAGAATTTAACCTCAGTGTAAGAGTAATTTTCCATTATATTACATGAACTCTTATACTAAAGCCTCTCTTGAAATCAAGTGTGTATTTATCAAAAAAAAAATAACATGGAGTTCTAACACACTCTCCTAACTTTGTCCTTTCACATTGAATTGTAAGATACTTTGTCTACTGCAGTGAAGTTGAAATGAGTGACCTTTGAATCATCATATTAGGTTATATGATACAAGGTCATCTGCACACCTACAGAGGGACTCAGAGAGACAGTGGTAGGAGGGGGATCCCACATAAAACCCTGCCAGGGCAGTCCCAGTTCCACCACCATGGGGATGGGACCCAACTGTGCACCCACATGCCTCTAAAGGTGAGAACACAGGGATGGCTGCTATTGGAACCAACCAGCCAGAGAGGGGAGCAGTACGAGGCCGTTGGTGCTCTCTGTGTTCATGTGAGGTCTCCGAGTGTCTGCCCATTACCTACGTGACTGACCACATATGTGTCTGGCGTATATGTGTGCTCTAGGTCCATGGGCCTGCTTCAGTCTTGCTGCTAGTTTGACCTGGGGACAAGGAGCTGTGGCAGCTTGATCTCTCTTGTCTATGACATATTTTCCTCTAACAATATCAATTTGCTATTTGTATAAAATGTCTCCTAACTTCCAGGTAACCCCTTATTTATGATGTATCATTGTAAAATTTTCTTTATAATATTTTCAGTACATTTGAAAAATGACAGAGATTAAGTTTAACTTCTAACAATTTAAAATGTTTAATAAGCAACTGAGAAGATAATTGAAACTGCTATAAACAACCTCACACAAAATTACATTTTGATGTGAAGAACTTTTGTACAATATCTTCTCCTCAGTTTTAGTTCATCTTGACTTTTCCTTTGAGCTTCAGGTTCAAATGAACTTCTCGCTTCAAAGTAAGATTCGATCAATCCAGCTGAGTTGCTTTAGCTTTCATGTCAACACCCAGTGAAACTGCATGCACTTAGTTCATACAATTCCATAACAGACCCATTTTGTTTCTTGAAAGCTTTGTGTGCATTAGGAAGTCTGCTGAAGAGTTTCAAGTCTGCAGAAAAATCCCAAGTTCCAGTAAATTACCCAAGCTGTATTGTTTGTAGCAAATAGCACAAGATGCTGAAGCATGGTTAATGACTGAACTACTGAAAAAAAAAACAGAATGAGAGGAGCTTGGCATTGCAGATGTGTCAATGAGTGTAATTTACTTTTCATAGGAGCTGTTTGCTACTTGATCGTAAAGGATTTTTATATGGTTCTTTCAGACAGTTTTGAAACTGATATTTCTTCCTGCCATCATGCTCAGTTCGATTCAAGGGAAAAATCTGATTTCTCATCTTTCTTTACATTTCATGGCACCCCATCCTTAGCCCCATCCCCACATATAATTTTCAGATATTTTGGACCAAGTGCAAAGTTTCATTTTTAGCTTACATAAAATTATTTCAGTGAAACATTCTTCATCTTTTTATAAGAATTATCTCTAAGTGTGTACAGTTCAGTTTGAATATAGTACCAGTAAAGGAATAATATGTTTCTTTTCCAAAATGAGTGTGAGGAATGAACTGCTTTGTTTATTGCTAGCTTCATGTCATTATTTCGCTTTTCTTAAAGGATGTGGTCAGACAGGAGGGAATGATGACTTTTGTTTCACTTTTCTTGACTGCTCTCTGTTGAATTAAGTAGAACTTGTTGAAGAAGAGGGAAGTCTTTCTGTGGGATCAGCTAGGGTTGCTGAACTGGAGGAACTGTCTGGAGTGCAGAGAAGAGTATTCAAACATGCAGAAAGAGTAATAAAAAAGAAGGAAGACTTCAGCACATGGAGACTGGGAAATTGCGATGAACTGGAACAGTCTGATCTGTAATACAATGGAAATTAACTTTGTGGGATTCAGAAAAGACCAAAGATTTTGTTTCTGAATAGCACTGAGTTACTGGAAAGAGAACAAGCATGCAAAAACGATGTATGAAACATGCGGGTGTTTCTGTATGACCTTTGTAATTGTTCCCAGAAGTTGTATTATTACCCTTTGAATATATGTTCCAATATTCTACTTAAGCCTTTGTGTGAAATTTATAAAGTTTTTGATATTTTTAAGGGGTAAAGTAAGAAAAATCTAAAAATTAACTCAAAGCCTTATCTGTAATATTTCATTTCAAGAACTCAAGAAGATTTTTTGGTTCAAGACAGTTTAAGGATAATTTAGCATTGCTAGAACAGTGTGATCGCTTCAATATCTCATGGCAACATAGCAGTTTCAGCAAGGTAAAGGAATATTTGTCTGTAGCCTTAACAATTCAAGTTCAACTTGAAGCTAAAACTGATGTGTACACATTTAACACTTTGAGACATTTTTTCTTCTTACACGTAAAAGAATTTATATTAATTACTTAATCTGAAAAACTTTAAGATTTGAAGATGTTTCTAATAACTGCTTAAGTGACCGTACTTCATGTCATTTTTACTTCCATAAGTGTTAATAACTGTTGCAGGAACATTCTGCCATTCCCTTGCCAAGGGAACTATTTTGCATATATATATATTATTTAATATTCAAGAATATCTATGGTATAGCTACACAGCACATAATAATAGGACCATGCAAAGACATGATATCTAACCTTTCTGACAAGACAGCACGAGAACACTTCCCAGAAGACCAGTGTCTCCTAGCACTCATCTTCCTCCTGAGTAACTCAGGCCACCACAGACTCCTGCTCTAACCTGAGGAGTCTGCAAAAAACCAACAGAGTCAAAACTGACCTAACTTGAGTTCATGTTATATGGAGAGTAGAGTCTGCAAAAAGGACTCTTCTTTCTTCTGTACCTTTGCTTCTCGGCTGAAAAAAAAATCAGATTCTGGAGCAGAGTAACAGGGCAACCGGAACTTAAGACCTGAATGTAAAATAAGGGCAAGAAAGCTAAGTTTAGTTGGACTCTTTTTCCTGTGCAACATTTACTTGTGCAACACTTGCTTTTTTCTGTACTTTTTGCTACATGTCACATTCACCGTAAGATTTCTGGGGATTTGTGGGGTTTATTTCTTAATGTTTCATGATGTTTTGTGTGTGTTTTGGTTTGGCTTTTTTTTGATATTTTTAGATCCAGAGTGAGGTTCTGTTGCATAGAAATTCTGCAATGTTTTTGTCTTTACTCTCATTTTCTTTAGCTCTCATTTTCTTTAGGAATATGTTGTAGCCCAGAAGATACTTGTTTTCATAATCAAATGAATTGTTTCTAAAAATGTTTGCCACCAGTGTGTCACAGATGAAACAACACACTTCATTTACAAGAAAGAAGCAGCAATATGTTTACTGATATAAACCAGCAGTTTAACAAAGTTTGATAGTAAATGTGACAGTGGTTTTACAAGATTTAATGGTAAGGGACACTTGATCATTTACTTGATAGAGGACAGGGTCAGACAAAGCTGTCAGGGAGACCCTCCCATTCAGTCATGAGGTGTAGAGTAGACGACCTTGCATTCTAAACTCCCCAGAGGG
>CM036617.1:51303753-51408820 GCA_020746105.1 Trogon surrucura
CAGCACTGAGGACTACCTGCTGCTATCTGCAATTTCAGCCCTGAGACTAACACTACAAGAACAGAGAAATAATTGACCTAAATATTCCACAAGTCCTCTATTCTGTCCCCCAGCAAAAGCCTTTTAGCTGTCCCTTCAGGGTTCCAGATAGAACACTGTGGGTTTTGCTCCTGGGGACAGTGTACAACACTCCTAGAGGAACAACCACATACTCACTTCAAAATTGTCTTAGTGATGTTTGTTTGCAACAGTTCAGCTGCAGCAGGAGTGAATGTACCTAAGGTGATGCAGGAGTCCAAAAGAGTTGAAAAAGCATGAAAATATTGCATGAATAAGCAACTGGAATATAATTAGCATCTAAGTTTGACACAACTTTGGGACTGGTAAATCCAGATGGTATTTATAAGAGGTCTACATGAAAGAATATGCATAGAAATTTTTTTGATTGCCAAATTCTGCCCTTCAAACAAATTCATAAACTGTCTTATGCTACGGTACAGTCTCAGATTGTTCCCTCTTTCAGTGAGATATCAAAGGCTTGTTTCTGAACAGGTCTAGGAAAGAGAGGAAACTAAGTAGTCAGGGTCCAAATTGGTAGTCCCACTATAAGCTCTAATAACCTTAAGGTATTTCTCAGTTGTGTCAACTTGATAACAATTCTGCCCACGCAGTTGAACTAAGCCTAAAAGGATGTCATGCTTGTACAGAAAGGGACACCAGAGTTGCAAAATAACACTGTTAAGGCTACCTGATCAACTTTAATGTAGTTCTTCATGTATAGATACAGAGATATAGTCTTAAATTACATTCCCTATTTCTGGTTCCATTCCTCCTCCATGCTCCCGATTCATTTCTAACCATCGAGTCCCGCAGTTTCCTCTCCCCCTCCTCTCTTTCTTCTTCCTTATGCCCAGCATCCCACTGAGCCATGGTAGGCAGCTGCAGTACCTGCATTTACGCAGGGAGCATAATTTTCTGGCAGTTCAGTGGATTTCTAGCATGTTGCCGCAGATGGCATGGGGGAGGAATGGGGCTTGTTCATTAAAGTCTCAGTAGTCTCTACTGAAAAAACAGATTTTTCTTCTGAAACCTTACAGCCTGGCAAAGATCACAGACAGCTGAAAGCAGATTCTTAATACCAAGGTTGCCTGCTACCCCATAGCTAGTCCTTGGCTCAAGTGTAAGAATCCTAATGCTGCTGAGAAATAATCTTTCTGGCATGGACGGAAGAACTGGAATACCCGCAGCCATACCTCCCTTTGCAAACATCTGAATAGAGAACAAAATAAATCAGTCCATGACAATGTGAGACACAAAATTTGTCAAGCCCAGTCACTACTCATAAGTGAGTACCAAAAACTGGACCTTTCTGAAAATATTACACAAACTTCAATTGTACCTGTCCTACCAAACACGTCTCTAAGAGTGCTAGTGAATATTTTACAATGAGAACAACAGAACTGTTATCTAATATACCAGTATGTGTGAAATTTGATTAAATTTCACACATTGCAATCTGAATATTAAAATTCCTGTCCATTAAGGTCTGACACAGGTAGACAGCAGTTTACAGGGAACTAAGTATCCAAGTACTATATTATCTGTATTACAGCAATGAAGCTGCACAGCTCGAGGGCGTTGGTTTTGAAGGAAATTATAACATAGCTGACTGACATCTTGCATTTGCTTCTCTGAGAGCAGGAGAGAGAGTGAAGCGAGGTAAAGACTGATGGAAGATAAAAAGGAAGGTTCTAGATCCAGCTACAGCAAGGCCTGTTTTGAATCTGTGCTAGTACAACAGGAGCACACCAATGTATACTCAAAAGAAAAGTTTGATCCTTTATATGTAAGAGATAATGACCTTTTTTTCTTGACAGCTAGTGAAATACTTTAAGTAATGGAGGAGGTGGTATGTAACGTTTGCTGCCAAAGGTCAGTCAGTACTGCTGTTCGCTGACCATCTCGCTCCCATCGTCCTGCCACAGCAGATAATGCTTGTGTCTCAGATCAGTAATCTAGGCACAATTTTCAGCTCAGATTTATCTTCATCTGAGCAAAAATGTTGCATCTTTGCCACTGGATCACCTGTCAGATATGACCTTTTTGTCCAATTAAACACCCACAACACTCATCCATACCCTCATTCACTCAGGTCTTAGTTCGTACTACCAGCATCTTTCTTGCTAGTCTTTTTTCCCCAAACATAGTTTCAAATCTTTTGGTTTAACCATGTCAGCTCTCTTTTCAGTAACAATCACTTTTGTTCAGCCATAGTAAAACATCACTTATCGGTATTCACTGCTAGCGTCCCAGGCAGCTTATCCAACCTTATATACAGCCGTTCACTCATTATCAGGACATCATATATTGCCTTCAACCAGCCCAGCTTCCAGCTTCTAAGGGGACAGCAACAGTGAAAACAGTGAGATCCTGTATAACACCAGAGTGTGCCAGGGAACGGGGCAAAGGGAAAGTAAAAGACATAAGAAAGACAAAGAAAAGGAGAAGAGAAGCTCTTACGGTTCCTTAGATTCTTACAACAGAATCCCTATTATATTTTTAACAAATACAGTGGCTTTTTAACTACCTGTTTTCTAGCACTGAAAATGCAGAGGTGTTAATGTGAGCTTTCGTGAGTATACCTCTCCAAGATCCTCCTGATGGCATTCCAGCAATTATCTTACAGACTGGAGCAATATATAGGAACCTATGAGCATAAAAGAGAAAGTTAAAGTAATTGGTGTTTTAAACACATCTGAAATTATATTTGTTTAAGGATTTTTTATCTTTAAAATGTACTGTCTTGCTTTGTACCACCCTGATGCTTGATTTTAAGGACTTACTCCAAGCTCCTTCTGAACTTCTCTAATCTTTCTCTTTGGAGACTTGTATGAATTATGCACATAACTTTCATTTCTGTGGACTTCCTTCTCTGGGATGTGCTGACTGTAATGTTGAGCTAGTTTCTTAGCAAATGTAAATCTACACTGCTTTACTAGCTTTCAAGGTGCCAGGATAATTTATGCAAGATGAGGTTATGGGGCACAGTTTTAATCTTATTTTATTTATTGGAAAAATATATATCAACATTTATTTGTTTGGCACTTCATAGGCCACAATGATAAGAACTTCTGCTTTTCCACCTCATTTGATTACCAGAAGATATTTTTAGCATATAAATGTTAATCATCTGTGCGAACAGGAAGATACCTGTTTACACTGAGTATGTCCAGCTATCACTGAAATACTTCCTAGGCCTGGATTTTTCCCTCTGAACCAGATGCAATTCCTTTTCAGTGATTTAATTGCTTCCTTTCCATTTAATTATTTTGAGGATTAACTGCAGGCAAGTGTATTCCAATAATAGGCTCATCTACAAAGAACAGGAAGCTTTCCCTGTGGTCCAGGGAATTCACTACTTCCGACTACAGCTCAACTATATAGAGATCAGGTTTCCCTTTGCCCCTGGGCTTTATGTGTCACCTTGTCTGTTGGAGCATGGGGAAATGTCATGGGATGAACTGCTTGTTCTTAAATTCGCATACAGAGCTCCTGGCAGGAAATAGTAAAATCCTTCTTCTCATCAGGACAAAAGATGCAAATATTTCAGGCTCAAGCATTAAATTATTAATTATATACAATGAATATTAATGACATCTACAATAGTTTCCATCAATAAATTTCTAGGGGAAAAAGAGTTAAAACTTGATATTTTTTTGTTTGTTCATAGTGTTAATTGGGCAAAGATCCTCTTTTCGCCCTAACATGCGTATCAAAAAGCAATTGGTCCAATCCGCATTTTACTGGAACTGCTTTGCTTCCAAGCTGGACTGAGATTATTGCTGTCTGTATGTGAAAAATGACATATCATGGCAATTTGTTTTCACTTTCTTAGTGGAGGGTTGAGAGACATGTTGAGATAATTTGTGCTTCAGGGATTAAGGAATTTACAAGAAACATCTTTCAACTTCAGTCTACACCAAAGTCCATCAGAGAATTTTATGCTGAACTAGTGCTCGGTGACGGTGAGCACCACACACCCGACTGACCCCTCACAAGAACAGACTGTAGCAAGCACACATAACAGCATCATGATCTCTTGCACACTCACTGATTAAAAGAAGCTCATGGGATGCAGGCGGGGAAAAAAGACCAGAAAACACATGGCAGAAATCTGCAGATAAAATAGACACTCTAACTCCTTCCTTTTTCTATAGCACAATTCTCACCAGTTTATGCGTCAAGAGACGTAAACCGAAAGATTTCTGTAGCTAATGCTAAAGCAAATTATACTGCTTTGGGTTAGTTTATTTTTCAGACAATGCTTAGGAAATATTTTTAGTCAAGTACTTTTCTTTCAAAAGTAGTTATGCACAAAGTATTTTCCTGTCTCTCAAATTCTAAGAACATTTTTGTTTATAAATGAAAGGCTTGTGACTCACTAAATAATAGCCATCAGGTGAACAATGTATAAAATGCGTCTCCTCTCCTCTCCTCTCCTCTCCTCTCCTCTCCTCTCCTCTCCTCTCCTCTCCTCTCCTCTCCTCTCCTCTCCTCTCCTCTCCTCTCCTCTCCTACCTCTCCTTCCTTTTAAAAGGTTTATTCATATAATAACCATACTTAAATTTGCCCCAATTATTGACATTCTTAGCAAAGAACAGAGAATGAATGTACCTTTAATGCAGCGAAAGACTTTTTGGCTCATTTTGGGAAGTCTTCAGATAAAGATATCTCACTAAGCATTTTACATTGTTTCCACGGTCCAGTGTGAACAGGACATAATTTAAAAATGAAATTTTCGAGAATAAGTAGCATGTTGGAATGACATGCTCATTTTTTTCTATTATATTTGCAGTATTTTATCAAGTTGCAACAAAACCGTGAACAAACAATAAAAAAACAACAAGAAAGAGATCATCTCTGTATTACTTGCTTAAATTCACTTACAGTTTTTAAGTTGCAGATTTTGGTAGTTTTTCTCATTCCTCACTTCTAAATGAGATCTTATTAGATTATTCATTAAGCAATTTTTCTTTGCCATCTGAAAGACAGCATTGGGTATAACTTGCAGGTAACACAAAATATTAAAAAGGAATACATTCTCTTAGGTATTTAGATTCACTACATTACATACACATTGTTATGTACAGTAGCATTCAAAATAATCTTGAGGGAAAAACAACAGGTGAGGCGTATTATTTGACATCAGAAACATGTCTGAGGTTAGCTGTGGGATGCAGCTGCTGATCTTAAGGGGCACCCAGGGTCACTTCATGAGTACAGGGCTTCAAGGCTAAACTCACTGCACAATGTGACAATGATCAAAACCATACTATTGTTTTTTACATAATAGCATGCAAATTATGTGAAATGTATTGACAGGCTGAATTCAATTTGTCTCTTGGCATATTAAAAACCAAATAACATGGATACTCTATAGGAGATTAATATAAGATTTGGAATAATAAATTTCACACTGAATGCCAGGTTCTAGAGTTAGCCTGAAATTAGGAGTCACCTTGGAAATTATTTGGAAGATAAAGTATGGGTACAGATAAATAACTCAATTGTTAGCAAGTTTATTTAACATTTACCAGAATATGCCACTAGTACACTTGAGCTTTCTCTTTATCATTTCCATAGTGCCTAAAACTAAGAAGTCAACTTGATATGAAAACCCATACAAGATGTTGTTTACTAACTTATTCTCTCTTCATTAATTATCTTTGTTAAAAATATTATATGTTTCTGTTAATATTAATGAAATACATTACATCTCCTTTCTTTCACTGGATATTGTAACATCTTCTGTCCAAAAGCAGAAGACAAATTTGTAATATCTATAAAAGTAAGAAGTCTTTTCCTCTACTAAGGAAAAATCAGTCCTACAAATAAAAGTAGACACATTTTTTAAAAAAAATATTCAAGAAAGTTCCTGCACATCTCACCTTAATGCTTCAATTCCACAGTTTTTTTTTCTCATGTTGTTTTTGTCCAGTCAATTCTTGATTTCAATCATCCATCAACTGTGGTTTTGATTACCTCAAAAATTACTTTCCTTTTGCTTGCTACATGTAAAGTCAGACTCAGAAAAATTGTTATTCTCTTAAATTGGGGGGAAAAAAACTGTATAATCACAAGGAAAATATATATTAACTGCTCAGGGATATTTGCTACAGAAAAAAAAATTTCTTGGAAGATGAGCATGATATATTGGAAAGATGCTATAGTATATTATTTACCTTAAATAGGAGAAAGACATAAAGCAAAACCTCTACCTTAAAATCCCCTTTCCCTTTCTATGTCTATGATAAACTCTGATGACGGCTGCAAAATTCTAGTGTTCTAGTATACATGATTTCTGTATATACCACTATTCTGACAAATGCTTGTCTAGAGATATAAAAGAAGATTCCAATTAACACGGTTTTCATTATGTCATAATATCTTAAACGATTTCCTAATTCAAAAATATCTTCAGATCATTCTTGAGTGCCTGCAAGTACAAAAGCTGATATTTGTTTTCTGGTAGCAGGCAGGGAAATCACAGATTTCTGCCGAGCAGAAAAGGATCATGAAAATTACAACAGAACGGCCACACAAAACAAAATCTCGAATGGGACCTATGTTTATAGCACCAGTGTTAATTCAAGTTCTATATCTTTGATGCATGATACTTTGGAAATTATTTCTACAGTGAGGAGTTCTTCCTGGCACCTAATTCTTACCAGCTATGATGCCTATTTACAATTTCTTTCTGGATATTCCCTCATGAAAGGCACAGCAGGAAATAAGACTATTGTAAGCCTGTAGATCAAGAAATGTTATTACCATCACTGAAATTGTCAATACCGGGGAATTGGGGACCACTGTGATGAAAAAAGTCTGAGCAATTGAGACACCAGGAAAATCTCAGTTCTTCAAATAGCCACTTATTTTTTACATTCAATAATATGTAATCTAGCAACTAAGAAGCACATGTTAAGCACTCAAACTAGTGAAGTACGAAATGTATGATAGGATGTTGGTTCTCATGTCTTGCAGTGTTTGCTGATTCTTAATTTCAAAGACAGAGAGAATCAGACTCTGGGGACACAGTTTGAAGGAAGCTAAACACAAAAGGGTTAACTTCTCTGCCCCAAACTCCAGTGTTTATCACTTGTATTAATGTATTAATTTTCCATAGGTCAAGATCTCTCTAGTGTGAAGAATTGTTCGCTGTTTTCGTAGGTCAAAACCAGATGATTTTGATTTCTGGGATCTAGTTCATGTCACCTCATTCACATATGTGTTTGCAGCTGGGTCCTGGCAACAAGAAACTTACCCAAATGAGTTTTACCACTGATAGTGAGAAAGCTGTATTCCCCCTAGTCTGGGATGCCTCCCCTCACAGTGGTTGCCAGGTAAATTTCAGAGAAACTGCTGGAAGTTTCTGGCTAGTTTGAGTCCAGCCCACCAGCCTAGGTGTAAACAAAAGAAGTTCGTTGGTAGCCAATGGGACTTTGATTGACCACAGCTCAGATTTGACTGAGCTTTCAAGCGGAGTCCTGTCAGAGGTGTGTTGGAGCAAGTCCCTTCGGACCAGCAGGTCCTGCAGCTGGGGCACAGCATCCGCCTTGGTCTGGGATGCCAGCCAGGGTAACTCCTCAAGATTGAGAGTCCTTGTCTTTATGTGGGTGAGTGTAAAAGAAATCTGGATCATTATTCTAAGTTTAGGAGTTGAGTGCAGTGCAGTAATTGCTCTTCTCAACTGATACCAGAACTTGTGAATTTGGAGGAGCTTTCATTTCTTAATAAATCAGATTAATTATGCTTGTGGATTAATTTAGAATGGGAGCACTCCTCACAGACAGGCACATAAAAATGAATCACTTCATATGTTTTAATTAAAAATATACAATATGATAAAAAATACTTTTACTTATAGTCATATTTAAATTCTTGCATATAGAATTGTGAGGAACTATAGTGTTCAATAGAACTATTTAGCGTAACAGTATCAAAAAACCCACCCTGACTTTTTAATTTATTGAAATCATTATTAATAATAGGTCTTATGGACTACTATTGTGTAAATATATATTTAAATATATTAATTTCATAACAGTATTAGTGAGATAGAAATGGCATCTGAAGATTGCATTTACCACAGAAGATTAAAAATCTATACTAAAGCAGACGTATATATTGAATATATGATTTGTTCGATGGATACTGATTGGAAATAAGAATAACATGCCCTAATATACACAGCATCACATAAGAATGTAGAAAATCAGCAGCAAATAAGTGAATTTAAGTCCTGAAATTATAAACGTGATCAAATAAAGGCCAGGCCAGTACAGAAGTTCATTTCTCCTTTCCTGTAACTGTTAAGACAAATTCTTTATCCTAAGTAAGATGACCATGAAAGTCTAGCTATAATTATTTACTGTAAGATTTCTATCAACATGTCTTAAGATAAAGGTAGTGATAAATTACATCAATGTAGTTTTGTCTACAAGGTACATATTTAATTTTAAATAGTTGCCCAAGCTTTTTCCATAGCCAATGAGGAAACACTTATTTCCAGAAAGCATTTTGGTTAATTAATTTAGAGGGAAGAAAACAGCCTCTGAAAACTCCTTTTTTTTTTTTTTCCCTCAGGTTATAGAGAGATTTTAAAGTAGTTGCTGAAAACATTAAATACCTGCCTATATGTTCACTGAATTACATATCAAATGTTTGAAGTTTCCAGAAAAAAAAAAGCACAAAAATATCAAGTCAGTATTTTTTAGTATATGCTTCATTTTCAATCATTGTATCTTCCACAAAACGTTTTTATGTTCATGTTCCTCAAAAAAGTGAGACAAACTTTTGTCGCAGTTTCACCTATAATAGAGTTAATTTTCTTATTTGTCACTGGTATAGTGCTGTGTTTTGGATTTAGGATGAGAATAATGTTGATAACACAGGAATGTTTTAGCTGTTGCTGAGCAGTGCTTACACAGAGACAAGATCTTTTCTACTCCTCATCCCACCCTACCAGTAAGGAGGCTGGGGCTGCACAAGGAGTTGGGAGGGAGCACAGCCAAGACAACTGACCTCAGTTGGCAAAAGAGGTGTCCCATACCATATGATGTCACGTTTAACGTATAAAGCTGAGGGTAAAAGAACAAAGCGGGGAACATTAAGGATGATTGTGTTTGTCTTCCCAAGTCACTGTTATGTGCAATGCAGCCCTGCTTTCCTGGAGATGGCTGAACACCTGTCTGCCATTGGGAACTGGTGAATTAATTCCTTATCTTGCTTTGCTTATGTGTGTGGCTTTTGGTTTAGACTGCTTTATCTCAATCCACGTGCTTTTGCACTTTTATTCTGATTGTCCTCCCCACTCTGCTGAGTGAGTTAGCAAGTGGCTCTGTGAAGCTAAGCTACTGGATATCATTAAATCAGGAAAAACAAAATTAATTTTATCCAATTTGATTATGAAGGTAAATTAATAGCTAGTCAGACAAACTTTCCACAGAAATAGAGGATATATTCTTGATTAAAAAAAAAATAACAAAAAAAAAACCCAAAAGCATGTAAAGAACCCCACAAAACATAGGAATTTTTTTCAGGCAATTTCACCCTATCTGTATGTCCTGGGTTTAGCTAAAAACCCAGTCCTGTTTAGTGAATTTTACTTTTCAGTTTAGTGTCTTCTAAAAGGCTGCACGTTCTGAAGTCAGCAGCATGTTTTTGCAGACAGTGTGTGCTACTGGCAGTGATAACACCTGATGTTTACAGTCACTGCCTGGGACTGGTATGTAGAAAGGCTCTTGCTTATACTTATTCCTATAGTGACCAAGGCCACTGCTGGCTCTTGTGTGCCACGCTGGGGGTGCTGGGTAGTAAGAGGGGGGCACAAGGAAGTAAAAGGTGGCACCTCCGGGGGGTAACAGACAGGACAGGTGACCAACGAGAGTATTCCATCCCATATACGTCATATCTAGTATAAATTGAGTGATCACGAGAGTTTCGTCCCTTTTGCCCTTTTTGTTTGTCCCCTTTTCGGCCCTTTTGCCCCTTTTGCCCTTTTTCGGCCTTTTCGCCCTTCTTTTCTGCAATGGCCGGTGTCCAGAGAGGACTCCATCTGACCTCCTGCTTTTGATCCGGATCCTGAGTTCCCGAATCCAGCTCCCTGCATCCAGCTCCCGCCGCCGCCGCTGAGCCTGGGGTTTCCCCAGTGCCTCCTGCTCTGCAGCACCAGTGGTGATTTCTATCGGGGGAGGGAGTCGGGTTTGATATCGGGCTACTATCTATAGTTGTATATAATTCTTTACTTTTATCTTTTCACCATTATTCCTATTATTTTCATTTCATATTAAAGCTGTTCTAGTTTTTTTTCTTCTCTCATCTGTAAGTCTCTCTGCCTCATTCCCTTTTCTCTTCCCGTTTGGGGGGGGGAAGAGGGGGTTAGAGAGCGTCTGTCCGTGTTAGTGGCCGGCCCAGCCCTAACCCGCGACAGATTTATTGGCGCCCAACGTGGGGCAAGAAAACAAACACCAATCAGGCTCAGACTATTTTACCAGCTATTTAGACACAACTGGGCTCTGATATATTGCCCGCATAGTTTAAATTCCATCCGGCGCATTTGAGAGCGTATCAGATCTTTTCTTTGAGAGTTCTGAAGGGTTAGAGGAGAAAAACCGGACAGCTCACATCATGTTATCGGTCGGTGAAATGTTATGTCATGTACTTTTAAATGTGGGTTCCTCCCTGGGTGTCAAAATTTTGTCCAAACTCTTGAGTGTGATTTGGTATATCGTTCTGTGGTTTGCCTGTTTTGGTTTCATGACAAGATTTCTCACTGTACTGGTTTTTTTTGGGTCGGTGTATTCTGCAGTAATTTGGGTGATCGGCATACCTGAATACCTTAAGAGCACAATGATGAATTTTGTTTTTAACTACACTTTCAATTTCACCTTAGGAAATTATACCAATTTGTTTGCTAATCTGAGTATACCAGGTTTTGGGGATTGTGATTGTGATTGCGAATGCAGTTATTTTAATCGAAAGATTGAATTGTTATTGATTCTGATGTTAATGCCCATGAATCTCTTGGCATTGTGGCGTTTCTGTAGGAATTTGTGCAAGTCATTGAGTATCACTGTGTCCTTTAACACTCAGTGTGTATCAGCAAATGTCGCCCCTGTGACTAGAAAGAAACATCGTAGAAAGTCAATTGCCCTACCAACAGATAACACAACTCCAGGACAAAGTCCTTCTAAAGTAGCACCATCAGATGACTCAGACTCAGACTCAAAAAAGAAAGCTGGTCCCCCAACAGATTCAGTATTAGAAAGGTTAGTTACGGCCTGGAAGGCAAGTCATCCATCATCAGATGGTTCTGATTCAGGACAGGGTCCTTCCCAACCAAAGTCATCAGATGGTTCAAAGCCACAAACGGACGTAGTTGTCAAACCTTTAACTCTGAGGGACATGCGAGATGTGAGAAAGGACTTTGGCCGTCGTGAGGGTGAATCATATTACAGGTGGCTACTCCGGTGCTGGGATAAAGGAGCCGAGACCATTAATCTGAACGGTAAAGAAGCCAAACAGCTGGGATCCCTGTCTGGAAACGCAGGCGTTGACACGGAACTTGCAAAAGACGACAACAGTCTCAGCCTCTGGAGACGACTCTTGACAGCTATTAAGAACCGGTATGCCCACAAGGACGATATTCCTATCCACACAACCAACTGGACCAGCATGGAGAAAGGCATTAAGTTCCTGAGAGAACTAGCAGTGAGAGAGGTGATTTACAGCGATCCACAAACGATTTTAAACCCTGATCAAATGCCCTGTCACAAACACGTTATTCAGATGTTTGTGAGGAGTGCCCCACCAGTGTATAAGCACACCTTGTCAACAATGGTCTGGGCATTAGATGGAGATGGTCAGGTACCAACAGTGAGTGAAGTGGCCAACAAAGCACGACAGTATGAAGACAGTACTGCCAATCCCCAACAAATTCAGATTGCTGCCATGGAAAAAATAATTGAGGAAAACAACAGATCACTGGAGAAATTAATTGAGAAAGCAATGGAGAAAACCAATGAAGCAATCGAGAAAGCAATGGAGAAAAATAGTGAATCATTTGAGAAAAACAATCAATCATTAGAGAAGCTGATTGATGCATTGTCCAAGAGAGATGACAGACCTCAATGGAGCCGCGTTGATGCTGTTAGAAAATACAGACCTTCAAGATCAACTAAAAATGATGGTAACTTGTCACGGAATGACTTGTGGATTTTCCTACGTGGATATGGTGAGGACATGAGAAACTGGGATGGAAAACCTACTTCTGCTCTACGAGAACGAGTATCCAATTTGCGAAACACCAATAGAAGACAACAATCTGCCACGAGAAGGAACAATCGGAATGTAAATGTAGTTAATACCAATACCGTGAATCAAGTAAACCCCGTGAATCAACCTCAAAATTAGAGGGGCCCTGCCTCCAGCCAGGTGGAGGAGAGGGACAACCGAGTTTATTGGACTGTGTGGATTCGGTGGCCTGGCACATTAGAACCACGAAAATATAGAGCTCTGGTGGACACTGGTGCACAGTGCACTCTAATGCCATCGAATCATACAAGTACTGAAACTGTTACTATTTCTGGAGTGACGGGTGGTTCTCAACAACTGTCTGTATTGGAGGCTGAAATGAGCCTTACTGGGAATATGTGGAAAAAGCACCCCATAGTGACTGGTCCAAATGCCCCATGCATTCTTGGCATAGACTTCCTCAAGAAAGGGTATTACAAGGATCCAAGAGGGTATCGATGGGCTTTTGGCGTAGCAGCTGTAGAGACTGAGGACATTGATCAGCTGTCTAGCTTGCCCAAACTTTCAGAGGAGTCTAGTGTTGTAGGGCTGATGAAAACTGAAGACCAACAGGTACCAATTGCTACTAAAACAGTGCATCGACGACAATATCGTACCAACCGAGACTCTGTAGTTCCCATCCATAAGCTGATACGTCAACTAGAAAGTCAAGGAGTGATCAGCAAAGCTCGCTCACCATTTAACAGTCCTATCTGGCCTGTCCGTAAGTCTGATGGAGAATGGAGATTGACTGTAGACTATCGTGGCCTAAATGAGGTTACACCACCGATGAGTGCTGCCGTGCCGGACATGTTAGATCTTCAGTATGAGCTGGAGTCGAAGGCAGCTAAGTGGTATGCCACAATTGACATTGCTAATGCATTTTTCTCTATTCCTATAGCAGCAGAATGCAGGCCGCAGTTTGCTTTCACCTGGAGGGGTATCCAGTACACCTGGAACCGACTGCCCCAGGGGTGGAAACACAGCCCTACCATCTGCCATGGACTGATCCATACTGCCCTGGAGAGGGGTGGAGCTCCAGAACATCTGCAATACATCGATGACATCATTGTATGGGGTAACACAGCAGAAGAAGTTTTCACGAAAGGTAAGAAAATAATTGAGATTCTTTTGGATGCTGGTTTTGCCATAAAGAGAAGCAAGGTCAAGGGACCTGCACGAGAGATCCAGTATTTGGGAGTGAAATGGCAAGATGGGCGTCGCCAGATCCCAATAGATGTGATTGACACAATATCAGCTATGTTGCCACCAACTAACAAAAAAGAAACACAATCCTTCTTAGGTACTGTGGGTTTCTGGAGAATGCATATTCCTGGTTATAGTCAGATTGTGAAACCTCTTTTTGATGTGACTCGAAAGAAAAACAAATTTCAATGGGGCCCTGAACAGCAACAGGCCTTTGAACAAATCAAACAAGAGATTGTACAAGCAGTAGCTCTTGGGCCAATTCGAACAGGGCAAGATATTAAAAATTTGCTATATACTGCAGCTGGGGATGATGGTCCTGCCTGGAGCCTCTGGCAGAGGGCACCAGGAGAAACTCGAGGTCGACCCTTAGGATTTTGGAGCCGAAAATATAGAGGCTCTGAGGCCAACTATACTGCAACTGAAAAAGAAATATTGACCGCATATGAAGGAGTTAAAGCTGCTTCGGAAGTGATTGGTACTGAGGCACAGCTTCTCCTAGTACCACGAATACCAGTCCTAAACTGGATGCTCAAGAGTAAAGTTCCTTCCACACATCATGCCACTGATGCTACATGGAATAAATGGACTGCCCTAATTACACAGAGAGCTCGAATGGGTCATCACAATCGTCCAGGACTTTTAGAGGTAATCGCAGACTGGCCACAAGGTAAAGACCTTGCAATGCCCGCTAAGGAGGTGGTGACACGTGCTGAGGAAGCTCCACCATATAATCAGTTACCAGATAATGAGAAGCAGTATGCCCTATTTACTGATGGATCTTGCCGCCTTGTAGGAAATCGTCGTAAGTGGAAAGCTGCTGTGTGGAGTCCCACACGACGTGTTGCAGAGGCAACTGAGGGAGAAGGTGGATCAAGTCAGTTTGCAGAGGTAAAAGCCATCCAGCTGGCCTTAGACATTGCTGAACGGGAAAAATGGCCAGTGCTCTATCTCTATACTGACTCATGGATGGTGGCAAATGCTTTTTGGGGTTGGTTAAAACAGTGGAAGCACAATAACTGGGAGCGCAGAGGTAAGCCTATTTGGGCTGCTGAACTATGGCAAGACATTGCTGCTCGGCTAGAGAACTTAGTTGTAAAGGTGCGTCACGTAGATGCTCATGTGCCCAAAAGTCGTGCTACTGAGGAACATCGACACAACCAGCAAGTGGATCAGGCTGCTCAAGTGTTCCAAATAGACTTGGACTGGGAACATAAAGGTGAACTGTTTCTAGCTCGGTGGGCCCACGACACTTCAGGACATCAGGGAAGAGATGGAACATACAGATGGGCTCGTGACCGAGGGGTGGATTTAACTATGGACGCTATTGCGCAAGTTATCCATGATTGTGAAATATGCGCCGAAATTAAGCAAGCTAAGCGATTAAAACCTTTGTGGTATGGTGAACGATGGTTAAAATATAGGTATGGGGAGGCCTGGCAGATTGATTACATCACACTTCCTCTAACTCGCCAGGGTAAGCGCTATGTGCTCACTATGGTGGAAGCAACTACTGGATGGTTAGAAACGTATCCTGTACCTCACGCCACTGCCAGAAACACTATCTTGGGCCTAGAAAAGCAGATCCTGTGGCGACATGGCACTCCAGAAAGAATTGAATCAGATAATGGGACTCATTTCAAAAACAATCTTATAGACAATTGGGCTAAAGAACATGGTATTGAATGGGTATATCATATTCCTTATCATGCACAAGCCTCTGGGAAAATTGAACGATACAATGGACTGTTAAAAACTACTCTGAAAGCTATGGGAGGTGGAACTTTTAAAAACTGGGACAAGCATTTAGCACAAGCCACCTGGTTAGTTAACACCAGAGGATCCATCAATCGTGCTGGTCCTGCTCATTCAGAGCCTTTGCATACAGTAGAGGGAGATAAAGTCCCTGTGGTGCATGAAAGGAATTTGTTGGGGAAGACTGTCTGGGTATTTCCTGCTTCGGGCAAAGGCAAACCCATTCGTGGAGTTGCTTTCGCTCAAGGCCCTGGAACTACTTGGTGGGTGATGATGAAAGATGGTGAAGTTCAATGTGTACCTCAAGGAAATTTAACTCTGGGTGAGAATACTCGATTTAATCCTGTATGATGTTGTTACATAATACTAACAGTGTTCAATAAGTGTTTTTCAGAGTAATAAACCAGTGATGACCAGAGCTGACCTCATCGAGTGACATCCAGCAACTGAGCTAGCCTTGTTGAGTGACATCCAGTAACTTCTTTGAAGTGAACCTACAACCTGTGGACACGAACTGTAACGAATCCCACATGAATTTTCCTGCCCTGAGAGACTGCTATGATGGATAGAACCCACGATTATGAACTTTATGAACTTACTGAACTTTTCCTATAAGTAGATCATTAGCTCGTGATCAGTATGACGTAAATGGTATGGAACAAGGGGTGGAATGTCCTGGGTTTAGCTAAAAACCCAGTCCTGTTTAGTGAATTTTACTTTTCAGTTTAGTGTCTTCTAAAAGGCTGCACGTTCTGAAGTCAGCAGCATGTTTTTGCAGACAGTGTGTGCTACTGGCAGTGATAACACCTGATGTTTACAGTCACTGCCTGGGACTGGTATGTAGAAAGGCTCTTGCTTATACTTATTCCTATAGTGACCAAGGCCACTGCTGGCTCTTGTGTGCCACGCTGGGGGTGCTGGGTAGTAAGAGGGGGGCACAAGGAAGTAAAAGGTGGCACCTCCGGGGGGTAACAGACAGGACAGGTGACCAACGAGAGTATTCCATCCCATATACGTCATATCTAGTATAAATTGAGTGATCACGAGAGTTTCGTCCCTTTTGCCCTTTTTGTTTGTCCCCTTTTCGGCCCTTTTGCCCCTTTTGCCCTTTTTCGGCCTTTTCGCCCTTCTTTTCTGCAATGGCCGGTGTCCAGAGAGGACTCCATCTGACCTCCTGCTTTTGATCCGGATCCTGAGTTCCCGAATCCAGCTCCCTGCATCCAGCTCCCGCCGCCGCCGCTGAGCCTGGGGTTTCCCCAGTGCCTCCTGCTCTGCAGCACCAGTGGTGATTTCTATCGGGGGAGGGAGTCGGGTTTGATATCGGGCTACTATCTATAGTTGTATATAATTCTTTACTTTTATCTTTTCACCATTATTCCTATTATTTTCATTTCATATTAAAGCTGTTCTAGTTTTTTTTCTTCTCTCATCTGTAAGTCTCTCTGCCTCATTCCCTTTTCTCTTCCCGTTTGGGGGGGGGAAGAGGGGGTTAGAGAGCGTCTGTCCGTGTTAGTGGCCGGCCCAGCCCTAACCCGCGACACTGTAATAAATCTCAGAGGCAAAAGGTAACAGATATAATTGAAATGATAAACAATTGCTTTCAGATCCTCTAAGCAAATAGATCTGTAAAAAAATAACTCATGTCAGGACTAGGGGTCAACTTATGGCCGTTGTACTATTCTAAGAGTAAATTAAAACACACCGGTGATAATAAATGTCATCTGAGTGCAACATGATAAATGCAAGGTGTGTCTGAAATCAAAATGCCTGGCTGGAGAAACAAACAAAACAATAAAAGAGTGGTTGGGAGTGGATTGACTTCAAAAAATAAAGAACACAAAACAGTATTCAATATCATACTGCCATTACACCCCTGTGACCTACTATGTGTTACATTTAGAAGTGATTGGGAATGTTTTAACGCAAGTGATCTGATCGCTTTCCTATTCCATGTTTGTAATTCACTATTACTATCAACTCTGTGTCCTGTATGTCTTCCAAATAGCCACTGAAACTCGCTTAGAATGATGAACTACAGGTCCAAAGACGATCAAAGCTTAGTTGTCTGTCTGTAAAGGCCTTTCCTTTTCCATAGAATGGCCTAGGCTATGCTGAGTTTAGTCAAAAAAAAAAAAGACAAGAATATGTTTTTTTATAACTCAAAGTTCAGATGTAAATAAAATATAAACTAGAATGACTGACATTTATTAATTTCCTTTCCATCTCAAAAATATCTTGTATTTTCAAGGCACTGAAGTTATTTGCTTTTGCCAGAGATATTTCTTTCACATGTCAAAGTTCATAATTTCTATTTTTACCCTTTTAAATATCACTGTTGTCTACCAGCTAAGGGTCTTGGGAATGTGGGAACATGTGGTGCAGGATGTCCAGGGTCACCACCTGAATCTTCTATTAAAAGATAAACACGAGATCTCTTCCTCTCTTCTTCAAGGGAGATTTCAGTCCTTTTCTGTGATTTCTTTTCTTTTTTTCTTCATTTGCCTTTTATTCACTACAGTCCACAAGGTTCCTTATACGACTATGCTCAATTACTTACCAGATAAGGAAACATCTTCCTGCTCCTTTTGGAACATCACCCAACTCAGGCAATGTCTTTTTAAATGTACGTGGCATGTAAATTGAGAACAGATATTCAAACTCAGTGCAGATTTTATAGATAGATAAAACTAAAAAAAAAATAATCTGAAATACAGAGTTTTATAGGATGTGAAAACAGCATCTGGCATTCACCAAGATTTATTGTTATTTGAATTGTTTGCCAGGACATTATATATTGATTTCTTGCCTAACAAAAATGGAATGAAAAATGACTACAGTAGCAAATATTGGAATGACAATGAAAGATTTTAAAAGGAGGTACTAAATAGTTTTGAGTATGCAGCAAAAAGAATAAATTGTAGCAAATTAGTTCTAGTCATTTTCTTTTGCTCTCTTTGAAAACAGAGGAAAATATTTTCAAAAATAAGACTTCAGAAAAAGTCTTTCATGTCTTCTTTAGCATAGGCTACTTCAGCAACACATTTCATTTCATATACGTGGCCCATAAATTACCTAATTCATGCTTATTATTCTGTTTGAATGCATAATTTAGTTCCTTAGAGAATACTAATATAGAAGATACTAATTCTGAGAACACTTTATCACATTTATGTTTGGGGTTCAAAGTGAGATATTTGAGAACAACAGGACGTAGCATAACTGTAGTTTTATTGATATAAATGAATGTTTGTATTTAGAAATGAGCATTACATTGCTACAAGAAGACAAACAAGAGGAGTTTTCCTAGCTACCTTTTGCTTTTAGTAAGGATGTAGTTGTTACTGTAGGTTGCTGTTTTCTCTGCCCCATTGTAGTCCTAAGAGCATATAAAATTACTAAGAAATTCTAAAAATTCAAAAGGTTTAGGTCCTGATCCTAAAACTCTCTTCATATACTACATTTCTATGGAGATACAAGTCCAGAAGCCATCTTCTAGTTCTCTTCTTTTCCTCTTCTCTATAATTTCACGTGTTTAATGACAATAGAGGAAGATGTTTTCTCTTGAAGTTTCTCATTGTTATCTTTCTTGCTATGCAGTTATTTCTGGATATTCCGGAGAATCTCAGATTGTATTGGCTATGTTTAGTGTACTAAGCCCTACCTTTGTCTTGACTGTTTACAGAAGCTTAGAATCAAAGTTCACATGGAGACTTTTAGACAACTAAACTTAGATATCTGATTTTGGAGCTGAATCCCAGTACAGTGTGAGTAACATATAAAAATCACTAACTAAACAAACAAACAAAAAAATCCACCAAAGAAAAACCACAAAAAGAGTAAAAAAAAAAAAAAAGGAAGAAGTAAAAGTCCACCTTAATTATTTCATAAGATGTGTTAAATAGAACTTTCAGGAAAATACAATGTAGAAAAGTAGAGAAACTCAGTATCTTACATCTCTGAAATCCACGATTAGGCAACATTATACGCTATGAGATATTCATATATCCTTCACCTGATTTATGTACTGGTAAAATAGCTGCACTGTCTTTAGAAGGTACTTTTATTTCTCTAACATTTTGTGAAAAGTAGCTTTTGTTCTTTCTTTGCATAATAAAATCTTTTAAAATTGAATTTAAAATGGCTCTAGGAAAGTGATGTAACTCTATATAAATTTTTATATTGGTTTAAAATTGATTGCAAAAGTTCCATGTCTTAATATTATTTAGATACAACTACAATGCTTGGAGTAGCTTTAATAACCTGTAACTATTCACTGACAGACACATTGTCTAATAATCTTAATTTTCATGTTTTCAGAAGTTTTCTTGAATATACAGATCAACTCTAATATTTCAAAGACTACTTTGACATTTTCTGTTATATTCTCTTCACCTATGCAGGTAAACTGATTTTTAATATGTCATTTTATTACGTCTGTTATTTTTCACATTTGATGTTTAATCATACTGTCATTTAATCCTGCTGAAAGTACATAGTAGTCTCTAAGATTCGTGCATACACAGTTTTTCTGCCTCACCTAACTCTTTTCATTAGGCTGCTGGTTTGAAAACAATACAGAAGCAAGTATATAAAAAAAATAAAACTGTATCAAATAGAAGTGTTAATTTCCTTACTATTTTGACATCTTTTGAAATCATGCGTCTGCCTTCATTTCTTCTGGCTTTATTTGAGATCATCACTAATTGAAAACAAAGTATTCAGGTCACAAACACAGTCACCCAAATCATATTTCCATTTATCCAAAAAAGACTCAAGTAAATAACAGGAAAATAAATTCCAAAGGTCTATAACAGGAATTTAAAGACAACTTCTCATGTTCAAAACTGTTTCTTTGCAGCTGCTAAAGGAGTGTATGCAGACAAGTACAATAGAAATCTAACAGAAATATACTCTGTTCCCTGTAAACAGCTTAAGTATATCTGGCATTGTGATAATAGCTTTACTTTTCTAACATTTTTATTTCTCTTTGTAGTGAAATTCAAGAGTGAGAACTCTTTTTTTTTTTTTTTTTTTTCTTGAGATATGTGCAATAGAATTATTTACTAAGCTTAAATAAAAGCAAAGAAAGAAAATCATTTCGTTCCTAGCATGGGACACTGCCAAGTATAGCACTGACTTATACAACTACTTCTCAGTGATTATCATTAGAACTTCCAGAGCCATGAAGTCAAGCAATTAGAAAACAAGCTTGAAAAACTAACTTTTGAGTTCCCTGCAGAGGAAGAAATGAAGCAATCATCATAAGAAAGTCAAATATTAATCCTAAATGTCAGCATAACAGTTTTGTGGTGGAAAGGATGACACAACAGGAACAGTACTGGAAAGATTTCACAAGCGAGTCAACTACTGATCTTACAAAGAATGACATCTCACCATTCAAATCTGTATTGGAACTCATCTGAAGCTTGAGCTTGGAAGTTTCACGTCTGAGAGAGAAGTCAGTGCCAACACCTAAGATTTTCAAAACTAGATATTAATATATTTTCCAGAAGTTTGTTTTATGTAAAGGGACATGCAGAACAGAACTCAATCCTTACAATGAATTGATCAATTTATCTCCAACAAACAAGCTTTGTGGCTCCTAAATTCTGTGGATGTGCTGTAGCTGACAGCCTCAGTCAATTGGAAACAGCATGAAAGAACTTCAAACAAGAAGCTGGAATAATTTGAGCTTGATGCTACAAAATAATGAATGATGTAAAAGCCTGTACAACTCACAGACAGAATTAACTAAAGTGGTGGCAACTGTATTAGGATCTACTGGTGATATTTCAATTAATTTATCTATTCATGGACAGTATTTCGTCAATGCATTTTAACACACGGGGACTGATTTGGATACTGAAGAAGAAAAATCTCTGTGACTAATATATAGTTTGGAAGGCATACACTAAATAAGTATTTTTTTTCAGTGAGTAGTCATAGCCGACTCCTGACACTGAAGTAAACTTTATACACAGAAATTGTTGAAAAGTTTTTAAGAAATACACAGATAACTATTATCTTATCTATTCCTTCTGAGTTTATTTACCAACCTAGCAAACCTTACTTACAGAGAATTTAGTACAGAGCACTGATTTTGAAAGACTTGTAATAGTTGACTTTGACTTCCTTTATATTTTTCAAAGTTCTGAGCACACATGAAACTATCATATTTAAGTTCTTGAAATTCAATTATCTGTGTACACAATGGTGTGAGCAATGTCCATGTTCTCCCCCACCACAAGCAATGTACCTCACTTGGAAATGTACCCTCCTAAATCTGTTGTTTGTAAATAATGATGGTCTTGTGGGTGATGTGATAATTTGTAGCTGTCTTAGTGTTATGTCCTTGAGCTTTCAGGAGGATGACTCAGGTTCGCCAACTCCCAGGCCAAGAATAAGGCGAATTACACCAAGAATCCTAACACCAGTTTTATTTATGGATGTGTTTCATCTAACAACGATGTGTTTCAACCGTCCACTTAGTGCAATCAACATGCCTCACAATAAAGAACCATTAGCAAGCAAAAGAACTGGCCTTGCCATAGACAGACTTTTGTTAAGACTAGAAAGAGGAAGAAGGAAAGCAATAGAAAAATAAAGATCACCACCCCTGGATCTGGCAACGACCATGACCATGGCACATGCAGCAATCTTCCTGTGGCAAAAAGTGCACCTAACTGCCCAGGGTGATCGCCTTTTATACAGTCAAGTTCCCACCACACCGTGCTGTTTACTCCTTGTGGAAAATTACCGGGAACAGGTCAGGGGGATGGTGGGGGCTTTTGAGGAGAGTCATCACTAACCCGTCTGCTTCTTTTGAATTCCATCACATTTTGAATTTAAAATTTTAGTAAACTTATCCTGGATTTTGGAGGAGTAGACTTTAGGCTGCTCAGGGAACTAGTTAGTAAGGTCCTCAGGGAATCTGCTTTTGAAGATACTTTTGTTGGTCAATTTTAAGAGTCATCTTTTAAGATCACAGGAACAAAATTTCAGTATGTCAGAAATCAAGCAAGGAGGGCAAAAGGTTGGCTTGTCTCAACAGGTATCTTCTGGAATTTAAGAGGAAAAAAAAATGCATAGACTTTGGAAGCAAGGTCCGTTTACACAAGAAGACTATAGAGGTTCTATTCGCCAGTGTAGAGAGAAAATTTGTATGACCAGAGGACAACTGGACTTGAGGCTAACCAGTACTGTGGTAAACAGTGAAAAATATTTCTTAAAGTATGTAAACAGAAAGACTAAAGAAAATATTGCTCCGTTACTTGATTGGTCACCTCACCTCGTTTAGATGTGGTCTTGGGAGATATGGTTTAGGGATGAGCTTTGTAGAGTAGGGTTAATGGTTGGACTCGATGATCCAAGTGTTTCCAACCTGAATGATTCTATGATTCACAATAAGTGAGAAGGATAAGTCATCCCTATCACAAATAGGAGTGAAGATAACTATAAAGCAGATATTTAATCATTTTTTTCTTGTGACTTTAACAGCAGTGATGGGCTGTGGGACCCCTGGAGCCCTGGTTTGGAGGACTGCAACTGGGGAAGTGATGGACTCATGGTTGTTTTTGAACTTATAGAATAATTTCTCCTGGAACTGAATACACATGTTTAGAGGAACGGATAGGATTCATCCTACAGCACTGAAACAAATTTCTAGTGTTATTGCTAGACCTCTCTGTTATTTATCAAAGGCCTTGGAAATCTGGAAAGGTCCAAGTCAAGGGGAAGCTAGCAAACATAATTCCAATTTTCAAGAAGGGCAAGACTGTTATGTATAAGTCTGTCTGTCTCACTTCAGTGTTGGGTAAAATTACGGAAAAGTTTACGCTGGCAGTTACTGAAAACCACTTGAAAAACAATGCAGTCTTTGGTCAAAGACAATATGGGTTCATGAAGGGAAGATCATGCCTAGTTACTTAATAACCTTTTACTACAAGATTATCTTCCTAGTGAATGAAGGGAAGGCAGCTGATATGGGGGTTTAAATATTTTTTAGCAAAGCTTTTGACACGATATCTCACGGTATACCTCTGGACAAAACATCCAACATACAGCTAGACAAGCATGCAATATGATGAGTGAACAACTGGCTGAAGGATCAGGCTATAAGAGTTGTAGTAAAGGGGGTAACATCTGACTGGCAATCAGTCACTAATTCTGTTTCTCAGGGCTCATTTTTCAGGGTTTTATCAGTGATCTGGGCACAGTAGTTAAGCGCACATGACATAAATTTTCCGACAATACTGAACAAAATGGAGCCATTGATTTCTTTAAGGGTAGAGAGGTCATACAGAGAGAACTTGATAGGTTAGAGTGCTAAACAATGACCAACTGTATGAAATTAAACAAGGAGAAATGCTGGATTCTGTACCTAGGCCAGTGTAATCCTGGAGCTATGTAGGGACTGGAATGCAGATCTGCAGAAATGGGGTTTGGTTGATGGTAAGCTCAATTTGAGTCACCAACAGGCCCTGATAGCCAAAAGAACCAGTTGTATTCTGAGGGGGCATAAAATACAGTGTAAATAACCAGTCGAAAGAAGTGATTGCCTCACTGTATTCATCATTTGTGCAGTCTCATCTCAGGTAAAGTTCTGGGTTCCACAATTTAAGTACATAAAAATATTAGAATATTTCCAAAGAAGGTCAAAGAAGGGCATGACATGAGGAGTGGCTGAGAATATTAGTTTTTTTCAGCTTAGAGAAGAGGACCCTGCAGGTTGAGCTTGTTGCTGCCCACAGATTCCTTATGAGGGAAATCAGAAGGGTGTGTCAATATCTTCTGACTGGTGTCCAATCATAGGACAAAAGGGAATGATTTAAAGCTGCATCAGAGGAAGTTGAGATTGAATATTAAGAAAAAGCTCTTCAGTCAGAGAATGGCCAAGAACTGGAGCAAGCTCTCCAGGTGTGCTGATTTTAGCTGGGCTAGAGTTAATTTTCTTCACAGTAGCTAACATGTGTCTATGTTCTGGATTTGTGCTGGAGACAGCATTGATAACACGGAGATTTTTTAGCTATTGCTGAGTGACACTTACACAGTGTCAAGGTCTTTTCTGCTCCTCACACCACCAGCAAGTAGGCTGGGTGTGCGCAAAAAGTCACAAGGGAACACAGACAGGACAGCTGATCCCAGATGACCAGAGAGATATCCCAGACCATATGATGTCCTGCTCAGCAATAAAAGCTGGGGAAAGAAGGAAGAGGGAAGTTCAGGGTGATGGCATTTGTCTTCCCAAGTCACTGCTATGTGTGATAGAATCCTGTTTTCCTGAAGATGGCTGGACATCTGCCTGCCAATGGGAAGTAATGAATAAATTCTTTATTTTTCTTTGCCTATTTTCTTTATCTCAACCTACAGGTTTTCTTACTTTTACTCTTCTGATTGTCTTCCAATCCCACTGCGGGAAGTAGTCATGGGTCCAAGCTTGTTTGTTGAAAAAAATGTTTGGAAAATGCTGCAAGATTTAGGTTTAACATGTAGTTTGCCCTGTGTGCAGTCAGGAGATGGACTCAATGATTCTATCATCCTATGTGTATAAATCTGATCCACAGTACCGATACACTTTAGCAACTAAGATAATGACCATCAGTTTCTATGACATAATTTTGAAATTCTGTCTGATTCTGTGTGATTCTCTGTAAAACAACTGAGAAGATATTTAAATCTAAGAAAAAAATCCAAATAATATATTATATATCTTTCCTTAAATGATGTTTTTCTAGAAATCATATACACAGCAAAAATACAAAATAAACCCCAAAAGCAAACATCTGAAGAATTATGTTATTAAACTAAAATGTAAATACACAGAAGCATATGTCAGTATTTTCTCAAGAGATTTCTACAGGAATTTGTGTAGTGAGTACATACAAAAAGACCAAGAAAAACCTCAGCTATATTAGTGGGATAGAATCTCTGAGAAACACTGAATAAAAACGGTGGAAGAGAAGTAAAAAATCAAAGCAAGAAAACCCTTTGATCATCTTTAGCGCTGGCTGGGATTTACTGACAAAAAAAAAAAATGACTGTTAAACATGTCAGCTCTAGCTTCTGTCCAGTTCCTGCAGCTTTTTATTTCATTTATTAGATTTTGTGGTTTTTGACTGCTCCTAACATGTTAGGAAGGTAGATTTGTCTATATTTAAAAGAGATTAGGGAGTCGGGCAATATACAGCATCTGCACAGGTCTACACAGTTTGTTGGTCTGTTGGTTTGTTGGTTTGTTGGTTTGTTGCACAGGTCTACACAGTTTAGCCATCAGCTAAACTCCACTACAACGTTCCAAAATACCAAGGGTATTTTGAGAGAGTGGACACTGGATGTAGTTATGTATTTTGTAGGAATTAGTCATGTGCTTGCAAAATCCTAAAGCTTCTGTGGGAGGTTAGGCACATGGCAGCTGGTTAATATACTCTCGTAAAATTAATTTCCAACTCCTGAACTACTGCCAACATTCACATAGGATGCAAGTGTATATTAAAACGAAGGTGGGAAAACACAGATGTTTCTACATTCACTTTCCTCTTACATATTTTGGAAATAAATCCATTTATTTATTTATTTAAAAGGCAAAAATATATTAAAGAATGTGACTTATGTCAAGAGTAGACATATTTCAAATCTTATTCTTTTAACTTACTTGCCCAGAAAAGCATATTCAAGTCACAAACCAGTTGCAATAGCTAGTCTGCAGAGTTTTCTCAGAAGTCAACATGTTGACTTAGTGTTTTAGAGGTCTTTTATTTTCTTGCTAGAGCTGAAAACAGATATAAATAGAGGTGATAAGAGCAATTTAGAACCCATATTCTCAGTTGATACAAAATTCCAAAGCATCAGAGGGCTATGCTAGATAAATATTTGATCTTGTAGATACGTAGAGAAGAAATAAAGTGTGAAAAATAACATATTTCATTATGACAATGTACGTTGTTTGGGAGAATTATTTTAATCAGGTAATATAATCCTTACAAGTCTTTTATCAAAAGAATATATAAATAGAAGTCATTGTATAACCAAACTTAAGGTTTTACCTACGATTTTCAGTTTGCTAAAAATATATATCCATTATTTACATCCTTAAATTTTTAAGGATATGTTGGAATATTCTAATCTGGATCAAGCATACTTGAGATAAAATTATGCTTGGAAACCATAAATCTTAATAGTAAGGGGGGAAAATCAAAAACAAACAAACAAACAAAACAAAACACCCCCTTCCCCTCAATATTAAAAGGCAACTCATTCAGTTCCCAGAACTGGAAAGTAAAATTTCCATTCACCAATAAAACTCATGTGTTTTGAGCTATGCTACAGCTGTACTAAGTAATTTGTATTTTAGTAGGATGCTAGAAAATAGTTACATTTTTATTTTATTGCTGTTGAATGTTTGATAGAGACTTAATAATGTAAGCATTAATTTCACCAGGAAAAAAAAAAAAAAAAAACGAGAAAAAGACAGAAGTAATAATTTATAATATACATACTTTGTTTGCTGACCTATATAGATTCTAGTAAGTTGCTGTTTAATTGATCACACAATCAGAGACTTATGAAGAAGTATCACAGTATATACTTGCCTGGATTAGGACCTGGTTGAATGGCCGGGTCCAAAGAGTTGTGGTTAAAGGAGTTAAATCCAGCTAGTGGCCGGTCACGAGTGGTGTCCCCCAGGGCTCAGTGCTGGGACCACTCCTGTTTAACATCTTTATCTCTTTAACATCTTTATCCTGTTTAACATCTTCACCTGGATGAGAGGATGGAATGCACCCTTAGTAAATTGTCAGATGATAAAAAACTGGGAGGAACTGTTGATCTGCTAGAAGGTAGAGAGGCTCTTTAGAGGAATTTGGACATGTTGTATCCCTGGGCCAAGGTCAATAGTGTGAGTTTCAGTAAGGCCAAATGCCTGATCCTGCACCTTGGCCACAACAATCCGCAGCAGCGCTACAGGCTTGGGGAGGAGTGGCCCGAGAACTGCTCAGCAGAGAAAGACCTGGGGGTGCTGAAAGACAGCCGGCTGAACGTGAGCTAGCAGTGTGCCCAGGTGGCTAAGAAGACCAACGGCATCCTGGTCTGTATTAGGAACAGTGTGGCCAGTAGGACCAGAAAACTGATTGTGCCCCTGCACTTGGCACTGGTGAGACCACACCTCGAGTACTGTGTCCAGTTCTGGGCTCTACAGTACAGGAAGGACATTGAGGTGCTGGAGAAGGTACAGAGAAGGGTAACCAGAATGATAGAGACTAGAGGGTAAGTCCACTGTTTAAATGGAAGATGTCTTGTGCATATAACCATTTAATATATCTTCATTTTTCTTAGTAGAATCATTTTTATAAAGAAAAAAAAATTATTGTCCTTATCAATAAATGGAGTAATTTATTCTGGTTTTATAATCCAAAAGCCTTCTACTTCCTAGCTTTGCAAGTTCCCCTTCTGATAAGAGCACTATCTTAAATATACTCCTTTCCAACTGTGATAAAAATGTTATTACAATATTTTACAGTATTTTGTGAGATATAATCCTTAATTCTAACTCAATTCTACTCTCAACGCTATCAGACAGAGAAAACTGGTAATTAGAAAGGCAAAGGTCAGAGATAGGCATGCTCACAGTCTTAATTTGGAAGTTTCTTTATAACCTTTCAGAAACGACAGCAGTGAAACAACAGAAAACAGTGTTCCATCTTATACAGTGACCAGATATGTTACCAGAAAAAATAAGTGAATTTATAGCAGTTATACACTACCAAAGCAATATATGCAATTCAGACACAGATTATAGAATTATCTTCTAACAACCAAGTAACTACTGAAGTATATCTTCAGTTACTGAAACAGAGACATAAAATGCCTTTTGAGATTCTGTAGGGTATCTGAGATATCTAAATGGGGCTAGAGACACCACAAAGGACCTATATAAAGTTTTGAGCTTCTAGAGGATGAGCTTCAGGTTGTTACAGATTCTCTGTGATATACTGATTGCCTTTGGATATTATGTTTAGATGATGAAACTGAGCCTAATATGTCACTATTTCAGGTGACATAGGTTTATGTACTGACCACATATCCACCGACTACAGTCACATCTTGGATACTTATTCTTCATGTAGATGTTTACATGAAGACAACTGCATGCATTAAAAATCTGATTCTCAATGACATTCATAACGCCAATTAGTTTCACTTAATTTTAACTAAGAACTAGATATTTAATCTATAGCAGTAGTTTAAGGCTATACTTACGTACATAGTTATATACATCTAATATCATTGGAGTGGCTGTAGATTAGCTGAGATATACAGAGGGGACCAGAAGATAAAAAATTGTGAAAAAATAATTCTTCTGGAGTGTCAGTTGAATCTCAGTCACAATATTCTAGCAAATCTCAGGTGAAATACAGAAATTTAGACAATGGATCATACTGCTAGATCTCCTCTATGATGAGTCTGCTGTGATAGTCACCTTTAAAAGGTCATGTATCCATCCTCAAAAACAGTGACTAACAAATCAAGAGTGCAATTAATTCCATCTTAGCTAAATATCTTGAAAATAAAGAAAGCAGGTTGTGATTCTCACGTGTTGCCTGAGCTAGTCGAGAGGTGGCGTCCCTGGCCATGACAGGGAGGTTGGAGTAAATGATCTCTAAGGTCCCTTCCAGCCTAGGCCATTCTATGATTCTATGATTCTATGATTCTATGATTCAGAACTGCCATTGGTTATATAGAGAGAACTTAAAATAGTGATGGTGGTTTACTGGAAAGCTACATTTTGGTGAAGTAGACCCCACTTTCAACTGAAAAATTAGTGGACCAGCTCTACTCACTGGCATATGCAAGGTGTAGAAAAACTAAGGTGGAAATCTATAGGATGGACAGTCATTTACTCTGTCTATCTTATGTGAAGAGAACCAAGTGAGAACCAGCTATGACTGAAAAAACACTCCAATAATGTCTTTCAGTTGTATATATACATATAGAAGGTAAAAAGAAAGGTAAAAAGGAAAAGCAGAACAGAGCAGGTGATTAGTGTAAAACTTCTGGTGATACTACCTAAGTATTAATTATAGATTAAAGAATTTCTGAATTCTTCCGAGGACTATTGAAGATTTTGCTTATTTATGATGTTTTTAAAAGCTAAAATATTAAAAGAGTAATTAAATTAACCTTTATGAATGCATTTCTACAAAATGCTGAAAAGTTAACATCTCACTACTTACACTTTCTATAAATATTATATAGATGACTGATACCATTGATTTCAAAATTAAATTTCAACAGTGTCACTCCAGGGTGCATCCACTCCTCTAGATTTATTAATTACTAGCTGTGCTATATTTACTTTCATATTGAATAATTCTAACCAAAAAATATGCTATTGCAAAAAAAATCTTAAAGGATATATATTACTTCCTGAGTTGTGTCTTTTTCGAGGAGTTTTGGCATTTCAGATTCATGTTTCTGTAGTGAATCATCATTTTGAGAAGGTTCATTTCACTTTGTGATTCCCATATAGAACGTTGGTGTCTAAGTTGAGCTATTCATTAAGAGATCATTCTATAGGCTCTCACTCTTGGTGGTTTTCAAGGTATTTACTATGTACTCAGTCAGCTGGGAATTATACCTTGGGGATGTGACATGTCTTGTTAAATGATCCATAAATGAAGCTTTCGCCCACACCCCACCACCAAAGAAAGGATATTTTGAAGAATTCTGTGTCTAGTGGTGGTCATAATGGTAAGAGAAAGACTGGAAACATAAGTGGGAAACAAATAGGGGAAGAAAGATTGCAGAGTAGCCTACATTACTGTTTTAAGCATTTTTAAAATATTGTTCACATACGTTGTGGGAAAAATATTATTTTAAATATTTAATCCTTAGGACAGTCACAATCACAGAATAGCCAGTGTAACAATTTGAGTTCTGTTATAAACCTGCATCGTCCTCCTGAGTAAATTCTATTAGACACGTTTTACTCTAGTGTTTATGATCTCTCAACCCACACAGATATTAATCCGCTTGACAGTGCTAATAAGCTGTTTTGTAAAATCTTGTTTGTGTTCTCTACCACCTGTTATCTGACAAATCCTTGTTTCCAGAAGGAAAATTAGTTATACAGATTCAAAGCCTATATCAAAAAGACTTTGTGATGATAATTTACTGTTATACCCTGTAGAACATAGATGGTTAGATAAAATCAATTTCCACTTCAAATCATGTGCCTTTTGTAAATTGATTTTTTTTTTTATTTTATTTAAAAAGAAACAAACAAAACCCCCCACATTTATTCTCAGTATGCAGTGTTTAGTAGCAGAGAAACTCAACATTACCCTTGTAGCGGTAGTTTTTACTCTCTGTTAGAATTTATTAATGTTTCCCAGTTTTAGCCAGCTATTCAACAGCAGCCTGCTTTGCTTTTCTGAATTACAGTTTGACTTTTTCCTTAGTTTCTGTCCATAAGCCTTGTGTCATATTTATCTTCTATCCACTTGTCTTATCAATCAGTGTGACACACAATACTAAGTCCAGAGAGTTACAGTATTTTAAGTATAAATCAGTAGAATTTCTTTTACTAACCTTCATCTTAACTTCAGAAAGAATGTGTGGATAGGCTTTGTCATACCATAACATTAAGTGTAGTTAAGAAACCACGCTTTTCATAACTAGCAGAAACAAAAGGGAAAAATTTGACCAATGTCATAACGAGTTGTGCTTGACACTCTCATGTGCCTGAGCAAATATCTATTTGATAAAATGTAATTTTGACTACCAATACAGATCAAGACTCAAAGTCATACTTCTAAATCTCATATGATACTTATTTACTGAAACAAAAAACTCATGTAATTCCTAATCTTCATTTATATTTTTACCTATGTTTTTCCTTTATTTCATGTACTGGCATTATCTCCACCTGTGTTGTTATATTTGATTTTGAGGGGGTTGTTTATGCTTGCATATCACAATTACAATATTCATGTGTGGTCCAGGTGGGAATTTGATTAGCCCAGGTTAAGAGATACGAAAGACAAATCTGACAAAGGTTAACAACCCTTTTTAAGTGTTTATGAAAAAAAATGACCAGTGAACAGAGAGGGAAACAAAGAGTTTAAAGGAGGAAAAAAACTTACATATCTCAACTGACTTCACTGTTGGATTATTTAAAAAAGAGGAATCATAAAAGAAATCTGTTAGTTGTGCACTGAACAGATGTGCTATAATACAGAGCCCAAACTAATCCACAGATAGCTAAGCACTCACAGATTCAAAAATTAAATACTTTTCATAATGTCAAAGCTTGACCAACACCTTCTTTAGAAAAGAGTTGGATAAGTAGCGTTTTTGGATGAATACAGAGTAATTTCTTGCACGTTGAGCATGATGAGGAGAAACACAGAACACCAGTGTTCAGTATTAAGCCAAAAATATGGGACTATAGGATGTCCTGGCGGTCCCTATATTTTGGGGAAAGAGATGCAATGTACAAAGGCACCTGAATCCTTACCAACCTGGGTGTCTGTGTAGGACAGTAGATTCTGGTGTACTCTCTCTATGTAAACAATGAGGATATATTGGATGTTTCATTCAAGGCTACAGTTTTTTTCACCCTGATGCCCCCCACAAAATTATTCATAAAACCTGCCTTCTTTTAATTAAATTAAAAGTCTTCAATATTAGTACAAGTTTCAAGATCATTACCATCACCTTGATAATAACAGTGAACATTCAAAGAAAAAGTATACATTTGAAGGAATTCTTAATAACGAAGGGCTTGTGTGGCGAGTATGTTTATTTAAGGGAATTTAAAGATTTACACATCTCAGTTTTCACTCTCATTTGCTGTCTTGAAGAAGACATCTTTTGACACTCCTACATGTTGTATCAGAGCATTAATTCATGAGCATTCAAGACAATTTATTTCAGAACTGTCATAACTTAGAAATATCTGATGTTATTTTTTACAATTCCATAGGCAATTCCGGATTGCTTTCTTAAACCTCTATAAACACATTTTAGCATAGGCTATTTTTTTTAATGCTATAGTAGAAATTAAACAGTTTCTGAAGAATGGGGGCAATCATGTGGAATATCATTAGACAACATGAGAGACAGTTGTAATTTGTAACATGTAACCTAGAACATGACATATGGACAATTTAATAGTATCACTAGTTCGATTCTCTCTCTTCCTTTCAAAGAAAATCAATTCACAAAGGAGCAAATTATTATTTTTTATTTCAGATAGATTTAGCTGAATAGTTTTAGCCAAATAAAATAATGGAATAGAAAAATTCCTTGTTTTCACTTGTTTAAAATAATACACTTTCATTGTCTCTAATGATATTTTTTTTGGAATCCAGTTCATTTCTAGTAAGAGTAATAGCTACCAAAAATATATTTTCTTCAGAGAAAGGAGATATGGAAAGTTAAATTATTTATTAATGTAATCTGTAATATTGTATTTCTTTACCTGTTGGCGGGAAGAATCTCTAAAATCTATTAGTTAAACATTTATTATTTATGTATAATTTGGGATAAATAAGCCACCTCCATGAATAAATAATAATAAATAAAGTATTATAAAACAACATTATAAAAATTAAATAAAATAGTAATCAAGTCAAATGAAATGTTAAGAAAACAATTACACAACAAAGCTGATCTCTAACACTTTAACATCCAGAAATTTATGCAAGTAATAACACTGGCCATGGTGAACAGTATCTATTTGTCTTTGAAAGATCAGTGCCGCACACATATTTCAGCACATCTGCATTAAGATCTACTGGATATTAAACTGTCCTTTGACTTCCATTTTTTTCACAGAGATGTGCTATCCAAATTGAAATACATAAGAAACTTATTGGTTAACTATTGCTTAAAAAAAAAAAAATTGAGAAACACCAGTTTTGTATTTAACTTACAGTTTATTAATGACAAAAATTTGTGGAATGCAATTTAGATATATTACTAGACTGTATGGATTGAATAACATTAGCTTAAATGACCAAAACAACCAGTTCCTTCACAAAAGTTGTAATACTGAGGGCTTTGTCATTAGAAACAATATGGTGATAAGAACAATGGCAAAATAAAGAGCACAATGAAATTGTTACATCCAAAATTTTTTGTTGATTTTTAATCATGACCATAAAATATTGATGTTGTCATTACTAGACCTAACAGAAATATAGAATCTTTTACATTATTCACTCTGAATTTTTTCAACATGAATTATATTATCTATTACCTTTATTTGTTTTGAAAATGCAAATTTCCTGGAAATAACTTCCCTTCTGTGTGATTAAATAATTACTTACCCTGAAGTCATCTCATTTCTAGCAGACTTGCACCTCAAAAAAATTATTCTCTGATATGAGGTGATTTGCCACCATTTGCTGCATTCTCTAATGGAGAAATGAAAGATGGCTGTGCTCATTTATTCACTAGGGAGAAACAGGCGCTATTATGTGGGGTTTTTTCCTATTTTCATCAACAAATGAAATTAAGGAGTATATATATAAAAAAAGGTGTTTAAACATATATTAGAAAAAAAATACAGCCATGTATAAGACACACCTTTGCAAACAGAAAATCTTGACATTTGGCTTGTTCAATTAAACTTTCTCCCCAGTATTTTTGGGTATTCCCTGCTATGCTGGCATTAGATTGTGATTTGCAGTGGCATGTAGTGTCAAAGATTTATTTTTGCTCTTGCCATCATACTGTGATGACCCATCAAAGACAGGCTATCTTGAAAAGGATGTTGTATTATTCCAAGAGAGTTTTAGATGTTCTAAGCAATATTAAAATAATCAAGATAAAAAAACCCAATAACTCAATGTTTTAGTTCAGAGTTCAGCAAACAAAATACTAATTTCACGAAGCACATGAAGCACATTTCTTTATTTACTCTTCATGAGATGAACCAAATCAACAAAATGACTTTATAACTTCCAAGCACTAAGTCCCTGAATTAACTTCGTATTGAAATAGTGTAATAACGATTTCTCAGTTATAAAAAATCTACCAGTTTCTAACTTCAGAAATCATGAAAAAGATTAAAATAAAATTCATAAGATTTTACATTTCAAAACCGTAAGTAAAGTTTTTCCACTATATGAAAAATGTTAAAGAGGAGAAAAGTAATCCTTTGAAAGTTGTAATTTGCTTTGCATTTGTTGCAGGCACTATTTGCAATGTTATCTATCTTCATCTGTCTTTTTTATAACTACAACATTTGGTTCTCACAACTACCAATTACAGAAGTGGAAAATTGGCCCAAATTCTGGCCATTGAAAAGAGAAAAACATATGGGTCTAAATAACAATGCAATGCATGAAATATAATTACATTTTAACATATTTAGAGAGAAATGGAGGAGGATTTTCCTGAGAAAATTAGTTTTAAGACAACACTGTAGCAAATGTGGAGTAATAGCAAAATTGTTTTTTGTAAGAGTAAATATTGAGTATAACTTACCCACTTGCAAAAGAATACATTCTGTTTGGAAAAAAAAACAATAGAGAAATCAATATATCCAAATTTAGTAATGTAGCAAATAAGGCTCTTTTTTTCTAAAATTCATCTGTGTTCTCTATATATTCAATGGAGGTAGAGTAAGTTATCTTAAGAATGAAGCTGATATAGATACCTAGATATCTACGTTTTTCTTATGTATTAGGAGGGATCCTTGCTCTTTTGATTTCAATCTTTCTGTGTTCAACAATTTTATCAATACTCCATCAAAACAAAAACAAAACCGAACAAAATAAAACAAACGTCAAAGGAAGTTTGTATTCAAAATCAGTGTTATCTGAGTGCAAACAATTTGATTTGTTAAAGTGGAATATTTACTACTAAGATTAATATGTAATAAAATGTTCAGTGCCATAATGTGTGAAATCTCACTGTCCTTCAATTTTTTTCCCTCTTCATTGTGGGTTATTTCACTAAATTTAATTATTATGCTCTTTTTGGCTGGGATAGAGTTTTCATTATACTGGATAGTACGGTGTTCTGCTGACAACACAAGGATGTTTTAGCTGTTGCTGAGCAGTGCTTACACAGTGTCAAAGCCTTTTCTGCTCCTGACACCACCCCACCAGGGACGAGGCTGGGGGTGCACAAGGAACTGGGAGGACACACAGTCAGGACAGCTGACCCCAATTTACCAGACAGATATCCCATAATACAATGACATTATGCTCAGTACATAAACCTGGAGGAAGAAGAAGGAAGAGGGGAATGTTCAGAGTAATGGGGTTTGCCTTTCCAAGTAATCGTTAATCATGATGGAGCCCTGCTTTCCCAGATACGGAGATGGTAGAACACCTGCCTGCCGATGGGAAGCTGTGTAGGAATTCCTTGTTTTTCTTTTCTTCCACAAGAAGTTTTTGCTTTACCCATTAAAGTGTCTTTGTCTTAACCCATGAGTTTTCTCACTTTTGCCCTTCCAACTCTCTCCCGCATTGTACCGTGAAGGAAATGAGTGAACAGCTGTGTGGGGTTTGGTTGCCAGCTGGGGTTAAACCACAGCAACTACACAAAGCTTTGAGTTTAGACTGCAATAGTAAAACTTTCAGGATGTTTTTTAGGTTCAAAAGAGTGACAAGATTTCAACAAGATCCTCTACAATGATCCTGATCCTATTTTACCTAAATCTGTATTCAACATTCACCACCACTCCCATATCCCACTTCCCCATACAGATTTTCCATATCTACATTTTCTGTCATTCACCTTCATCTTCTCAGCTTCTTACTTTCTCTGTAAAACTGACTTGCTTCTTTTCAATTCACATTCTGCTTCATCTCTGACACCTAGTTCTCAGCCACTCACAAGAAAATCCTTCCAATGTAGCCAGCTTCTACATTGTTATTATTCTTGTAGGAAATCTTGAACTTTTGATTGATGGTTTATGATAATTTACTAAAATGACACTAAAGTATAAAAGTGTTGGAAATATACCTTCCAATAACATTTCTGTATTATTCTTTGGTTTATATATATATTTTTAAAATTTCTTACCTTTGCAGATCAGAACTAATTCTACTTCACTGAATATCAATGAATTTAAAACCATTTGTTTACTGTGTAATAAAAACATTATGATACTTACATGCTTCTAATTTTATACATGGTCTCATATATTTCTGCTTTAAATATTAATGCATCAGGGCTTGATCATTATCAACCACTGAAAAACAATTCAGACAGCAGTGAATGTCGGCTATCAATAAATAGTCTAAATTCAGCCATCCTTGATTTAGGCATCTAATATAAGGTGCTTCTTTAGGCTCCAGCTATAGGTAATACTGAAAGATTAACATCTTCAGAAATGTTAATTTCCTTACTGACACTGCCTGGGTTTTCCGGATGTCCTAGCTCCCTCATCACCCAGGTAATTATTTACTGTGTTTCCTTTTTAAGATCAATACTTTTAATCATCAGCAATATATTTACTTCTTAACCGTCTTTCATTTTAGAGCAGTAAGTAGCTTACATTTCTCTGTTTTGATCTTGTAAATACACATATGATCTTGTAAATACACATATGCTTACATGTAACTTACAGACTGTAAACAAAAACCGAGTCTTGAAAGAAGGTGATTTCTTTGATATTTTTTTTTTCCCCTTGTGGAGGTTTGCATTTCAATTAGATTAATTTACTGAATCTCTAGACCATCTTCTGATGAGATCCAGATCTCTCAGACAACATAAAGAACCTCAACGGCAAGATTATTATGATCTATTATGAATCAATAAAGCAAAATAACATCAGCAGAACATAAAACTAATAATTTTAATAAGTAATTATCAAAAGCATTATATTAGTTTCCAACTCTAACTTCTCTATTTACAGGTAGAGAATATGGTGAAAATAATTTGTAGTCTAGGCAGTGTGTAGAGATTCTGAAACACAGTTACTGTAAATAAGCCTGCAGATGTGAACATCAATCAATGCCTGAGGAAGGAATGAGGTATGAAGTAAGTCTAGTTCTTCTGTAGCATCCTTGTCAGCAAAACTAATATTTTCTAAAAACTCTATGCAATAAAGTTGTTTTTTTTCCTGAGACGTAAATTTTCTGCAAAACTTTTTCTCTTCTCAGATAGTTCCTTTTGTTGAGTTCTTACAATTGGAGATAACCTTTAGTCACAATCAAATATAAAAACTCCAAAATATTATTTAAGTGAATTAGTGCATTATCATCTGTTCTGAAAAGAGTAACACTCTCATCTAACAGAGGACTGTGTTTTGGCAAGACTTTCTGGTTTCCCAGCACTGCCTGGCAACTTCTTACCATTCATCTGAATACTAATTGTACAGTTGAAATCACTTAAATTTTTTGAGGTTTCCAGTTTCCAGCTTTCTCTAACAACTGCAAATAAGAGAAGGCAAAAATACCACAAGACAGGTACCAAGCAAGTGATAAACAGGATCAAACCCAATGAGAAGGCTCAAAAAACATGGTAAACGAATATTAAATTTAAAATCTGCTAGTTTCCAGGTTAGATTAGGATAAATAAGGTGAAATTGTATCAGCTGTGGAAAATGGTATCTGCTTCTTTTACATTCTTGTTATCATTAAGCAGCTGTTATGTTAATCACATAACAGCGCAACTAAAAGTTAAATAGATGGGTAAATTCAATATTTTTAATATCTCTACTGATAGTCTATGGAGAGCCATACCACATGCAAAAATTACTAAAAGCACAGGAAAATAATTTTAGACTTTGAGCAAAGACTATGTAGTCATAAGGACTCTATAAGAATACTTTTTTTTTTTAATGAGAATTATTCATGTTGCTATTAAGTTACACGGATTGAAGTGATCTCTTCTGGAAGACCAGCTGTGTTGCATTGCTCATATTCCTTGTCTGCAGGGTAAACTTCACCAGCCAGTCATAATGAGAAGATGTATAGGCAGAAAATTCTCCTGTGAGCTAAAAATATCATCAGTTTATTCATAGAATTGTTTTCTTCAAAGAAAATCCTCTAAGTGCTTAAAGGTCCAAACTGTCCTTGGTAAGCTTTCCACGATTTTTCATGCTTTTCCAGGCTGGGGTCTGCACAACATGATGCATTGTTTGAAGGTCCAAACAATGCTGCAAAATTTGAGTTTCCCAGGATTTGAATGGATGTAATATTACTTATGTTATTCTCTTTTTCCTTATAGTGTTATCTCTAACAAATTACATTCAAAGTGATACTTTACGGAGTCTAAATGTCTTTCTTAGCTGCGATTATAGCAAACTACATGGATAGTTCAGTGTATTGGAAAATCTAAACTCTGAATATATGGATCAAAAATACAAAAAAAGTAACATGTCTCTGAAATGATCTGTGTCAGATGAAGTTTGGCGACTGTTAACCCTCCTCTTGTTTGAACCAACCTACTTGGTTAAACCATGTTTTCTTTAAATAGCTCAAACCTTGCCTTTCAGAAAAGATGAGATATGCATTATGACCAAAAGCGCTGTGATGCATGATGATCATGAATTGCATCTGATGTCTAAAGGAGGATGGAAACATAACCCAGATCAGTACAGCTGTGTCATACCAAGTTAGTGTTTTGTCTGCTTGTTTGGGTTTTTTTTTTGTTGTTTGTCTTTTTATTTTCTCTTCAAATTGAAAACTGATCTTTTAAGAGAAAATAAATAAATGCAAACTTACGAGAAAAATATTTTCTCTTTCACAAAATACCTTCGAAATTAATCAGGCACATATGAAAATAGAAATGTTGTGACCAGGATATTTAGGGCTGCATTTATGCCATCTCAAACGGAAAGTTGCTTCTGTAGAGATATATTCAGTGATCAGAAAGTGGGGATCAGAACCTACGTCTTATGATATATTTATTAATTATTAAAAATAAAATGTCTATAAATAGACAAAGAGAAAAAACATATTAAAAACATATTAAGCACATTTCTGTTTATAGTGAACACTATAAAGTGTTTCCACATAAGTATGGAAAATCAGTCTTGACCATAGTGTTGTGAAGAACCCAGAAAAAAACAGTGTGTTTTTCCAGAAGCATTTCAAACTGAAATTGCTGCATTTAGAGAATGACAACAAGCACTAACACCAGCTCAGGACAGATGAGAGTATAAAACTAGTGGTTTATTGCTCATATCATATTTCACATTTATCTATATTTGATATGATTTCAATTATTAAAATGCAATAAGACTCACGTTCTCAAGGACAAATATGCTCATGTGTTCATAATGAGTACATTTGTTTATAGTTTATAAAACTGTGAAAAAAGATTGATTTTCAACTTCCACACATAAAAATGCCTAGTATGGAAAATTCTTCGATTAAAGAAGTTATGAAAAAAATATCTACTTATTATATTAATATATGTTGAAATCTATTATTACAATATTTGTATTAAAATTAATGAATGTTCTAATTTTCTAACTTCTGAAATTTATTTTGTGCACTTTGTAATTACTGAGGTATGATGTGCTGGATGTTACTTCAGATATGACGTAATAATATGTCCTTCAAGAATGGGCAGAAAATGATAAAACTAGTAATTCTTGAGGAAGTTTATTCATTATTTAATCTTTACTATAGGGCAATTAAAGAAATTGAAGTGATTAATACCTACTAATTTGCTTGATAATATATAATTACTTTCTTTAATAGCATTAGCAAATAATATTCATGCTACTGATCTTGAATTCAGTATGTCAAATATTTCTCTGAATCTTTGCTAATCCAACGAGGTATTCTTCACCTAGAACAAAAGCATTAAGCTTTCCATTTAAGATGACATAAATACAACCCTAAATATCCTGATCACAACATTTCTATTTCTGTATGTGTCTGATGAATTTTGATTCCTTTTGAAAATAGAAAATAGGAAATTCAGAATTAATTATTCTGACACTGCAGAAAGATGCAGCAGCTAAGGTAATCAGAGTGAGAGATTATTTGCTTTCTAACTTAGTTGTTTTGTAACTGAATGGCTCATTTCTCTGCCAGGCAAAAGATTAAAAGCATAGATAAAGGATTTACTGGTTTTTGTTTCCTGGAATTGTGAGATTCTTCCTAGCGATCACCACCTCTACTTTTGCGCCTTCTGACCAGCGTATTGATATCAATGAATGATATGAATCTTTCCCTCCTATATTTTTTCCCCTAATATAACTCACTCTGATTTTAAAGTAAAAGATGGAATGCTGAAGCAATAAAATAAAAGGGAGAATTATCCAACTGACTGATCATTCAAACAAAGTAATTGAAAACTCTTTTGAAATCTTTGAAAGTCAATTTAAATACTGTGAAAAAAAACAGACAGATTTTCATAGGCTTTTTCAGAAGCTTTAAAATCACATGGATGCCATTTTGTAAATTTGAAACACAGTATCAGCCAGTTCCATTGTTGTTTGTTTTTATTGAATACCTGTCTTAGGATGTCCTTGTGGTTCTGGTAGCTCAAGACATGAAAAGGTGTGTTTGGGTGCTTGTCTTATTTCTCTTTAAGGTTCAAAATTATTGTTTGACTTCCTATTTTTTTTGTGGATTTTTCATGCCAGGAAATATAAACCTTGATCGTAACATGGTTGATTGCGTAAATCAGTAGTCTCCAAACTTTTTTGATGATCCACCTCTGTCAGTTTGCCCTGGTTTTGAGCTAAGCTGAGCCAATTCTGTTCAGTGACTTAATTTTCAGCTCAGTCTTTCCTAAGAGGCTGCACTTCCTGAAGTTGTGTTTTTTTGCAGTCTCTGCTACTAGAACTGGTAACACCTGATGTTTACAATTACTACCAAGGACTGCTATGCAGAAAGGCTCTTGCTTATACTTGCTCTCATAGTGACCAAGGTCACTGCTGGATCTTGTATGCCACATTGGAGGTGCTGGAAAGTAGAAGTGTTGCAAAGAAGTAAATGGTTTCACTTCCTGGGAGGAACAGACAGGACAGGTGTCTTGACCTGCTTAGAGTTGAGGTGATTCATTTTGATCCCAGAGGCAAAATTAAGACACAAACAAGGTCAGATGTCACAACAGCACAACCTTTTATTGACTACCAACGACTGGAGAACAATAGGAAAGAAAGATAAGGAAATAAGAAAGAGAAGCAGTAAAACGTTTAGAATAACAAGAAGTATGGCTAACACCACAGATCCAGGGACGTCTCACAGGTCCGCCTGTTTCAATTCAGTGGGGAAAATTTCCAAAGAGTAGTTGTTCACAGTGGCGTTATATAATGTTCGTCCTTCTGCATTTTGGCTTTCCAAGAACTGCTTTGCCTACCCTCCTCCTGTTTAACACATGCATATTTGATTACTCTGGTGGTCATATGAGGGTCGTCAGGAGCGATCTTCGTTCCCTCCAGCATTGTCTCTGTAGGTGGAGCATGCATAGTTGACTGGAGGGCCCATCTTTGCAGATGAAGCATAACTTGTGCTCGCAAAACAACTGCCTTACCAGCGGTTGAGCCAGACCCTGTAATTGCCTGTCAGTGATTGAGTCAAGCCCCATGGCTTACCAGACGTTGAGCTTCCAAACTTGCAAACAGTAGCCTTGAAGTTTCTTTGCAGGGAATTTCAGCAAGGTTGAGAAAAACTTTTAACACAGTCTCTTACAACAGGTGACCAACAAGAGTATTCCATTCCATATACTTCATATACAGTATAAAGCTGAGTGTTCATGGGTATTAAACCTTCTTGCTCTGAAGGCTGGAATCCGAGGAGTATTCCATCTGTTCTGAGCTCCCTAATCCAGCTCCTGTATACAGTTCCCCTCTTCTGCTGAGTCTGGGAATTCCCCAGTGGCTGCCTGCTCTGAAGCATCAGTGGGGAATGCTATCGGGTGTGGGAGTTGAGGATAGTTGAGTCCAATATTAGTTTTCTATATATTTGTATATATTTCATTATTTCCATTATTTTCATTATTTCCTTATTACTCACCTTATTTGTGCTATTATTGTGTATTGAATCTGTTCTGTTTTTCTTTTCCAGTCCGTAAGTCTCTTTGCCTTATTCCCTTTCCCTTCTCCTTTGGGAAGGGAGGGGGGTTAAAGAACATTTGCCAACATCTAATAGCTGGCCTAGGTTTAACCCTCGACACAGTGAAAACTTTTTGAGGGCAGTATATGTATGTTTATTTATACATTATAAATGTACTACATACTACTGAAGTTATAATATTTTTCTTCCCAAACCCTAATGAATTGTGCTATGCACCCTTGCCTGCACCCCAGTTTGGAGAACACTAGTTTAGGTGGGGTTGGGGAAGATAACAAAATGTAATCTTTGAATTTAGCTTGAACTTAGCTTGAATTTTTTTCCAGGACCGGGGTGGCAGTGGGAAACAACAACAACAACAAAAAAAAAAAAACAAGGACAAAATACTTCAACAAGAAACTAAACTTGCTAATTCTTTTACAGTAACTATGAATATTTTATTTCACAATTTTATTACTTGCTTCTGTAAAAAACTCCTAAAACACATTTTACATAATTAAGTCTTTCACTTCTGTATGAGATGAGAAAGTCAACATAAACATCTTTGAAGATTTTATCAATCAAAATAATACAATAGATTTCATCAATTTAATCTTGCAAAGACACATTTAATGTAGTCTTTCTATCTATATTCACATAACAAGGGCTTCATTGACAAACATTATCTATTCTGTAGAAAATACAATTTTCATCCCTTCCATGGAGAGATATGATTGCTTTCCTTTCTTATACACAAAACATTTAACATATTTCAGGAGATCTTCAAGAAAGTAATTTTAAAGTTAAAATGATTTCTTGTATTGGCATCCTAGCTAATAATGGCAGTCTATACTAAGATTTTCAAGAATTCATTGGTGCAAACAGTTGTGTCAGCTTCTGTTCCTTAAGCTTCTCATATTTTCAGTAGAAGAGATGACTATTATTAACATCACTGTTCATGTTTTGTAAGGTTAGATTTATTAGTTCAGGTAACCACATTTTTAATGCATTTGGTTTGGGACAGAACTATAGTTCTAATAACCAAGAGAGGAAAATAATCACTATAACATAAACAGCTAAAATAATATCTCAGCTAAATAAATAAAAAAAACAAACCCGCATCACTAGTATTTAGGAGATGAGGCTAGAATTAAGAGACAATATTTTTTCATTAATTTCAAAATTTCTGAAATCTTTGATGTACTTCACGAAAATTTAAGTGGTTACCTCTCATATATTTAATTTGGTAAACAACATCTTGTTCTTTGTGAGTATGTGCAATTCAAAATTTCAAAATATTTTATCACAAATCTGGTAACATGTTAGGCTTCACGAAGTCTTTTCAGACTATCGAGCAAAAGTTAAAATTAGTATTAAATATTTTAATTATCACTTATATTTAAGGAGGTAACTGATAAATGATTTCTGACTGTATTTGGAAAAAAAATACATAAATCTGAAATAAATACTATCAAAAGATAAGAAAGAAATATGAATTCAACATATATTTAAACAAATTTCTTTGTATATTTCCCCCAAAATTTTTTCTTATTTTTCCTCCTTATTCAAGGAGGACCATCCACATTGTACTTCTGTTCTTAAGAATGTACATTACACTAAAATATCCTGCTGAATCTTTGTCTGTGTGAAAGTGAAATTTACTTCAAATTTCACTCTACTTAAAAAAAAAAAAATTCCCTTTCAGACTTTTCCCCTCTCGTTAGGAGTTACTTTCTCATTGGACTCAAGTTCAACCAGGAATGAGAACATTATATCACCACATTTTGTCTTCATTAATATAAATATTAATTTAAGTACTTAGTGGTAATATTTATGTGTAAACTAGTTAATTTATGAATTTATTAAATGTATAATTTCATACATAATGCAGCATAATATAATAAAACATGATAAATGGTGGCAGGACCATTAGACCAACTAAGTGCATCTACATAATGTAAGCAGCTTGGATAATAAACAGAAGGAAATGGAAGCTATTGTGGAAACTATGATATAGTTATCAGTGAAGAAATATAGTGGGATGACTCACACGACTTGAGTGTTGTAATAGAAGCATATAAACTCTTCAGAAAGGGGTCCAGTGCTGTTCAACATCTTTGTCAGAGACATGGACGACAGCATTGGGTGCACCCTCAGTAAATTTGCTGCCGACACCAAGATGTGTGGTGCCGTGGACTCGAGGGAAGAAATACCATCCAGAGGGACCTTGACAGGCTTGAGAAACGGGCCAGTGCAAATTGCATGAGCTTCAACAAGTCGAAATGCAAGGTCCTTCACCTGGGTCAGGCCAATCCAGGCACAAATACAAACTGGGTTCAGAGTAGGTTGAGAGTAGCCCTGAAGAGGACTTGGGGTTGCTGACAGATGAGAAGCTCAACATGAGCCGGCAGTGTGTTCATGCAGCCCAGAAGGCCAACCGCATCCTGGGATGTATCAGGAGAAGTGTAGCCAGCAGGTCAAGAGAGGTGATTCTCCCCCTTTACTCTGCTCTTGTGAGACCCCACCTCGAATATTGCGTCCAGTTCTGGTGTCCTCACCATAAGGGAGACAAGGATCTGTTACAGTGTGTTCAGAGGAGGGCCACAAAGATGATCCAGGGGCTGGAGCACCTCTGCTATGAGGACAGGCTTCTGGAGCTGGGATTGTTCAGTCTTGATTTTGGGGGCACCTAATAGCTGCCTTCTACCTGAAGGGATCCTACAAGGAGGCTGGGGACAGACTTTTGACAAGAGCGTCCACTTATAGGACAAGGGGAAATGGGTTTAAGTTGAAGGAGAGTAGATTTAGATTGGATCTTAGAAAGAAATTCTTCAGTAAAAAGGTGGCAAGGCTTTGGAATAAATTGCCCAGAGAGGTTGTGGCTGCCACCTCCCTGGAGGTGTTCAAGGCCAAGTTGGACAGAGCCTTGAGTAGCCTGATCTAGCTGAGAGGCATCCCTGCCCATGACATGGAGGTTGAATTAGATGATCTCTAAGGTCCCTTCCAAGTCTATGCCATTCCACGATTCTATGATAGGCAAGGAAGGAGAGTCAAAGGAGTGGCCTTGTATGTTAGAGATATCTTTGAATGTCTAGAGCTTGAGGATGGTGAGAATAGGGTTGAATGCTTATGGATAAGAATTGACAGGCCAACAAGGCAGTCATCATGGTGGGACATTGTTATAGGCCACCCACCCATGATGAAGAGATAGGTAAAACATTCCATAAGCATCTGGGAGAGCTCTCACATTTGTTAACCCTTGTGCTCATGGGGAACTTCACCTTCCCTGATGTTTTCTAGAAATAAAATACGGCAGAGAACAAACAGTCCCAGACATTCCTAGAGTGTGTGGAAGATAACTTTCTGACACAGCTGGTGAGGGAACCAGTGAGGGAAGGTGCCCCATTAGACTTACTGTTTGTGAACAGGGAAGGTCTTGTGGGGGATGTGACAGCTGGAGGCCATCTCAGGGACTGTGATCACAAGATGACAAGGTTTTGGATTTTTGGAAAAGTAAGGAGGGTGTTAGCAGAACTGTCACATCAGCCTTCCCCTGGACAGACTTTGGCTTGTTTAGGGACCTGGTTGGCAGAGTGCCTTGGCAGGCAGTCCTGAAGGGCAAAGGATTGCAGAAAGGCCAGACACTCTTCAAGAAGGAAAACTTAAAGGCACGGGAGAAGGCTGTCCGATTGTGCAGGAAGAGTATCACCTTTCCAGAGCCAGAGATGAGACTAACCGGTCTGTAGTTCTCTGGGTCATCCTTTTTGTTGTTCGTAGCTGTTTGACCCTGGCTGGCATCCAGGTAGCCACCACAGCTGCTCTGTCACTCATTCTTCTCAACTAGTTGAGGGGAGAAAATATAACAAATGGCCCATGGTTTAAGACACGAGCAGAGACGTTATATGTTCTGTAGAAAATACAGTCTCCATCCCTTCCATTGAGAGACATGATTGCTTTCCTTCCTTATACACAAAATATTTAACGTATTTCAGGAGATCTTCAAGAAAGTAATTTTAAAGTTAGAAAGATTAGATTTGGAGAAATTCAATAAATTTATTAACAATCAATCAGAGAAGAGTAATGAGGAATAAAGCCAGATCTTAAAGATAACACCCTTCCCCACCTCTCTCTTCTTCCTGGGCTTAACATCATTCCCAATTCATCCACCTTCTTCCCCCCAAGCAGTGTAGTGGGACAGAGGATGGGGGTTGCAGTGAGTTTATCAGATGTTCTTTTCACTACTCCTTCTTCCTCTGGGGGAGGACTCCTCACTCTTTCCCTGTGCCATTGTAATGACCCTGTCATGGGAGATGGTAACTGAGAGTGATTTCCCTGTCCTTATCTCAAACCCTAGGCCCTTCCTTAGCTGAGAAGGGGTAGTGATAGAGTGGCTGTGGTGGGCACCTGGCCACCAGCCGGTGTCAAATCACTATACCCTTTTTGCAGACTGGAGTGACATTGGCCTTCCTCGAGTCCTCAGACACCTCTCCTGTTCTCCAGGATCTTTCAATGATGGACCGTGGCATAGCAATAACATCTGCTAGCTCTCTCAGCACTCATGGGTGCATCCCACCAGGGCCCATGGATGGATCAGAGATGTTGTGGAGTCTCCTTCTCTGGAGACTTTCAAGACCTGTCTGGATGTGTTTCTTTGTGACCTGCCCTAGATTCTATGGTCCTGTGCTGGCACAGGGGGTTGGACATGGTGATCTCCAGAGGTGCCTTCCAACCTGTAAAATTCTGTGATTCTGTGAAATGTGTTATTTCTTTGTCTTTGAATTCTTCAAAAGTTCATAGCTGTATAAGACTCAAGAAAAACTATTCTGGAGAAATTTAAGATGAGAGGGACCTCCAGTTCCCAGCTTCTACCAGTTCCACTTTTCTACTCCATGTTATTCCCTATGTCTCCTTATATTTTAATCCAAGTGTCAACATGTTTAGCATCCAGTCTGCTCTTCGTTAACTCTGTATCTTCCATCCAGCGCACTGGTTTAACCTGTAGCTTTCTGTCTGACCGTTCCTGTCTACTCTAATTTAATAGCTTTCTAAATGGAGAAAAAACGTGTTTTTAAAGTGAGTTTTATCACCTGAGTTGTATCTTCATTTCTTACCAGACATATTCTTATGTCCAGCCCCAGTATATTATGTTGCTATATATTACATCAAGAGCTATATTAGCAAGTATGTAGACAGCAGATAGAGGGAAGTGATTATTCCCCTCTGTTTGGGATTTGTGACAGTATATTTGGACTACTGCATATAATTTTGGGCTCCCCAGTACAGAAAAGACATTGGGATCCAGCAGAAGGCCACCAAGGTTGGTAGAGAGCTGGATCCCTTGACATCAAAGAAAAGCTGAGAGAACTGCGGTTCTTCTGCTCTTAGAAAACCAAGGGAGATTTTTTTTTTCTTTTCTTTCTGCAGCTACCTGAAGGAAGAGCAGAGTGATAACAGAGCTAGAATTTTCTCCAATGTGGACAGTAGAAAGGTAAGAAGCAATGGACACAGATTGAAAAATTCTGTGAAATTCTGAGTCACTGTACAGAAAATCTTTTTCACCAAGTAGGTGACCAAGCATTGGAAAAAGTTGCCAAAGAAGGCATTGAATCTGTGTCCTTGGAGACTCTTAAAAGCCAAGTTGAAGGTCTCAATGTTATTAGAGACAAGGCCTTGATGTTATTTGAAATAAAGGTCATATTTAGTGAGTATTACATCAGCTCACATTAAGCAGCACGTGAAGACGTACATGGATGAAGCCATAGCATTTTATTGTTATTTTTCTCTTTGTTGGTTTTTATCTATTTTCACTTTCTTCACTTCCTGGGTGGTGTTGTTAGGGTTTTTACATTTTAGAAAAAACCCAGACTGTTCCTTTTAAACTATAGCTTTTTAAAAGTGTTTCATTAAATACCATCACTCACACTCTGATTGTCCAAAACCAGATTTCATAAACAGAGAGAAGTTTTTACAGTCAAAGCTGAAATCCAGGTTTACCTATGCTTAACTTGGCAGATTAATTACTTTAAAAAGTGAATTATGTGGAATTTATGCCTAAAATGCCAGAGAACAAAAAATGAAGGAGTAAAAATGAAATGTAATAGGATGTAAAACATAGGAAAGAAAAACATTCCTCCCCACACATGGCAATTTCAGGTGGTCATGGTAACAAGAAAATAAAGAAAAAAACAAACAGACGAATAAAAGCTTTATTTAGTTAGTGAAGCTGAAACACTTTCAAGATTTAATTTCCAGAGAGTCTGTGCAAATCAGAAAAATTGGCTTTGAATTATATTTTTTTCTGTTCTAAAAGCTTTTATATCTCACTCATGGGTAAACAAATTGCATCAACATTTCTAGGAAGTAATGATTGCAAACATTTAAATTCAACAGCAATTGAGCCTGACCTTAGTTTGGTAAATTAATGGCAATGTTAACATGTAACATTTCTAGGAGCATTTACCTGCTACAAGAACAATGGACACTAATGTAAAACTAAACTAAACGTGTGATCCCACTAACTCAACTCTTATTATCTGTTCTGAAATGTGAACTGTAATATTCCTTCTTTGAGATCATGGTAGAAGGAAAGAAATCTTTGCTACTTCTACCACAGAAGAAAGGTCTTTTAAATTTTATCAACCATAGCAGTTAGCCACTACTAGCTGATTCTCATGGTTTGAGCCCACCAATCTGTCCATAAAGAACCACACAGCTGCTTGCTCACAGCTACTCCCCTCTTCTTTGGCATGAGGAGGTGAAAATTCAGCAAAAGGCTTGAATGTCAAGATTAAGGACAGGGAGGGCTAACTGGCCACTTATGTTCACGGGCAAAGAACAGAGGAGATTTGGGGTGAAAACTTCAATTTTAGACAACAGAACTACCACCAGTTTATCAATCAATTAGATCAGAGTAGGAGAGTGAGAGAATAAATATAACCAGATCCTAAATACACCCCTCCCTTTTTTGCAGCTCTGTCCTTCCCCCACGCAGCACAGAGAGACAGGATATGAGAGGTCTGGTTTGTCTGTTATGGATTGTGCATGCTACTCCTTCCTACTTAGCGGGAGAACTTCTTGCAGTCTTCCCCTGCTCCAACATAGTGTCTCTCTCATGGGAGAAAGTTCGCTTTGAACTTCTCCAGTGTGTGTGATCCACAAATATGAGTCCTTCCTGTGGGCTGCAGCCATCCCAGTGACAGACCGCTCCAGTCCAGGCTTCCCTCAGAGTCACAGCATGCTTCAGGAGTGGCCTTCTCTTCCAGCATGTAGTAATCCACAAGATGCTGCATCTTGGATCACTCACCACCTTTAATTTCCTCAGGCTGCAGGGCCTCAGTCTGTTATCTCACTGTGGGCTTCTGGGAAATCTCTGCTTCTGTGCCCTTCTCCTCTTCACAGAATCACAGAATTGTTAAGGCTGGAAAAGACCTCTGAGATCATCAAGTCCAGCCTATGACCCAACACCAACACATCGGCTAGACCACGGCACTAAGTGCCACATCCAGCCTCTCCTTAAACATCTCCAGGGACCATGACTCTACCACCTTCCCGGGAAGTGCATCCCAATGTCTGATCACCCTCTCCGTGAGGAAGTGTTTCCTGAGATCCAACCTAAACCTGCCCTGACGCAGTTTCAGATCATGCCCTCTCGTCCTGTCACTCGTTGCCCAGGAGAAGAGCCCAACCCCCACCTGACTACAACCTCCCTTCAGACAGTTGTAGAGAGTGATAAGGTCCCCCCTGAGTCTCTTCTCCAGGCTAAACACCCCCAGCTCCCTCAGCCTCTCCTCACAGGACTTTCCCTCTAGTCCCTTCCCCAGCCTCGTTGCTCTTCTCTGGACCCGCTCCAGCACCTCAATATCTTTCTTTTTCCTTCCTCCTAAATGACCTTTGTGTCAGCATGGTTGCTCCTCTCATCTCCCCCTCCTCTATGAAACAAAGAACTCCCTAACACAAAGGAAGTTGCCCACCACATTTCCTCTCCTTCCTATGTCAATCACAGAGGTACTGATTGTCTTGGCCTTGGCCAGAGGTGCATCTGCCTTTTATCTGGACGAGGCTCTCAAAGTTTCACACAGGAACCCACTCCCATTGCCCCCTCTAGCAAAGAACCCCACCAGATACAAACCCAACATACTGATAAGAATTAGAACACATTTTCACAGCTTAATACTTAAATTTGTTCGGCTCAAAGTAGGACTAACAGAACAGTTCTCAGTTGCACCTTTGGTTGCACTTATTGGTTTGACAGTACGGTAAGACTATAAAAAAGTAACCACCAATTTGGGCTATCTTACCAAGGACTCGAGAAGTGTATGAATCCACAGTGGAAAATGTGCTATTAAATGAAAGAAATATTTGAAAATTGAGTTTAATAGCACACAAAAATAGGAAAAGCACCATGGAATAGCTGACATTGGAAATATTTAGTCTCTATTAGCCATTCAATGGCTCAAAAATATTTTTATTACCTATAAGTAAATATCAGTTATTTCAATATCATGGCACTGGCAATCTTTAGCTGTAAGGAACATGTAAAGTAGAAAGATGAAGGCAGAAAAAGAGTTTACAGTTAATGAACCTGCACTTGCTTTATGCAAAGGAACTTATTTGTAATATTCCAGGATGTGTTTGCTTTTCAGTCCAGCTATTGTATCATGCTGCAACAGGTATGTAAATGCACATGCACACAAAGGCATTTCAGCAAAAAAATAGAATGCTCTTTTCAGACCCATGTCCTGACATCATCTGATTACTCAGGTCACTATATCCTGGCAGAGAGCAGAGGTGCTACTATAAGGCTGTCATAGCCATGGAATCATCAAAGTGACATAAGGTTGGTGTTCTGTCCTGCAGTCTTTTCAGTAAGTGTGTTTAATCAATGTCAAAAAGCACCCTTACTAGGAACTTTAGGTGCCCTGCGGGTGTTTATCTAGTGCAGAGTTCTCATCTGCTGAAAGGTTTTCAAAGCTTTGTTGAACCACAATTAATATTTAACTTTTATTTTACTTATCTTTCTGGTATGTTTTTTTTTACAGAATTTGTAGGTCGTTAATTCCCATGTTAAGTATCAGTTAGAAAGTAGCTACTAGCTATATACTAAGTCTAGTTAGCAACTAGACTTAGATACTTTGTTAGGTTTTTCCTGTTGTTTTTTTTTGTCTGCTTTTTTTTTCTTTTTTTTGCATCTTCCTTACTGTAGCCTTGGTCCATTCTACAGGTTTCTCACAAAATATTTGGAAAGCAATTTATCCCCTTCAGCTTCACAACAACCTTTCATCTATTTGAAGGCTATTATCATGACTCTTCTCCTCTGTAGAGTAAGCAGATAGAATGTTTCAATCTTTCTTCATGTTGTTTTATTATGCTATTATCTCTGAAAGAGATAATATTCCTTTCCAGTTCTTCGATATACTAGGTTCTGAAAATGTCAGAAAACTCTTTTACATCCTTTTTTCCCCCCTAATTACTCATTTTGTTCTCCTATACATGCCACTTCAGTTTTTTTCTGCCGCTGCCAATCTTTACAGCCAAGAAAAGTAAATCACAAATTAAATGAATAAATAAAAAGGAGGGAAGTTAAGATTGGTGTTTGGCAGTCCCAGATTCAGTCTGTCAGAGCTCTTCATCACTTCTTTACAGTTTATTTTGGTTTGTAAATATTTCACTACAAACAAAATCTACACATTACTTGACAGTATACTGTAGTGCAGAAGTCAAGGAACTGTCAGATTTGTGTGAGAGAAACAGTGTGACATTACTCATGGAGTATAGACATGGGTTTTTGTGTCTTAATGCAGGCTATACAGTTGCATCAGTTGCTATGAGAATCTTATATGGGTAAGGTACTGTTCAGTAGTAGAGAAGGTGAAAAGAATCAATGCATTATGTTTGAAGCTTTATGAAGGGCAGTATTCTTATTCATCTGGTCTGTCTCAAGCACTGAGGTAAATGAAATAACACAGTGAAAAAGCTTTTTGAATTTATTTTTAAGATAATTTTGTAAAATACAATTTCTTTAATTATATTTATGTATATTTCATAGAGAATATGAAGATGTAAACTTCATTCTGCAGTTCTATTTTAGCAGTAATTACCATATATTTCTCATTATTATGATAGGTATTTACAGGTAGGAACATGTATATGATAAACCAGGAAATGGATATGAAAGATTCAGGTATTTTTGTATGTTGAAAAATATGTAAGTGGCCTGATATGTCCAGATTACATTTTTCTGTGTAACTTAAAAGACTGTCCTATTTTTAGGTGAAGGATACATCGTGTGATGGAAATGGAGCAATGAGAGGCGATTAGCAAACCTTACTTCCTTTTCTATCAAGTGAAGTCATTATTTAACCTGCAATCTACCAATTGCTTTTACACGCAGGATATATATAATTTTAGTAGCAAATTTAATAACAATTGAATAGTAGTAGTAACTTGGTTCGCTCACAGAAAAATGTGGTAAACTACATGGTAGATTCATCCTTCATACGTCCAAACCACCAGCTGCATAGCTAAATATGTAGATATAATTTGTGGTTTAAAAAAAAAAAAAAAAAAGGATTTTGACACACACTAGATTGGTGTTACCTGACACAGTACTGTGAGCTCAGGTTCCAGAAAGTAAATTTGAGGCTATTCTCTACTTTTTTAGAAGCATTCATTCCCATTATGGCACTGCCACCTTTGACTATGTATTGGGTTTATTGGCAGAGTTCTGGATGTTTGTGGGTTGTAGAGTTGGCCTCTATGAAGAGGCAGTAGGCATTACCAGAAGAGATACAGTTGATTACAGCAAAACTAACAGAGCCGCAAGTGTGAGAAAGAAGCAGCAGCAGAGAGGTGCTGTTTTGGATTGACAAAAACCACCAATTCTTCATCCTCCTTTGTGCTGCTGAGTTGCAGAGGCAGAGAAGTCAGAAAGGAAGCAGTGAAGTTGAGTCTGGAAAGAAAGGAGATTGACTGATTTATTTATTTATTTAATTTATTTAATTATTTATTTATGACCTTGTTTCTTACCATAAATATCTGGTTTTAAGTAGCAATAAACAAAATTAATTTTCCACAAGCTCAATCTGTTTAGCCTGTGATGTTCATTGGTAAGTAATAACCCTTCCTTTGTTTTCACCCATAATGTTTTTCGTCTTATTGCCCTCTCATGGCTCTGCTGCAGAAAAGGAGTGGGAGAGTGACTGAGCTGAGTTCTGTTAGCCAACCATGTTCAACACACCACACTGTAATAAAGAATAATTATAGTAAATTTAATTTCATATTTTTTGTTTTCAAGGAATAGGTTTGTTATTTCAAATTATTGTGATATATTTTTATATTTATTATTATATTAAATGAAATAATGCAACTTTGTTCTGGAAAATTCTTATTATGTTTTCTTACTCTTCACTCTGCACACTCTTCTAGTCTTTGGTTTATTATTTATTTATAAAACCTTCATGTTTTTCTCTCTGTATATGCTGAAGGGCTCAATATTTGGGGAAAGATATGTCATTTATATTTTACAATTTCTTTCCATTTGCTTCATAGAAAGTATGGATTTTTTTGCTTGTATATTTTCACTATTTTTTTTTTTACACTATGTTTTACAATTCTAGATATCAGTTAACTTGGAAACATCATAAATATTTACCAATGACTGTTCAAACATTTCTTCTTATAATTTTTTCTTCTAAAATAATTAATTTCATAGTTTTCAAATTCATAGTGTTCACTGTTGGCATAACTGGCCTTTTCCTTTTACAAACACTTTGTCTGTCAAATGAGATCTATCACAGTATTTTCCCATATTGGATAAAGGGCTTTCAGAGAAGGAAAACATTTTCTGCGAATTAGAGATTCTATAGATGTTTTGTATTTGCAACTAGAGTACCATAGTACATCACAGATTTAAGCACTGCGTGTTTTGTTTTGCTCAGATACTAAAAACTACTGTTTCAGAAACTGAGCAATCTGCTCTCTAGTGTGTTTTGAGGCCTTACTGATAGATATAGTGGTAACGGACTCCAGACATTAAAGCCTTCCTTGACAAAGTGCATTCTCACACACCTTGTCCCAGATTGGTTTTGCCTGCAAATGCTAGGAATAACATTCCCGAGTTTAATATTCCAGTCATGAGAATTCCTCCTAACAGATAATAATATTTAGACACTTAAACAGGAATTTCCGTTTATTTCAGTTTGGCATTCCTGCTTAAGTACAGGCGGTTAAATAATTGTTGAAACACAAATTCTGAGTTATAATAAGTGTCTCTTGTCCTTAAGGAGAAAACAAATCACAGAACTTCTATTTTAGATCAAAGACACTATCCATAATAAAAGTCAAAACTGAACTGCAGAATAGGAAGAAAATTTCCTATGCTCAATCTAAAACTCTCCCTTAAGCTACTCTGTTCACAGTTCTAGAGATCAGTTGACAACTGACTTCAAGAGTAAATCTTACAGCTGCATCCTTCCTCAGTGATCAAAGAGGTGATGGGCATCTCAGTGACTTCAAACATCACAGTGAGGACAAACTGAAATGTTCTTCACATGAAGAATATGACACAGAAGAATAAAAGAGAATTTCATACCAACTGTTATAGGATTTACATCTCTGAGATCAGAATTTGTTTCTTCTGAATTCCCTGATGCAAGGAACTATTTTGTATGATTCTGACTGGTGCTTACATTAATATGCTAATTGCATGTTCATGAACAACCATTTCAAACCGATCAAGAAGGAATAACAAAGTTACATCATACAAGGCTTTTAAGATTTATATCAATCTGTTGACACAGAAGAAATGATTGTTTTACTGTCATAACAACTTGTGAGGTCTGATTAAATGTTACAGTTCAGGAAAGTACTGGGCAATTCCCTGCAAATATGAGATATATATATATATGTGTGTGTGTGTGTGTGTGTGTGTGTATATATATATATATACGTTCTTCAACACCTTTGCTAAGATCTATTTCATGAAAGTTTTTATGTCTGAAAATTAGATATCTCAGCCAAAGCCAGGCTTTCATGGTCGAATGGAAAGTAATATATGCTTCAAAGGAAATCGGACTGAACATTCTTAGATATCTGTTGTAGATATCTACTTGTGGTTAGATAAATCCCACACAGCAAGTCTACTAAAAATTTATGCAAGCTGAGTGAAAGTGAAATTCAAGCTGTATAGAATCAATGTCTGTTTCTTTAACAGCACCAAGTTCAAATTATACTGTGTCAATATTTATGTATCTTAAAATAATAGGGACAGAAATAATTTTATTTAACTTTCCCGAGGAAATATATCACAACATAACATGGATATGTAACATACAGGATTTATAAGAATCTAGAATTTATGACTTATTGATAGACTTTATAGACAGCTAGCTTAGATTAGTACTTAACTCTTAGCTAGTAAAATTGGGAAGAACATTTATTTCCCATGGTTGTTAATCACTATCCATCTTTAAAACAGAAAATCTTTAAAATATTTTAATAAATAAAAATGTGAATACAAAACTGTATAAGTACTCCCTTCCCTCCTCCCTGCAACTGCCAGTCATCTGGGGATTTTTTTAAAAATATAACATTTATTCATACTAATACTTGTCATATAAATTAGTAAGTCTGCATCATTATGAAAAATTGACAAAATAAGGATGTTGTGTTTCATAATTGCAAAAAAAAAAGTCTCTACAAATGTTTCAGCTCTATATATAGCTAAAAGATTCATTCACATATAATTGACACATATTTAAGCTGATTGACAACTGATTAAAAAAACCCCACAAATCAATCTAATTTAGAATTAAAAAACTTTTTGTTTCTCTTATATTCTTTCGTATAAGCCATTCTTCAGTGACTTTTCTTCAATTCTTGTAATTGTTTGCAATGATAGGTGAGAATAATAAATTGTCAAAGTCCTACTGCTGTTATTATTACTCTGTGATGATAGACATTATTGCATTTTCTATGAAATGTTCAGTTTAAAATATTGTGATTGACAAGTATTAACTGTAACTGCTGTAGTCACTAAGAAGAAATTAGAACATGATTCAAGTAGAGATATTTCCCTCTGCTAATTTTTCTGACTTTACTCATCCTTGCAAAATTTATCATCATATTTGTAAATTAATACATTTTGTGTATTTAATCATCATGCATTATTCATTGAGGCAACTGTCAAGATTAATACATTTAGAATGTCACCTTCAAGGTGCTGTTGGTTTTGGCTAGAGGTAGCTGTTCTGACAGTAGGAGAAGACTTCTAGGAATTTTCCACTGGACTTTTTTTCCTTTTATTCAATTTTCTGTTTCATACTTTTTAATCTATTGTGGTGCCCAAATGAAAAAAAAGACCAAAATTAACCTCTAAGTGGGTTTTTCAGAATTAAGTAATGATTTCAGGCAGTGGTTCTATTTTGGGGCATGTTACCCGGCATACATTGTAGAGGTTTGATTTTTTTTTGTAGTGGGATGCTTTTTAAAGACCTTTGAATGTTTTAGCCATCTTCATGGTCCTCAGGGTCTTCAGAACCATTCTTACAAGTATGCATAAACAATGAAATCAAAACTCAAATGTGCATCAGAGGGCTAAAACTGTGCAGCTTCCCAAACTGCCATAAAAATAAAAAAAAGGATGCCAGTTAAGACTAACCTTAAAATTAGATTTCCTTGAGCATGTTCATCTCCTAAGTAGTAGTGCTTTCTAGAATATAAATGTTAGATTGCGTTAACAGTGACCCAGACTAAATCTCTTTCTGAATTTCTAGTAAAAAATTTGGACAGCTTACAGATTTCATATACCTCACAACAAAAAAAGCTAAGGGAAATGCAAAAATCTTGGGTACAACAAATTATTGCAAATATCATATATTAAACATTGATTTTAAAAATAGTATTTTTTTTTCAATCTTTAAGACATATGTGAGTCAGGTGTTCCTAGGAAACATATATATATGGACCATATACATATATGTACATATGAAGCTCAAATATACATGCATTCTGTATATCTTATCTAAATAATATTATAGGGAAGTTAGTGGTGGATTGTTTTTTTTCTTGTGGTTCATGATCAGTTTTAAGTAACAAAAAATCTATTGCAAGGAATTTGGGTAGCAGCAATAATAATAGTAATAACAATAGCAATAGAAATAGTAGTAATAGTAATTAAAAAAGAAAAGAAGGGTAGAACACTGAAATTTTTCGCTTCCACCCTTTTTTTTTTTGCTAATAAATAAAACAAATTAAAAAAAAAAAAGCGGGGCATGTTTCTGTTATGCTGGATGTCAGTCTGTGTTCTGCTCTAAATAAATGAAGACTGCAGCTTTCCTAAAAATGCAGAACTGGGTTTATAAAGTTTAAAGGTAGTTAATTTTATAAATGACATACTAAATAAACTGTGTGCCATTATTTTATGGCTTCAACACTACAGTGATTTATTTGTTGTTTTTTCTTTTCCTTCTGAAAAGGCATCTTTCCTTATCCCCTTCCACAATGGAACCAGATGCCAAATCTGGAATGTATTTCCCATCAATGTCATGTGGCTTTATGATTTCCTGGCTGATCTCCTTCAGGGTCTTGTAGCTGACTCCACTTTTTTTTTGTTAGTGGTTATTCAAATGCATGTATGACTAATTCAAGATCAAGCTGTTGGACTGGCACTTTACAATCACATTCCTATTTGAACTGCTCTTGGCTCTGAAAACACTGATTTGTGTATCAAAGATTCGTAGAATTCTGTATATTGCTTGAAAGACATTTTAAATCTTACACACTTTCAAATGCTAATATTCTACTACACATAGAAATAAGGTACAGCTCATGAATGTTAGGTATCCCTCTGAAAATTTCTGTATGCCATGATTATAAGTGGAATCAATGCTTAAAAATGGTGTGATGCTTTAGGTGGAAGTCCTTCCTCATGCAATCTTTCTATGTTATCGTCACAGAAACAGATGTCTCAAAGGTACATATAAATGTATCCAAATAAAGATCAGGATTAATTTTCTTTGGCTTTACACATTGTCATTGGCAAAATACTTACCTGATAATTTTTATAATTCAGAGGTTTAAAATGTTCTTATTTAGAGCAGGGTGTTTTTTTTGTGGTTGTTTTGTTTTCTTTGTTTGTGAAAATTCTTAATATTTAAAACAAGTAGATGACACACAGAATAGAGAGAACTACTTTTATGTTATCATGCATCTGCTTTTGGTTTTTTATTGGAGATGGCTATATATTGGATTTCTCAGGTCATCAGTGAAATTAGATTATTTGGAAAAAATAATTAATTCATTAAATAAATAAATAAATAAAATAAACAAAAGGCAAACTTCTATAGTTGACCATATAAGATTACAGATCTGAAATTCCTTCTCTCTAAGTTGACGTAAAGAGGGAAAACATTCACTTCCATCATTTAAAAGATCTGAGATATCCAGACTATAGAATCATTGATAGGAAGCAAGAAAACAGGGACTTTAACTCGTATCATGTATACTATAAATAAATAGAATACATGTATATTATACATAAATAGAATACATGTATATTATAAATAAATAGAACAAACATTTCAGGACTTCAGAATTCTCAAAATCTATCCCATATCTGTATAACTGTCTAACAATCTTAAGATGCTGTCAAGAAACCCCTGTGTTCTAGAATATAAAATAAACAAAAAAATACAGAAATTTCTTGTTTGATTTGTCTTTCTTTAGGCCTTAAGGAAAATGCTGATTTGTCATGTCCTGAATATCAACAGCCTACTCACTAAAAGTCCTCTGAAATTTATATATGGAGATATTCAAGAGAATTTAAAGTTATGACTAGAATGATGCTAGAAAAGAATATTATTTCACCTGTCTGCGGTTCTCATTTCTGCCTATGTTTTCCCAAATGAGAATTCCCGTGCAGTCTGAACAATTTTCCAATGCATGGTCTGGAGGATTTCTGTAAAGAAATCTAGCAAATAAACCAGAAGAAGCTGTTCATCAATAAGAAAATGATATGAGCTCATTATTGTAAGTACCCCCAGACCACAGGGCTCATGCATACACTTCTGTTTTATCTGTGTGAATAAAAAGTTCTAGTCTGTCAGAAAAGTAGGAGTTTCCTTTATTCTGCAGTAAGGTTTTGCAGCTTTGTTATTCAACACTCTGCAGTGATTCTCTTGCTTATATCAATTTTATAGTCCATTCAAGGCCTTTCTGCCATTTTGATTTCTTGTGATTTTTTTTTTAGGTAAATTAATAAGTATTTTAGCTTTTTCTCCCTCATTTTCACCACATTTTCAATGTTCACTTTGATGCTGCACTCTTGGCAAGTTTCTTATTCCTCCATTGATTCATATGTCAATTATCGATTCTATCCATGTTTTCTCTTACTATAAGGCATTTTACCATAATCAATTAAAGAAAGACACAATATTTTGGTTTCGAAAATAAAAAATATGACACATATCTACTCTCTTTGTGTCAATATTGTGACTTTTTTTTCTGATCACATACAAAGAAACCATTTTTTTAGTTCCTCTCTGATAAAAAAAATAAGAAATCTATTATTACTTTTGCCAAAATTCTTTACCACTTTTCACATTTAAAAAATCCACTGCAGTTGAACTCTTGTCTTCATAAAACAGCTTTAAAGAATTAAAATTTTGATTATATGTCTGTAATCTATTTTTACTTTTAAATTCCTTTAATTATATTTCTACCAACCATAACACAAATTACAATCTAAATGATGAGTGCATACCTGCATTTTTGCATTAATCACATAATGGAAAGTACAAAAATGAATAGTTTTACAGCCTGAGAGCAACATTTAGTTAATTAGTATACTTAAGCTATTACTTCTGTATAAGTGAATCCATTCTCTCTGTAAAAGATAACTTAATTTCTTTAGAGTTGATTGTTAAAAAAGTAATCTTCCACTTTGTCAATAGAAATATTAAAATTAATAGATTCTGACTTGATTGCCTTATCTTGAGAACCATAGGTTATTAAGAAGGTTGTTAAAGAATAGGACTATGCCTGGGTCAATCCTTTCTCAGTGATAAAACTGTCACAATACCACACTTGCATTCTCGGAGTAAGGTAAAGTGGAAAGTCAGTATTTTTTTATGAGGCCAACTCCCAAATTAGAAAAAAAAAAAAAAAAAAAAAAAATCAGGCTTACAAGCTGTTCTTTAAATTTGAACTATATGCTCAACTGTATAATAACTGCTGACCACATACTTTATGACTGTGCATATCCAAAAGACTCCAGGAAGAAAGTAGGTCAGTTTAAATTTGGTGCTCAGATTCCGAGAGTCTTCAAGTGCATTCACTGCTGTCCATCGACTACTTACAGATTTTAGGCATCTTCTTCAGAGGACTGCTTCATCACATGCTAAATATGTAGATCCAAGTTTGGCAGCTAAGTTGGCAAAAGTAGTTCCAACATTACAGTTTTAAGTTTTATGTCTTTAAAAACACAATTTCTACAGCAATCTTAGGCTGATGCAGTGATTTTAAAGCTTGGAGAAGGATAAAAATCTAATTATTATAGCTGTGTGTTTAAAGTGGTGATAAGGAATTAGATTGAAGCTAAGATGTCTGGAGTCCATCAAAAGAGTGTGGACAGCTACACAGAGGGTGCTATACAAAAACTGATATTAAGAATGTGAAATTTCCCAACATAGCATTTTGAGATACGAAGTCTGTGTTAAACATATGGTTCCTATGATTAAAGTTTCACTGAATTTTTAGTGTTTAGATTATATACTTGATCTACCAGGCCAGCTGGGATGGAGTTAATTTTTTTCACAGCAGGTCGTATGGTGTTATGTTTTGGATTTGTGACTAAAACAGTGATGATAGCACAGAAATATTTCAGGAATTGCAGAACAGCGTTGGCACAGTGTCCAGGTCTTCCCACTCTGCCACTCTCCCATGAGTAGGCTGAAGGTGCAGAAGAAGTTGGGAGGGGACACAACTGTGACAGCTAACCCCAACTGACCATAACAATATTCCATTCCGAATGACACTGTACTCAGCAGTAAAATGTCAGGGAAAGGAGGAGTAAGGTGGGGAATTCATGGTTATGGCGTTTGTTTTCCCAAGTAATCATTGTACATGGTGAGGTCCAGCTCTCCGGAAAGTGTCTGGATATTTGCTTGATAACGGGAAAGGATAAATGAATGCCATGTATTGCTTTGCTTGTACATGTGTCTTTGCTTTCCTTCTTAAACTCTCTTAATCTCAGCCCACAAGTTTTTCTTGGGTTTGCCCTTCCAATTCTCTCCCTGATCCTGCTGAGGGGGAGTGAGCAAGTGATGAGATATGAGTTTAGCTGCCAGCTGAGGTCAATACTTAGTTTGAATGTGCAGGGCAGATGCAGCAAAACATATTAAATAACATATTATTAAACATATTAAATAATATGTGGAGTCTCCTTCCTCGGAGACATTCAAAACCTGCTTGGATGCCTACCTGTGTGACCTACTGTAGGTGATCCCCACCTGGCAGGGGGGCTGGACTAGGTGATCTTTTGAGGTTCCTTCCAACCCCTGACATTCTGTGATTCTGTGATTCTGTGATTCTGTGATATATATTATTTAAACAGAGAGCAGTATTTTGGATTCTGTGAACTCAGTTTTCTGTGCAACCAGTCATACTAGATGCTGTCTCATGTTCACTGTCCAGTGTCTCATTTGCTACCTGCCATGCTGCCTTGGAAAAAAACAACTTGGACAGCAAATCTCTTAGGTGCGTAACTAATATTTCTCAACTCAGTGGATGGACACCTTAGTCTTCCTCTGCAGTCAAAGGAGAAAGATGCATCCAAAAATCAATTGAGTTGCTAACTGTAGAAGGAACAGTGGCCTAAAAATAGGTCAAATGAAACACACTGATACAGACAGGAAAAAGGGTGCAAGGCAATCCCCTACTCAGTACCTCTGGGACCACTCCATAGGCACTTGTCATATTCATATACATAGGTAAACCCTTACACTACTAGCATTTTCTGAAAATGCATGTTTTTTTGTTTATTAACTGCTTTTTTCTTTCCAGCACAGAGTGGATCACATGAACTGGGAAAACTTCTGGAAACCCAACACAGTGAGAGTCAAGATTTTTTTCTCCAGTGCTTGATACTGTACGCTGCTGAGTTTTCAAATAGTTTGGAAGGGTGTGCTTCTAATCATCAGGAACTGTACAGCAATGGTTAAATTCAGTTATCTTTAACTGTGACAGACAGCAAACAACATTGGCAAGTTTTCTTAGTATTGAGGAGAAATTAAGAAGATACAGCCTGAAGCATGGAATCTGGGTGGGGTTTTTTTTTTTTTTTTTCTGTGGGAGCTAGGAAAAAAGAAAAAAAATAGCATAATTTTAGAAAACTAGACCCTCCTTGCTTCATAGATTTGGAGGTAACATATCAAGCACACAAAATCAAACAAACAGAGAGAGCACCAAGATCGAAGCTTCATTTCCTGGTCAGGCCTCATTGAGAGGGTTTCTCAGGAATGCTTTTCATGACTGTGAAGTTTCCAAGAAAAATAGCATTTCACAGATTGAAATTTATGAGACAGTGACCTCAATTTCTTCTATTTTCTTTTTCTCTATTTATTCTATGGGAAAACAGAAGACAGAGAAGACAAGTCTTAATAGAGAAGTCAGGACCTTAGAAATATTCTTGACTTAAGCAGATAAAACTCCTCCTAGTGAAAACAGTGGACGCTCTGTTTAAAGGTTTTTCAAACCTAAAGTAGAAAAGCAATTTATTTAATTAGGACATTAAAGTACAAAAATCTTTACCATAATTAGAAGATAAAGAACATAAGATTTGTTAAAAAATTAAATACATGCAGTTCATTATATCTAATTTACTGCTAAAATTATTTTACCTGATGCAGAAGCCAAATCACAGCTAGTAGGGCAGACTTATATTCCCTTAATTCCTAACTGAGATAGGCATAGAAAACTTTGTCTTAGTTTTCTTTCTGCTCATATCTGAAAAATCATACTAACCAAAATCAAAAACTATGACAAAGAGATTTGATCAGAAAATCGTTAATAATTTTTCTCTTGTTTGATCATAATTTCTTGTTATATTCATTCTATCTTCAATTTTACACCTGTCAAGGCTTGTCTGTCAGCTAATGTGATGACAAGTCCAATATTTGGTTGTATAAGGCTGTATGTATTTAAACACAAAGACAAGATAATAAATTCAAAGGAAGGATGTGAGGCATTATTCAGCAAAGTTTCCAGTTAGAGAAAAGATCTTCCCTGTAAAATTCTTATATTTAAAGTTTTCTTCTTGTATTTGAGAAGGAATTAATACATTGTTTTAGTTTTTGTTACTGTTTTACATATTGAAAACGATTCAAAATATAGATGTATATATGAGAAATTGAAGATAAAAGTTTAGGGGTTTTTCAATGACTATTCAGAACAAAGGTTTGAACTTTTGTCTTCCGCATCTCATGTAAATTGCCTAATGCTAGAATCCTTTCTGATGTCTATTAATACATAATTTAATAGAATTTGATTCTTTTACAGTGACACTGTCATATTGCTCTTTACAGACATGAAATTATAGATCTTTTAAAATGTAAGATGGGGCTTGAATATAAAAGTTAAGCTCTGTTCTTTCTGGTTCAAGCATTATCACTGGCAATAAAGATTTCACATTTGGAACTGTAATAATTCTGTTGAAGATACACCAACAAAAAAAAAGAAACCCTGTTCTCATTCACTTATATACTGGTTCTACAATGATGATGAAAATTTATTTTTGACATCACAGAAGGCATATGAGATTAAATTTAACAGAGTGCAGTAACGTTGCCTAAGTAGATTTCAGTTTTGCAAATATATTTCTCTGTCCATAATTGGTCTTTAAAATACGTTTAAAGGGAATTTCCATGATCGGTTCAAAAATAAGAGCAGAAGTGTGGAAAGTTACAGGGAGAATCTCAAAGTCACACACTAACAAAATTTAACTTCTCAGCTAACCTTTCAGAGATTTTCTAATAAAGGTTTGCAATGCTATGGCTAACATTTATTTTTATTCTGCTGACATTATATCATACAGAGCAATGTGAATGTCACTTTGAGAGCCATCTCTTAGGTCCACAGCCTGACAAATTTCTGTGAACTACTTTGTGCTTCCACATACATGTAAACCAACCATTATTAGACTGTTTTTCAAGATCTGAATATTTTCCTGTTGAATATAAACCTCACAACTTCCAACTGCATCTCATAAATTCCTACTGTACACATTAAGTAGGAAATCATTGATTTCACTCAGAATCATCAAAATATGTTCTTCCTCAAGCACTAGAAGAAATTGTTGTCGCTTGTCCTTCAAACACTTCATGACTACCTGTTCATTTCTTGGGAAGTTTCTCCTTTCCTCAGGGAATCTAAAAGGAAACATAACTTTTATCAAGATTATTATTTTTAATTTCCTGTAATGATTTATTACTCTGAGATCACATATCAACAGATAATTTTTCCACAAATGACAGTAAAGGAAGTGAAAAATAGACTCAGATATTTGGTTTGGGAAAAACTTCAACCTGTTTTTATTTCCTATGATAATGCAACCCAAAACTTTAAGCCATCTCTCTTACAAGAAAAAAGTAATTTTTTTATTATATAACTAACATTTTAAAGACAAACACATTCTTACTGAATGTCAGTATATTCTTAATGTTATTTTGTTTTTTTTAATGGAAAGCTATCTATAAATATATTAGTATTTTCTCCCCATTCTCTCATGAGTGATTACTTTCCCTAGTAAACTATTTTCTTTTGGTTATCTGTTTTTCATATTTCAGTTTGGGCCACTATATCTTATTTCTCATTTGTCTCTGAAAGAGAACTTATTCCTCTTCATCTTTTAGATTAGATTTCCAAGGCCTTTGAAGACTACCACAAAGACAGACAAACTAGATAAGCATATCCTTCCCAGATGATTTTTAAACCCTAAGATTAATTTGATCTGTTCTTTAAAATCTTTCAACTATTGTATTAATTGTATTTTCTTATTAGGAATACAACATTTTATTAATAGTCCCACCAAAAATACCTACAAAGATGATATCATCTTCATACTTTTATCTATACTTCAGTTTTAAGTATTTCCAAATTATTTTTCTTTGTTATACACAAAATATCACTAATGTCTGTGACGGAATCACTGTGGAGGATAATTGTGTGTTCCACCTATCTCCATGCCTGTAAGATGAACTTAATACACCAGTGTTTATAACCAAAGAAGTAAAGAAGTCATACCAGCACGTAATGATGCCCTAAAGAAAATTTCTGGGGCATACCTAAACTGATCAAATAATTAAAGAAAATCAACAAGGTTTTGACATAAAAGAATGGTTTTCTCATGTTCATTTTTCCTGTAGAATGTTTACAGCGGGAAATTCTTAATTTAGTCTTTTGCTTCTTGGTTTAAAAAATATTCATGATGGCAAATATAATAATTGTTATGGCTTAGCTGGTATCATCTTGAAGCAAAATATTTCTCATAGTTAAGCTGAATGAAAACATTTTACTTCATATTATCTAAACATTAATATGAGATCCTCTGACTTGATACTGTGACTGAAAGAAATTCTTACTCAGGGGACACAAGCCTCCACTGTCTTTCGTAAGCATCAAGTCCAAAGCAGTATAAATTCTTCTTGAATTTTTAGGACTTATTTTGTAAAACAAGTAACTCTCACACATAATGGGAAGCACAGTGAAGTGGATTTGGCTGTGCAAGGCTATCAGATGGAGTCAAGGATCTTAAAGGTCTTTCCCAAGATAAATTGTTGTATGATTCTGTGATATCATGATCCTATGATATTATGATTCTATAATCAGTTCTTTGAACCTGGGCTCAATGAATTCAGTCGCTAAACTACAACACTCATGGAGTAGTAGAACAACTAAACTGAACAGATTTATACAGGCGAGGCTAGTCTAATTAATTCTGACTTGATTTGATGGGCTGAATGCATTATCTCTGTATTCTACGACAGTGTAGGATTATTTGTTGTAATTCTGACAACTTCGAGTGTTTATTACTGTGTTTTGTTTGATTGTTTTGTTTGGTTTTTTTTGGTTAAAAGGAATTCTTCATGTTTCATTTATCTGTAAAAATTTCATAAGTTATTATTCTCCCTTTTCTATTTCCAGATATTTTGGGCCAGTTTGTGACTGAGGTGGGTTGGTAAAGGTATTAAGATGCAGTTTCAGACCATCACCGTGGAATATCAAAACAAATCCACCAAACTTTCAGAAGACAAAAATTTCTACACAGACATATGTAACGTAATAACATCTTATTTTTATCTTTCCTTATGAAATCCAAGTCAATATGCCATAAACATATTTTTTTTATTTAAGATTAGAAATAGGGTATGCTCTTTTTTTCATATTGATGTTTCCTAGAAAGCTATTTGCTAACACTTTTACATCAATGTTACAATGGTCATTAAAAAGTCAGAATTTAAATAAACTCATTAAGGAAAAAAAACAAAACAAAACAAAACCTGACAAACATTTTATAAGAAACTTCTGTCACTACACTTTACATTTTCTGTAGCATATTATTTTAGTATACTAAACTAGATTGGAAGTGTTCCAATTTATAGATGGTGGTTCCTTAATTACCTCTAAGTAGTCTATTAACAAAAAAAAAACAAGTTCTTTCGGTATCATTTAAAAGATCCTTTTTTCAATTTTCTATTCTGCTTTAACTTCTCTTCAGAATATTTGAGCTCTCAAAGAGAACTAATCCCTATAATTTCTGAAAGAGGGAATAATATTTTATCAGTCTGTCAGAATTCCTAGAACCTGTCAAGAAAATACTAGGTACAGGCAAAACAAGCAATGTGATTCCCAATACGCTTTTGACAAGGTGTCACAGAAAAAAAAAAAAAAAACACAACTGCTACAGAAAACGAATAATCATAGATTTACAAAATTTTTTCATGTGTCAAAAACTATATAGAATACCTAAAGTAAAAATAAATGTAGATGATCAATTTTCAATATAAAAAAAAAGATTAATAATAATGTATTCTGAGGTTATATGCTAATTTCATATAGTAACATATTTTCATTAATGATCTAAAAATTAATAGCGAGACAAGAAAATTTCCAGAAAAAAAAGGAATTTTAAAATTCACACACAGAATCACAGAATGTTAGGGGATTGTAAAGACCTTGGAAAATCATCTAGTCCAACTCCCCTGCCAGAGCAGGATCACCTACAGTAGGTCACACAGGAACACAATCAGGTGGGTTTTGAATGTCTCCAGAGAAGGAGACTCCACAACCTCCCTGGGCAACCTCACAGTGAAAAAACTTTTTTCATGTCTTTGTGGAACCTCCTATGTTCCAGCTTGTATCTGTTGTATCTTGTCGTATCATTGGATATCACTGAAAAGAGCCTGGCACCATCCCCCTGACACTCACCCTTTACACACTTACAGACATTAATGAGGTCACCCCTCAGCCTCCTCTTCTCCAACCTAAAGAGACCCAACTCCTTCAGCCTTTCCTCATAAGGGAGATGCTCCAGTCCATCATCTTTGTGGCTCTGCACTGGACTGTCTCAAGCAGTTCCCTGTCCCTCTTGAGCTGAGGGGCCCAGAACTGGACACATTATTCCAGATGTGACCTCACCAGGGTGGATTAGAGTGGGAGGAGGACCTCTTTCAACCTACTTGCCAACCCCCTTCTAAAACAACCTAGGATGCCACTGGTCTTCTTGGCCACGAGGACAACATCCTGCTGTCCACCAGAACTCCCAGATCCCTCTAGACAAACTGAAAAAGTTCAAAATGTCAAGGAGGTATTACTGCAAAATATTGTGTTTTGAAGGAAATGTTAGAATTGCTAATATATTTCCCACGGCAACAGATAACGTCTATCTAAGAAATATATTAACGTACTTTGTTAGAATTAATACATATTTCTGTTTGCAAACTGTTTTTTCTCAGTTTTGATTCACAGAAATCAAGAGGTAATCAACCTAAATAGCAAATTAAAAAACTAGTTACAAGTAGTGTCTTTCGGAAAAAAAAAAATCAAATAATTTGTAAATTGCTATGAGATATAGATCAAAGACCCGATTTCACTGATAATTTTTAATGGTTACTAAAGCTAAATACTAAATATTTTAACCAATGTTTTGGTTCAGAGTATTAGCATGGATTTCAAGTAAATGCTGTTTACTGCCACTGACTGCTGTTTAGTTCACTGTGCACACTCATTTCATTGCTTGGAATTTAGACTTTTTGCAAGTAAATGTAATCACAAATGCTGCTCAAGGCAAGGTACGTTTTAAAATTTCTTAACAGAGATGTCAGAATGCGAACCAATGGCTGTCCTTCTGGACAGCCTTGAATCAACTGCAAGATGTGAACATGCAGTACAGATGATCAGTTTAAATGTAGAGTAAAAGCATTGTATAATACTACTTGTAATCCTGAATAAGAAACTTACATGGTTACATTTTTAAAATGCTTCTTCATGTTGGACAGATCTTCTCTGTGTTGATTTTTCTGGGATATTTCATAATGGCAACAACAGTTGATACAAATAATTTGTTTTTTTGAGTGAAAAAGTTTTTAATTAACAGAAATTGAAAATAATAAAAAAAGAGAAGATGCATTTTCCCATAGCTCTTAAATCTTTTCCTTAACGGGCAAATGTCTTCAATAACTCAGTTCCTGCATTTGTGTGGATAATTCTGGACCTAAAGATTGCACTACTTCAGTTCTGATGGTAAAGGTACTTAAGATCAGGCCTTTTGGAGGAAGAATATTGAGAAGAAAAATTAGGTCAACTGGAACATAAAAAAGTAGACTATTACCATTACCAGTTAAATAACAAACTAAGCTGGAGTTGTGCTCAGACTGAAAATCTCATCAAATCAAAAGCTACTTTTGTTAATGTACAATTTAGATAAGTTCAATTCAATGCATGGTGTTTTGTTAAGTTCAGTTCACCAAGAAACACTCATAAAATTGTCATAAGATTCTGTATTTCTACTCAGAAAAAAAAACAAACCACAAACAATTCCAAACAAGCAGAGATTAATTTGTTGCTTCTGTATTGCCAAACCAACGCAGTGTACTTCCATATAGATTCAGAATTGAACAGGAAAAAACAGCTGTGACTTGTGTTACCGTACAGTAGAAAGGGATAAAAAAGTGTATTAATTTTGCCCCAGAAAAGCTGAAGTAAGCACATGTATTGTTATCCTATCATACATTAACATAACATTTCACACATGCATTTTCCAAGTCTATACTTAGTTAAAATATTTGTGTATTTCTTAGAGACACTTCAAGGAACTCCTTTGCCTTTTTATTAAGTATGTATCATGACTTATTCATTATTTTTACAATTAATCAACCTTACGAGTGATTTGTCAAAATGCCTCATAACAAAATACATCTATTATACAGTTGTTGTGTTATATAGCAAATGTCAGATTCCTCAATTAATTACAATTTTATTTTAGTAAGATGCTATGTTTGTCATTCATCTATACCTTATTGAGAAATGGAAAGTAATCTTAATGTAGCCAGCCATTTGAAATAGTAATATCCAAAATGTTTTTTGTAATGAGATGGAGGAACTATTCCCTAATACATACCAAGATCCAAATTGGTTTTGATTGCAGGAAGTAAAAGTAATATTCTGAGAAGAAGCACAGATTTTAATGAGAAACAAAGCCTGTTTCTTCCAGGTAAGTGCCACAGTAGTTTTTTTCAAACCTTCTTTGAAATGTTCACCACTCAGAGAACTAATGTATTTATATGAGAATCCCAAAGCAAAAGTCTTTTTTTATCCCAGTTTCAGAAGTATCTTAAATATGACTTGAAAAGCACCAAGAGCAAGATATTATTTCTTTGAGAGTGAAAGTTATTTCTTCCCTCGATCCAAATGACAAGTTCATACAAGGTCAACATACTGAAAGAACTTAGTCTTTGCAGGATTCTTCTTATGACTGTACTAAGCCATTTTGTGACAATGTAAGATAGTTAATTATTTTTCCATGGGAATAAAAGAAATTAATTGAAGATTTCCTGAATTTTAATGCAACAGACATAGAGGGATGTATCCTTGAAAATTTGTAAGCAAAAAATGCTTCTTCTAGAGACAGAAAATTTCAATCAGGTGACAGAGAATGCTCCAGTTCTAGTTGTCCATCAACACAGAGGAGGAAAAAAATCAGCATAAAGAGGACAAGCTGGGCAACAAAGCCCTATAAATTTAATTCAAAGCCAGGGTGAGACAGAAACTATATGCTTTCTTTTTTATTGTTCTAACTGTGATGACCAATAAATTTTATTTAATTATTCACAAAAATTTGTACATGAACAATTTCTATGAGTCCTAGTTTCTCTGAACTAAATTAGAAAAAGGAAAATTTGTTTGCATCAGCACACTTCTGACTTTAATTTAACAGTTTCTGGTACAAATCACTTTCCTACTAAAATGAGCTGGGAATGATTTTCCTTGTTATTGATTTTAGATTCTATGGCTTAGTGCTCTATGCTTTTTCTGCTTGATGCAACAGATCAGCACTTTTCAAGACCGATGAATGTGTGTGCACATATAGAACTTTTATCTCTTTTGAGCTATTACTGTGGTTAATTGAATGTGTTATTTTCTTTGCTGTGGTATTTAGATGTATGAACATTAAACTCTGTTACAGGCATCCTTTTTTTCCTGAAGTGATGTCAAAGGTTAGGGTTGGGCTGGCCACTAAATTCTGGCAGATGATCTCTAATCCCACTCCCTCCCCAAATGGGAAGGAAAAAGGAATAAGGCAGACTTACACAATAATAGTACTGACCAGGGAATAATGAAAATAATTAAATATATACAAATACATACAAAACCTACACCTAACCCAACTCCCATCCTGATAGAGATCACCACTGATGCTGCAGAGCAGGCAACATTGGGGAAGCCCCAGGCTCAGCAGCAAAGGGGAACCAGATTCAGGAGCTGGATTCAGGAACTCAGGATCAGAAACAAGGGCAGAAGAACAGACATATTCCTCCTTGATGCTGGCTGTTGAAGATGAGGCCTTAACCCCTATGATCCCCCAGCTCTATACTGAATATGATGCGTATGGATGGAACGGAACAGAACGGAACAGAACGGAACAGAACCGGAATGGAATGGAATGGAATGGAATGGAATGGAATGGAATGGAATGGAATGGAATCAAATGGAATCGAATGGAATCAAATGGAATCGAATGGAATCAAATGGAATCGAATGGAATGGAGTAGTTGGTCACCTGTCCTGTCTGCTTGTCACCAGAGGTGCAACCTCTTACTTCTGTGTGACCCCTTTTACTTCCTGGCACCCCCAGCATGGCACACAAGAGCCAGCAATGGCTCATAAGGAATTAGCATAAGCAAGAGCCTTTCTGCATACCAATCCCTGGCAGTAACTATAAACATCAGGGGTTATCACTTGTAGTAGCAGACACTGTCTGCAAAAACATGCTGTTAACTTCAGGAAATGCAACCTCTTAGAAGAGAATGAGCTGAAAAGTAAAATCAGTGAACAGAATTGGTTCTGTTTAGCTCAAACCAGGACAAACGGTTAATTCTTCTAAAATCTATTTTTTTCCTTAAACGCATTTGGAGAAAAATGTTAACATTATAATTGTACGTGCAGTTTAAAATAGCCAACAAAATACAACCCCCCTTCAAAAAAACCTAGAATGTCAGTGACCACACCATCAAGAAACAAAATTGAGAGTGCCAGAATACTGTGATGAAGATAACTCCCGCAGGAAAAGTTCAATTTAGAAGTTGCCATTTTGAAGGTGCTATAACCAGTAACACTCCCTGAAGGCTTCTTCGGCGATTTCAAGCATGTCTTGATGATATGTTGATTTTGTTTCAGCATTTCATAAACACTGTATTTCTTAAACTCTCCGAAAAAGCAGCAGGAGCTTTTCCGTACTGCCTGTAGTACGGATGACTTCCTGTGTTAGCTCTCAAAAGCATGAAGGCAGAAAGTTTTCATCAGATGCAGAGCAACGACATTGAAACAACTTTGAGTAACTCAAGCCCTGGATGTTTCTCTACATATCAGCATTGGACCGAGAACCAGAGGCAGGCGAATGCACCGGCTGTGCTTCTGTACTCCCGCCCTGCACAGCAGCAATAAGGCCAGCACAATGGAATCACAGTTGTTTTACTTTTGGAGGTCTCTGGCATGTATAAAATTAAAGACTGTCACTTCATTTCAAATTCGAGCTCCTGACTAGAAAACTATTCAGACACAGTATGTTGCTTTCCATATATATAGATATGAATTGCCAGTTTTGTTTTCCACTAGTACCAGGCATTTCGAAGACCTTCAGATACTTCTTGATTGAACTATCACATATTCACAAGAAAATAAATTCAGTCACCAGATATAAGGTGCTGTTATCTTAATTGTTCACTACTGTATCTGTCAGTACAATAAAAGCATCGTAATATTGCGATATCCAAAGAACACAAGAAAAAAAGAAAAACACAAAGCACTGTTCCTAATTGTACAGACAATAAACCATAAAGTATTATGGGGCATTAGCACGATGCTGCAAAGCTTACTTTTAAAGTTTCTCTATATCAGACTCTTAATTTAACTCCATTTCCCAAGGTTTAGGATCAGACTCATTTCCAAGGGTCTGTGCCTACAAACCCTATTTTGTGGTTTAAATGCATGGAAAAAATGGTGCATGGACTGGAATGTTGATCTTCAGCTCATCAATAGATTCAAGCTATTTAGAGGTTTTGCAGTATTTAGGTTATTGAAGATCCAGGCTTCTCTTGTCTGTTTTGATTTTATTTTAAGATAGAAGTTTTGTACTTTCAAACATAAGAAAAATTGCGGCAGAAAAAAATCTGATTAGTCAAGATCTGTTTTAGGAGAAGTGGGAGAAGTAAAGCATATTTTGAGAATTTACTTCAAAGCTACAGAGGAAATTTGATTTACAACACTGTGTATACTAAGCCAATTCTTAATACTCAGTCTTCTTTATCTAAATGTGTTCTGTCCCATTTCTACACTGTAAAATCATCCATATAAATTAACTTCTAGAAAGAATTGTAGAAAGTGCTCCTCCTTGCCCCTTCCAAAAGAAATTACTAACATTTATGATACACACACATGAAGGTCGGAGTAGTCTTTCTCCTTAATTTTATGTCATAGGATATTTTTATTCTTTCCTGCATGACTTTTCCTTGCATTTGCTGTTCTTTTGCTTCCTGAAGAAAATACACTCAATACATTTTCCCATGAAACATCTAAATACTCCAAATATTTTATACTGATATTCAAGGTGATAATCCAAATATTAATATTAATAAAACCTCTAATAATAATTTTACAGCAATATAAAAGTATCAACAATTTCCATATTTGTAGATATATAAGTAGAGAAAAGTCTTTATGACTATTTAAAATAAACGTTATGTGACAGATGCATTTTGTAATTTGGAAAATTATTTTTAAGATTCAGAGACAGATTTTGTCATACTGGAGTACCTACAATAGCAGAACTCTCTTTTTCATTCTGACTCATAATCTACATTTATAGGTGCCTCATCATGTAGAAGCCACTGTTTAGTTATAAACTTATAAATAGGATTTTCTGCAATTATTCTTTTCCACAATTAACTGTTGAATGAAATAGGACTTATTTTTACTATTTTTTAAATCCAGAGATGTGAGATAAAGTTGACATATCTGGATATTTAACTGTTAAACATGTGTTAGCACTGAGATAATAGTAAAGACTGAAAGCCTTTTAGTATCGTATGTTTTTAGCTTGGTCTAAAAATTAGGACTTCCATTCTTAAGGAAATATAGTCAAAGGAAAACTCTTCAGTGTGTCACTTCCCTATACCTAGATTTGTAAAATGCTTCAGTTTTTAAAAATACAAGCAATTATAATCACTCTTACACATTTACTTCTGTGGATCTCTATTCTCTGCAGACATGGTAAAACTGAGGCCTCAATGGTGATGCTGGTATTTTTTAAAGGTCTCTGTAAGGTACAGAATAATTATATATCTAAATGTGAACATGTCAAGCTATCAAAAGAACCTGAACTGTGAGGAGAAGCCTAGACACCAGGAAATAACATGTGAATGCATATGGTCATGTGTTTATGTGCCTACTGAGATATATAAGTTGATATTTATACTAGTAAAATTAATATGCCTGGGACTGTTATGTGGCCTACATAAAAAATATCTGTACTGTTAAGCATCATTACTCTCCAAACCAAGGCACTGCTTGCAAAGGGTATATTGGAAATGGTACCTGAGATGTGCCAGCTCTCAAATCATATCCAGGAACTGATTGGGTAAGTACTGGTCCAGAGCTGTGCTCAGGAATTATTTTCATGGCTTAATGTTAACAGGGAAGATCCAGTGCAAAAGAACATGTTCAGGTAGTGCCCAATTTGTTGTCATACATATAGCTTATCTGAACCAGCACTTGCACAGAGGATACCTAAGTTTTTAGTGTAAACCTTGAAGAGTAAACAGGTTATTCTGAAGATGTTGGAGAGGTACAATTTGCGTTCCTAAATTAGGCATCAAAATGAGGTGGACTAGCTCTATCTAAACACCTAACAATACATGGAATCTACATCATAAAGAGTGAAAAAGTCAAAGTGATAAACACATAGCTGCTTATGTGTAAGAATTTGAAAATTAAATAGAAACCCAAAATATTGTTTATAAAAATAAAATATTAATACAAATTGAATACTACAGTAATTAAGTCATAAAGTTAAAAGACATGGAAAGACAAGCGAAACTCCCTGATTATGAAATGTATAAACAGAACCTATGAAAGTTAGTCTACAGAGTCAACTGCCAGGATACCTCGTTCATCAACATATTCTGTTAATATTGTGTTCTCCCAGCTGAACCAGAAGTTCACATAAAAACATGGTAATGTTCTCAATATTTAAAGCAATACTTTGGAGAATGTTAGTTCATACACTACTTTTAGCTTAGAGCTTTAATAGCAATAATGACGAAGAAGCTGGAAACAAACTGTCCACTCTGTAGAAACATGTTTTTATATACACAGTCACAGTATTATTCAGTCTCATCTCCACAAAATCTCATCTTTCTTTGAGATGTCACAAATTTTGTTCTGCTCAACTTGGGCAACCACAGCGAAGGGTTATTTAAAGCCTAAACGACGTATAACAAAGCATTCAATTTCACAACTGGATGCCTTTACACACATGCTCCAGTCATCACAAACCTTTAGCCCAGGCTTACAATAATAACACTTTTTCTGCTATGGGTTGTTTTTTTTTTGTTTTTTTTTTTTTTAACATGTAAAACTGATTTCACGAAATTGTATGCTTTTTTCAAACAGTTAGAATACATAATGTGTTTTTGAACTCTGGACGAATTTAAGATTGTTATTGCCAAGCTTATAAAGCAAGCTTTATTAATGTTACAAATACAGTTGATAAAATGTTTTTAATGTGTTATAATATGATATAATATGACATCATAACATAATTAATATCATTAATATAATCAATATAATATAATATAGACACGATATATGTTCTAGTTTAATGACTGGTCACCTGGAATTATTTTTTTTTTCTAATGTTAAAATGTTGTATTTATATTCTTTATCAGTGGAAGTTGTGGTTTTTGGGTTGGTTGATTTGGTTTTCATCTACTAAGCTTTCTGTGAGGAACTTTCAGCTTATATTTTCTTTGTTGCAACTCAACCAGAAGAGATACTATAAAAATAGAATATACGTAGTGGCTTGCAAAAGGACACTTGACTCTTAGTAGTGCAGAAACGCTTGAGTGTTTCCAGTGTTGGATTTTAAATTTCATGTTATTTGCTATAAAAAAAACACAAAAAATTAAAACTTACATTTACCAAAAAAAAATCTTAAGCTTAGCATGTCTTTACAAACCCACATATTTTATAGGAGAATCTAGTAATTGTCTATAATCAGTGCAGCAATATCCTGAGGCAATTCATGTTGTTTATCTACTTTAAAACTGAATGAATTACTATCTGAAAACGTCTTCCATTAACCTGAAAAGGAGCTTTGAAGTGACTCTCACTCCAAACCTCAGAGTCCAAATGCCTCTGAATCTTCACTTTGAGTTATCAGATCTGTAAAATGAATAGAAATCAAAACTTCAATTTTGCAGTTATACGAAATACAAAATATTTTCTGATTTCAGAGTAACTACCCTTTAATTGCACTTTTCTATCTTTTTATATATTTCTGTATTTTCAGAGAAGCTTGGATATTGGGGATGAAAAAGAAAAAATCTTTCTGTACTCGTAGTTTTGTGATTCAAATTTTCTGGTTGACACAGTTTATAGCTTTTTTCTTTTTTTTTTTTTTTTTTTCTGTGTGAGTGTGTGTATTGTGAGGAGTTTCCTAGAATGGGTATATGCTCCATGACAGGTAGACACAGATTCCAAGCCATTACCTCCCAGTTTACATCTAGTCTACATATTTTATGGCACAGTCAGTAACACTGTCAGACTAGTTATGCACATGTAACCTACAAGGATATTAAACTGCTTTTAACTGCACCCCAGGCAGCTTTTAACCTTGTCCAGTATACAGCAGTATTCTTTATTCTTTAGTTTCCTTTAAGAATTTCTATAGTTCTTTCAGCCAAAAAAGAAAGAAATGGCGGAAGACAGAGTCATAGCAACAGATTTTCTTTACTATAGAATTCCTGTCTGTTGGAGATATTGGGGTCAAGTAATAGATCAGACTCGCTTATATAACTTTTTTTTTGCAGCTGCACAATGTGTGTGATTGAATTATGGATTTTTTGTTAATATGTACTCCAGGTAGAAACAGTTAGGAAATATACAACAATAATTTTATAAACATAGTACATTTAGCTGGAGTAGATTAAAGCTCCGTTATGTCTAAAGGCAAGAAAATATGCAAAGTTGCTCATTTAATGCAGAACGAATCTATAGCAGAGCCTGTGAAAATAACTTTTTAATGTTAATTTATTGTACTGAAATATCCATTTTGTAATTTTTACGTGACTTGTCCTATTGTAAGAACAGGTTCAAATACCCTGAAAAAAACAATAAACTCTAACCAATAAAACCAAGAGAAAGCCCCCACATGTCTGCAGTATGTCTAGTGTTTCTCATAATCTACACTTTCAACGTTCATTGGCACACCTAAGTTCACAAAAAAAAAATTTTCTTCAGTCAGAAGACAGTTTCTCTTCTTAAATACTAATTTTCTTAATTACTTGATTTTCACAAAAGTTAACAAAGTTAAATAAATTTTCCATGCAAATCCTAGCAGAAATTATAGATTTTTGACCATGATGGAACACAGGAGTCTAAGTTCACATTTGACTTTATTTTTTTTCATCCGGTAACTACCTCTGCTGCTTCCACTGAGTAAATGGGGTGTCAGTCAGGAAAAGTCACTCATGTAATGGAATGTGACCTCATACATAGACAGTACAGTGTCAGGAAATGCAATTGCATACTCCAACCAATTTAGTACCTAGCATTTCAAGTAGCAACATTTATTGAAGTACTGTAATAGCAACTTTGTTAACTACCCACAACTGTCACAAATATTTTCAATCAACATTTTACTTCATGAAGTCAAGCTGTGTAAAACTTTCATTACAGAAAGCAAGCCCATGCAAAACAAGATTATGTCGTGTTTCATTTGTGAATGCAAAACTCATCTCAGGTCTCTGGCAATATCCAGAGCACAGGACAGATTTTGGTAATGTGCAAATGTCCGTTCTACTGAATTTATTTCTTTCCTTCGATGTTCTTGAAAATAAAACCACAGGGCCCATCAAGTGGACTATTAATTTCTATCTTAACATATGTTTTTGAAAATATATTTTACTTCCTTTCTAAAGCTTTCAATAGTAAGATAGGACTGCATCTAAATAAGGGTGAAAGGGAACATAAAACTGCCAAAAATCTGTAGTCACCCAGGACAAATGTGTCTAGCCTCTTCTATTTTTGAAAGATGCCTTTCTGACTGTGTTATCTGCTTTGTTTAACTACCTCTTCTCATTTTTTTTGGAGACAAAAGACAAAATAAATGAAGTCTGAAACATTTCCCGCCATGATTAAAAATCTTTATATAAGCACAGTAGCATTTGGAGAAGGACTTTTTCACATTTGTTTTTTTAAAGAGTGACTGTGAGACAATCTCTGCAGATCCTCCTGAAGAAATACAATTAGAAAACAATAGTCAGCAGCGAGGACCAAAGAAACAACAAATTGCTATACACTTGCACAAAGGCAGGAATCTTTTTCGAGATAAATAATTTGTCCAGCACGCTCTCTTTTAAGTGGTAAATCACTTTGAGTAGAATAAATGAGGATGATTAAGATGAGCTCATCAGGCTTTTTTATTTCTGATGCCTTCAGCATCAGATCAGCAGATCATCTAATCACACCATCAGGCTTTTGGACAGACTTGAGGAGGGGGATGTGATTTACACATTAACTTGGTAAAATATTCAAAGCTTCAATGTGGTTTGGTGGTTTGGTTTGATTGGTTTGTTTGTTTAATTCTATTCCTATTTCCTATGGGAACACATAATATCCAGTAAAGGAAATGAATCAAAAAAATAAAGATTAGAAGGAGTAAGATCCTTCTTTCTGCTTGAAAGTCAGCAATTTCATTATTCATTTGCAAATACTCGACTTCAGTTCAGGTTCCCTTCTCCATTTGATTCCTAGATCTGCACAGATCTGAGCTCCAGCCCGTAGGATAATGTACGTACGCCACATGCATGGGAGTCTATTCCCATGGAGAGGAAGGGTGGGTTAAACTGGAAGAGAATGAAAGAGAAAGGAGAACAGCCAAGCCTATAAATAGAAATGGGACACAGAGCAACGAATACAACAGACAGCAGCCTACAAGGAGAGCAGGTAGATAAGATGATTTTTCCTTAAGCTAAAAACTGGAAGGGGTCAGTTGTGAGACAGAGCAACTCAATAGCAATAAGAATTTTTTAGATTACTTGTCTATCAAGTACTTTCAGTATCTTCATCCTGTTTCTTTATCCAATTACAAGCATTTTGTCTCTCTCATACACACATGTAAAAAAAAACAAACCGCTAGTAGATATTCTTATCAGAGGATTTAATCCTAAAATTAATTTGTGTTGAATAACATCATATGATGATATTAATTTCCTTTTTTTTTTCCCCACAAGCTTGGGCCCTCATTTAAAATAGCATACTCAAATCTTCTTGTTTAGAAAACTGTGTGAAATCTTTTCATCATGTTCTGTCAAATCACCTTGTTCTTTCACTGCAAAAAAACTTATTTTTATATTCTGTAGCTGATTTTCTGTATTTCTGTAGCTAATCAACTTTACATCATTTGGAAAACAAAACAAAACAAAACAAAATAAATCCCACAATTCTTACATCTTACCTTCTCTTTTTCTTATTAAAATATCGGATTTATTCACTCTTACTTGTGGCTGATGCACATGCTCTTTTCTGAAGTGGTTCCATGACTTGACAGTAATACACTATCTATGCATAGGTAACCACCAGTGGGTTACGCATAAAAGCTGCCCTGTTACACAGCCCTCAGTCTCTGAGGGTTTTATATTGTATTAATCTAGCTTTGAAATCTCTCCAGTGCAGAAGTTTGTAAAAAGATTCACAGCCATTTATCTTGTTGAAGCTGAATTATTATTTCCCTGTAAAGCCAAAGGTCCATTCTTGTTTCTGTTGTGATTAGTTTTCATGCAAGACTTTTACTAGGATTTGCTAATTGATCTAAGAAAATACAATCATAGCAGTATCATATTAAATATGTTCACTCTTTGTATATCTAAATAGTACAGATAAAAGGTATTAGCTCCTCTTTCCACTCATCGCTTGCTCAGGTATTTTTAAAAATGCATGTTCCAAATAAAATGCACAATTAACAAATATACATTTTATTGATCTTTTTATTCATTTTTAGAATGATCCTCAATGAATCTTTGTAAGGGTTGCATATCTATCTGTGGGAATTCACAGACTTGAAAGAGAATTTTAAAATAAGATGATCAATTAGAATAGGAAGCTTTTTTTGGGGATTTATTTCACTGTGCTTTATTATTTTCGGTGCTGATCATAGTTGATTGATGTTTCTGTGAGAAATGGGACACATCTTTTGAAGGCAATTTTATTGCACAAGCAGCACAGTGCTAATGATTACACAGTCATAAAAAAAATACCAAAAATATCTTCCCATGTCAAAGGACACATTCTGTGAGTACCAGTTAGAAGAACCTGTCATGACTTCAAGAGCTGGTTCTTCAGTTGACAGGGAGACAGCACAAGGGATCATAGAGTGACAGTCCCCTGGGGTGCCAAAATGTGTTAAGGGCTTTCACTCTGCCTGCAGTAGCAAAACAGACTGTTTTAAATGTTGTTAAGGTCATAACCTTGAAAAAAAACCTTCTTTTTCCTCGTATTGACCAGAATTCTGGAGTACAGCAACTCAGTCCAAACTCTGGAAAAGTCCAGCTCAAGGAAAGAAAAAAAAATTGAAAGACTTTTCAGGTTGTGATGCTGAATCTAGAAAGCACTTTGAGTCAGACTCGTTCTTAGTTACCAGCTATCACTCTGTGCACTTTAAATTATGTATATAAATAAAACTGGAGTGAAACTTTTAGTAATTAAGCAGGCCACGAGAAAAAATTTTCTTAAAATGACATCTCAGAATTCCAAATAACATGACAGTAAAATTCAGGTATATATGTCGTATTAAATTCACACTTCCTGCAAGTAGCCTGTGAAACATCGTTATAGTTTTAACTTCTTGAAGTGGTAAAGGTCATGTTGTAAGTGGTATTCTCTAGAGTTTTTCTGAAACCAGCAAAACATCTTTTGTAAAAAGACTACTGAAACTGCTAATCTTTTTTAGATGATGCTCAAGGATTTCAACACAGAAATACATACAGTAACGTGAATATAAGGGAAAAATTATTCTGAAATAAACCAGTACTGAAGAAATGAAAATACAGTAAAAACATTAATGTTATTAAAAACATTGTGCATTTTTATCAAGTGTCTGATAGAATTACCATGTTTAGCTAAAATATATACTCTTTCTATGGTGTTGTTGCAGGATTTTCACCCTGAAAGAGTTGCCTAAATTTGAATAACATGTTTTATCTTTGATGAAATGGACATTAATTTTTAGCACATCCTACTGCAGATAATGAATTTCCTTACTCTGGAGAGACAGTTATCCTGAATCATGATTCTTTCTGATACACTGCTTTGCTGGATTATAGCTCTTTCATATGTCTCATATCACAATGCTTATAAAGGACTTCCAGTCTAAGAAACAGTAGGTTTGTGTGTTACTTAATATGCCACTTCTGCCATTTCAGTCCCTTTTTCAATGTTATCTTGTGGTCATAAAGAATTTTTTCTTTCTTTCGAAGACCCAAGTGATGTCCACAGGCACCACACTTTTCCTGAAAATGACTGTGGGTGCTGGATGTGGACTCCACTATAATCCCAGACAACCTTATTTTGCTTGACCACAGGAGCTGTTGCTCTCTAGACACAAAGTGACATTGCATGGGTACAGCATGTAAGGAAAAGGTTAGAAATCAAAAGCATCATGAATGTATTAGTGAGTCTTCCTCTGTGCAATTTGCGTTAGCAGTAGTTTGTTAAAGTCTGTCAACAGTGTGGCTGCCTCCTCCAGCCACCTCTCCTTCCATATACCCTTGCACTGTTGTAATTGAATTAACAACAGCTATTTGTTGTATCTTGATCAGACTGTCAAAATTTCAGAGGAGGTAAATAGCGTTCTTTTTTTGCCACCACTTTGACTAACACCTGGTCTACATATATGTACAGAAAAACTGTGATAAGAATTAGACTTTAAATTCAACAGGAAGTATGGGCAGGATGAGGTACAGAGGTAGATATCTACACTCAGGAATTTACATCAACGCCTAAAAACAAGCCTGAACATAAATGCCCAGTGACATCTGAGATGTCCTGGTAAATGTATGTCCTTTGATCTTATTCCAGCATTACAGAAAGCACAAGTGTTTCCAAAATCTTGCGTCATAAATGTCAGTTCTATATAGATATCTTTGTGCCTGATCATGCAATAGGTATCAATATTTGGGCGATTGAATCAAGTTCAAGGTTTGCACTAGCTCTAACAGGAGCTTAGTTGTGCAGCTCATATACAGACACCCTACATTTAGATGTGCACAGACTATAAAGTTTCAATAGCTTTCAAGATTTTTGGATGTCATTACTGTTAACCTTCAGAATTGCACCAACAGCAGATAATACAAATTCATGTAACATGGAAACCTATAGTTTTCAACTAATCTTCTGCTTCCTTCAACCACCTATCTTTTGAATGAATACTTCTACTTGTACTCAACATTGAAGATAGTCCCAGGCTACCAGAGGGAGGTTTAAATATAAAGTGAATATGTAGAGGTATAAACTTAAAGTGTTTTGATTAGATTTAACCTGACCAGTAATCAGGATTCTGAAAGTTGTGCAACTGTTCTAGAGATCTGAGGAATCTACAGAAGCAAAAGCTGAAGTCAAGGCAGTTCAGAATATCTACCATCTCCTAAAATCTGGATATTCAATATGAAGAACAGTGCAAAAAAAAATACATCAGTTGATGTCACTGCTTTGTGGGAAACCAAATCACCAACTCTGTAGATTCAGTGCTTATATACAGTCTTTGGCTACAGATATTTAATTGTATCATGGGGCAAGCGGTGTTGAGATAAACTGAAACTTCCTGAAAAAACTTTCGCAGTCGACGGAACACACATTCCAAAAATCCTGCATTTTATCTAGCGTGTTTAAATTTTAAATAAAATAAAATTTTTAAGGCAAAATATTTTTAAGGCAATCATTTGTATGTAGCAGTGAGGAATACAACCAAAAGGTGGCAGTATGGTATCCCAGTAAAGAATGGATCGCATGTAGGATCATAATTAGTGTTGGAAATCTTGTACAACAAATTTATATCCATTCCACTGTGGATTTAAACATGTCTATGTGTGTTTATACCATATGACTTTCTGTTTGTGATTGTGTAAGAAGAACAAGAAGCAGAAATTCTATTTTTTTTGCATTTTTTTTTGCATTAAATCTTTAAACTCACAATCTAAAGGCAGAAAGGTGATATATGAGAAAGTTGAGATAAATGGCTAAAAGTTAAATACAAATTATCTTCAAGAAAATTAAGTGCCTCTGGATGGGTGAAATCCTCGCATATCTCAGAAGACTTAGCAATTCTGAAGGATAACATACACTAAGAATTAGACAGGAAATAGCCCCTAAACGAGTTTTCTGGGTTTGGTTTGGTTTTTTTTACCTATTTTTTAATAAATCAAACTGAATTTGAGAATTTATAAAACATATCACTATTCTCTTTTGCAGTAAAAAGGAAATACTAGTTTCTGTCAAGACTTGAACTAAAACGAATTAACGAAATTAACTACATTTACTGTCTCAAAAACCTTTTGGGGTTAAAATAAAGTATTTTTTACTATGTTGCATTTTTATTGTACAGAAATGTTTGTTTACAACCTTAATTTTCAAGAAATAAAAATATCATTGTAAATGGTAAAATATGTACTTAAAAAAAAATTACAGACTTAATAAGAACCAAAATGGACAGGCTCAACAGCATGGCTTCCTGAAGTCTCAGAATGACATTCCCATCGCATTCCTCCAGGGTTAGAGTTAAATATGTATTCCTATGATTTTCTTTTCAGTAATGTTTCTAAAAAATAAAGATTATTCTGAAAGGTTTGCAGTCCCGTGTGAGACAAATTACACAGAATAAAATAAAGCATTTGAAAGGATGCTTTAAGCTACTTAACATTTAACTTTGTGTAATTTCTTTAAAATTTTACATTGTTTTCAAAACTCTTCAGAAGTCGAGATCTCTTGTTCTGTTTGTAACTTTTATCTTTCTTATTGTATTCAATTGTTTATTTTCCCTCTTTCTCAGTAGGTATTTCACACTGTTAATTAACAGCTCCCTAATTAGTTTATTCCTGAGCATTGGTAGCCTCACCATCTATGCTGCATAAACACAAGCTCACTGCTTTGAAGTGATTTTTTTTTTCAACATTTTCCTTCTGAAGTATGTTCTTCATTCTGCAAAGGTCTTCTCCAGGGGTGGCTTCTGTTGTGAAATGTGGATGGGCCTTAGCCAGGACTGGGCCTGGTACAACCTCCTCAGCTGTTGTGCACAGTTAAAGCAGACTTTGAAACCTTTAATGCTCACATATTTGGTCACACTATTTTTTTTCACGACAGAAAAACACCACTCTTGCAGCCACCACTCTGTTGACACAATCTTATTCTTCAAATACCATGAAATAGAAAAAACAGCATATTTCTGGAGCCAGGGAGGATTGAAAGAGACTCGGGGTCAAGGCCAAGGGACATGGCCAGGCTGCTCAAGAAGAGGTTAACCAATACTAGTCTAACCACCAGCCCAATCAGTCTGGACAGGCTGGCCTTCAGGTCAGTCATCAGCTCAGTCATCAGGATATAACTCATAGTTAACAAATATCCAAAGTATCCCAGAAATACATTTGTGTTATCAGTCCCCTTTTTTCCCCCTACTCAAACATGGAGTACTTTTCTATTATACTTTTTTAAAATCAGGCAAGTGAGAAGCAATGAACCGGATGAAGGACTCTGCAGAGAACTCAGAGGAGTGTGGCCAGCAAATCGAGGTGATTCTTCCCCTGTACTCTGCTCTAGTGAGACCCCACCTTGAACACCTGAATCCAGTGTAGTGTCCCCACTGTAAGAGGGGACATAGATATGTTGGAATGACTTCAGAAGAGGGCCACAAAGATGATCCAGGGGCTGGAGCAACTCTGCTAAGAGGATAGGCTAAGGGAGGTGGGACTGGTTCAGTCTTGAAATGACAAGAATCCAGGGGGAACTTATGACTGCCTTCCAGTACCTGAAGGGATCCCACAAAAAGGCTGGGGAGGGACTTTTTAAAAAAATGTTTCACAGATAGGACAAGGGGAAATGGATTTTAAGTTAAAGGAAAACAGATTTAGATTGGATCTTAGGAAAAAATTCTTCAGCACAAGGGTGGCAAGACTCTGGCATAAATTGTCCAAAGAAGTTGTGGAGTCCCCTCCCTGGAGGTGTTCAAGGTCAGGTTGGACAGAGCCTTGAGTAGCCTGATCTAGCTGAGAGGTGTCCCCTGCCGTGACAGGGGGTTGGATTAAATGGATCTCTAAGCTCCTTTCCAACATAGGCCATTCTATGATTCTATGAATTAGCAAAATTTAATGATTTAGAAGACCCATAACCAAAAGGAGAGAGATTCAAATCAAGTTAATTGCGAAGAAAATAATTATTTCTAAGTAAACTAGAAATCCAGTATTTCTCACCACATCAGTAAAAATCAAGTTGACAGACATTGACATTTCTATGTTGCCAAGGAAATAATTGATTTGCTTTTTTTTTTTTTTTTAAAAAAAGAATAAAAGACAATCACTGTGTTTCCCTCTTCTGGTCATCAGATACTCAGAGGAGCACGAAGCAACTTCAGTTCTTCCACATCTCTGCAAGTAGAGACAGAAAGAGGACGGCTGTTTGAAATACTTTTTTGGCTTTCTTTGATTTAAAGTTTTATGAGTAGCAGAGGAGGATACTGAAAGTTTCAGATGGCTTTTAAAGGACAGGTGGAATTTAATCTGACCTACCATAGAAGAGCACTCACAGGAAAAAGGAACTGAGAGAAGACAAAACCACAGGTGAAGCCCAGGGAGCAGAGATAAAAGATGGATTCACACAAGCTAATTTTATCCTGTAGAAGCTGATTTCACAGAACTGTCTCCACAGTATTTGGAAAGAGGCTGTTTGAGAGGTAATATAAAAATATCCAAAGCTAGGCGCTTGTTTGAATTACCTTCTGGAGTTTCCTTGTCTCTTGCAAAATGACTGCAAAGCAATATAAGGGAAGTTAGTGCTTCGGAGTTTGAAGTTCACAGTTTGAGTGAGATGCAGTTTCCTGAGTAACACAGAAAGAAAAAATCATATTTTCGACAGCATTTAAAAGGCAGATGAATTAAAACTGTTCTAAAAAAGGTTTCCCCATTCTTAAAGCCAAAACATACAGAACAAAGTAAGTTGCCACAACTTTTAGAGATATTGAGGGAGTGATAAGAAATCTTGAGCATTATTATTTGTTCAGAACATATTATTCTCTCACAATAGATTAAAAATAAAAGTAGGTCAAATTAAAAAAAAAGATTTTAAAAAAATATATATTCTCTATTGCATGTGACAATTATGCCCTCTGTCACTGTACAACTGTTGTAAGTATTTCTCTGAAGTTTCACAATTATTTTGCAAACACCATGAATTTTCTTTGAAGAGAAACATACTAAACCAGGTTCATGATACATACAGAAATGAAGCGTATGGTGGATATCTACCTGTCTTACTATAGACTTCATTAAAGGTCACACAAAGTACTCAGTGCTTCCTGTAGAATTATATGACACTACTAGATCACTGGCATTTTACTCTTAACTGTGACTAAACTCAATTATTTTAAATTGATTGATGCTTGTTAAGCAAACTCAGGCAAAAGAGGAGCAAGTTTATTTAATCCAGGAATCTGTGTGTGTGTTTGATTGCAATTGTGTTTATAGGTATGCATTTTAAAATATGCTTATGTTTATATACGTATTTGTACATACACTCACACACAATCATTATTCTACTTTGAGGAATTTCATTGAGTGTTCTCCTTAACATCTGTAGGTTCTATTAATTTTAAAATGCAATATGAAAGGAACATACAGACACTCCCTGTTTTTCAGTCTCCCTTGATCCACTGCACCACACACACAAATAAACAAACAACTCTTCATGCTGAACCCTCCCTAACAGCACCTGGAGATGCTGGGAAACTGTCACCTTCCTTCTGCTATTGTTTGTGGAGGACTTGAGAAAAGGTCTCAAAATTTCAGTGTTGATATATTTGGCAGAGTAAGTACTTGTTATAACACTACTAAGTAAGAAAAAAATCAAGCAAATCATAGGTAAATATTTACATAGCATTTTTCACTGAAAATTCTCTGTAAGATCTGCCTAATGTTGAAACAGACTCATTTATTCACTGGTTTTTTTAGCCCACTGGTAAGTATTTGGTCTATGAAATGCAAAATCTTTTTTTTTCAGGATCCTCATAATTGTTTATTGTTACGGGTATTTACGTGATGCTACTAAATGAGATAAGACTTGCAAAATTTAAGTTGTGGTATTCAGTAATTGAACATAATTAAATGAAAAGGAGGATAACCTATTCTTATATACATGATCAAGATTCACTTAAAATTATTTATTTATTTTAATTTGAAGATACATTCGAAGGTAAGTTAACTCCAGGAAAAATATTCCTTTTCAGTCTTGGATCATATGGGTTTTTACTTGTAAATATAGCAATAATTTTTAAATATGGTAAAAAGAATATGTTTTATCTTGGCTGTATAATGTAGCAATTTATACATGACTGAAGCTATTTAAATGATCGTTTTTCTTCACCTATGTTCAAAAACTAAGCTAATCTAAGCTTATTACCTTGTACTAGGCAATGTTTTTACTAGATAAAGGTAATGTATGGAATTTATGAAAGCTACTTCATAGTAATTCTCTAGAAATAGAAATTTAAATATGCACTTTTAGTTTATATACAATTTCCTTTGCATACTGCTGTGTTTCACCCGCAACAGTGTGTCTTGAAAAATAAACGTAATACAATCTTTCAAGAGAAAAAGAGAATGATTATCTTTATCATTCCAAAGATGATCAGATTATGAAGATGCATCTCTTTCAGCCTGACTTGATTCCAGATGGGAAGCAGTTTGACTTTCTTGAAGACAGGTAATTTTTTTTTGTTCTGTTCGTTTTTCACGTGTATGATCTTAAAACTAGAGAAAATGGTGTGATTTTCTATTAAGAAGAAGTAAGTAACAGACCTTAGATTTCTTTAAGTGTATTTACAGGAGTTTTATGGAATAACTGAGGTTTTCAAAGTTGGGTTTTTTTAGTATTGACTTCTGAAGAAGCCTTAATGTATAGTTAGTATACTGTAAAAAACAACAAAATTAAGTGACAAGTAAACACCACTTCTCTTTTGTTATAGAACCTCCCCTAGAATAATAAACCCGAAAAAATTTTAAGTCTGGAAAACTATTTTCATTCTCATTTTTTAATTTTTATTTTCCAATATTTACAAAGTTTTTATTTTTTTCTTATTGAGTCTTACAACAGTTCTCTAAAGACAAACTCAACCTTTGAAATGTTATCCACAAATTTAAATGTGAAAATCTGCAGGCTATAAACTGACAGAAATAACACTCTAAAAATCTCATCTAAATTACAATCTCTCAAAAATATAGCTGAAATTACTTAAGAGAAATTATGATCACGCTACTAGATATTGCTAATTATGGTATGTTCTTGTCTGTTGTAGAATTCAAATTCTACCCTCACGTGTATAGTTTTGATTTAGATATCTTAGTTAATTTCAGGAACACATTCTCTGATGTAAGCCTCTTCGGTATTTTGGGGTTTTTTCCCAGTTTAAGTGTCCCAGTGCTTGTCATTCTGGCTATGACAGATCCTCACCTATGACTCTGATTCCCCTTCATTTTATTGACACACATCTGCTTCAATAGGATGCACACTCTCCAAGCCCAGACACTTCACTTCTGGGTTTGCAGTAGCACACCCCAGCCACAATGATCTGACATGGAAAAACCTGTGCCATGAGGAGAGAGCTCCATTGGAACAAAGGTGAACCAGTAACTAATGACGGAGTCAAGTCCACTGGAGTTCATTGCAAACTGAGTCTCCAAAGAGCACACATGAAGTCCAGCACAAAAAATCTTTACCAAAAAGTGAAGAATAGAATATGAAGCACTGATCAAGGTGGCAAGCAGAAAGAATGAATCAGACTATTTATGAGATTTTTTTTTTAAAAAAAAATGTTTTATTTATGGGAGGATGCATGATTTTTTTGTCTTCATGCTTCATCAGCTCAAATCAGGTGATCTGCAACTCACTAGAAAAATGTATTACACTTTATGGGTAACAAAACAATATGCCAGATATTCAGAGAGTGTTTTTGTGGGATAATAATTACCATTCCAAGTAGAAGTAAAATGTGCAGTTGTACTGTAAGTGTTTGGCTATTGTCCTTGAGCACTTGTCCAAACAAATGGATAACTCAGTTTTATCATAATTCAGATTAGAGACTGAAAAACTTTTGTTCAGTGAGATATCACAGGATTAATCCAGCCTAAAATTGACATCAGCCTCAGATCTGTGGAGTAAAGGGAAGAGAAAATTCAGTGCCTACTAAGCCCTGACTCTTTTAGTCAGATTTGAAGGCTCTTTGACAACTGTGGCCATACACTTATGGGGTCATTCAATGATACATCTCTAACTGTACCAGCCATCCAAGACTTTGCCAGTATCATTCCTTTTAAAGCTAACTTTCAAACTTAACAATCTTGTCCATTAACAATTTGGAGAAGTCTAGAAGAAAGGATATTTCCTGACCTATTTCCTGTTTCTAATAGCTCTAGTTTTTAACCACTTGGAAACTGAATCTTCTGAAGTAAATCATCACCTAATAAGTCCCAGGCTACTAGTTTCAAAGACTTTGCTGACATATCTTCTTTACAGTATCAGATATAAAAAATTACACTTTTTTGATAGAAATTAATATTTACCTCTGTGTGCCCTCTTACATTGTTGAAGAATACGTAAGATCAAAACCTCAGAGATATGGAAAGTAAAAGGGATATGCTGACTTTTGAGGATTACCAATACACAGTGCATCACAGGGTGGAAGATAGGAGGGGCAACTGGAGATTAAAGAGAGTCAGCCAAAAATCAAACCTACTCATTCAAAATGTCCTGTTGTGAAAATAATGAAAGAAGATGAGTTTTATCCAAACACACTGAAAATTAGAAGCCATAAAACAGATAAAAAGCTAATACATATTAAGGAAAAGTCATTCCAGTTTTATGACTTTTAACACTTTTTAAAGATACAAAACTTTTAGATGTTGTAGCCGAAATGAGATAAGGAAGTACAGATTTAAATGGATAAACAATAATGGTTGGAAAATAGTGAAAAAGGAACAAAAATACAAGTGGAAGAAGTAAGATGTTTGTGATATGAGGATCTGTGGACTGAACTGCACCTATAAAAGATCTGCTGTGTTCTTCATAAATTCATACTGAGACTTTTAAAGACGTTAATGTGAATGCAAATATATTTGGGACAGAAGAAGAAGGAATTCCATCCAGGAAATCCAGAAATAATCTGAGTTGGAATACTAATACTGCCTGAAGTATTTACATTTTCTGACACAAGGGGAAAATACATGCCTTAAGAACTTAAGAACAATACTTCCACCTTCCCTTCCCTTTTTTTTTTTTTTTAAATCCTTGCAGTTTATAGCTGCCTCTTCCTGTTCCTGATAAGATTGCTACAAAGCTGGCTAAGCAGAGTCTTCAGTTTCAATTATGCATACAACCTTGGAGAGGTTGGAAGACATTTTATCACCTGCAACAATTGCCATCAATTATGTATGTGTGAGCCAGATTTTCTAGGAAGTTAGAATGACAGGATGCGATGAAAAATACTGTGTTCAGAGCTTTTCCTCATCCTCTCTCCTCTGAGCATTTTCTAGCAGTTTTAAACTGATTATTGGTTTTGATCACTAAGCTGTAACTGGTTCAAAAGAGTGGTTTGTATATTTTTGAAAAAAAAATCTCTATTACTTTAAACTTCTAAATAGATTGCTCAAATTCTAAGCAGAATGAATAAAGGCTATTATTTTACTTAAGTTTCACAATAATGTAACTCTTGATAAATTAAGGTAATGAAATTACTACTGTGTAACAGGAGAAAAATGCAAAGAAAAACAGACTTTTCTGAAGCCTTTTCCCTTCAGATAGTTGCTATTTGTCAATCAACTCTATTACTGTTATGAAAATAGAGTCACAAAATTAATTATGTCAATTTGAGTGAAAAAAAGTAAGTTGACAGTATCCAAACGAACAGTGGTCTGAATTAGATTTTTCAAAAGAAAGATTAAATAATGTATTTGTCAACAGATTTGGGGTACTTTGTAGTCCTAGGACTCATTATTTCAGAGAAATTTCTTCAGAATAAAATGCTCCTTTTAGAAGAATAATAGTGATATGTAGTTAAGCTTAATGAAAATTTGGTGAGTGAACTATTCACTGAAACGTGCAGCAGTGTTGGTTAGCCAGAAGTGTTCTTGAATTTCAGTTGTACTCAAGTAACAGAACAGAAAGCAGTACCTGACAGAAATGAAAAACTTTTTTTTAAAAAAAAAAAAAAAGAAAAAGTAATATTCTGATTTTCAAGTAAAATTATTTCCATTAGAGAACTAGGTAAATTAGGAAAATTTTCTATTTAAAGATGAACAAAGCACTCAGATTAGCCTTCAGAAGAGAATTCCTTTTTAGCTGTGTGACCAAGCTCTAATTATTACCATCTTTCTAATTCTGGATATGTTTTGTCATTGAATATTCTCCCATGTTTCAGTTTTCACTGTTACAAAAAGAGGCAGCAAGGGACATCTGAAAATATTTAAATTTATTCTTCTATTCAACAGCTAAAAAATAGTGACATTAAACCCAGAGAGTAGAAAAACAAATAAACTCTCCAGGTTTTTTAAGACTTCTATAGCAATAGCAATGATGTAAAATAGCAATTGTAATTTCATGGTCTGTATTTAAACTCGTAAGTTATTAAAGAATAGAATAAATGGGTATCTCATACAGTGTCAGAGTTTAGATTTTTTTAAGGATATCTCTGGACTTCTTATTTATAAAACAGTAATTATTCTTTCATATTAAACTTTCTGATCTGTGGACTTTGTATAGAACATTGTATATAAAATATTGGCATATATATCAGCAAAATTTTAAGGTCATGCTTATGTTTACACAGTGATGGCACCCACTGAAAGGCAAGTTATAAATTTATATAGAATTTTCAGGATGAAAGTCTATGTCTTCAAGAAATGGAATCTGAGAACAGAAATTTTAGTGTATAGTAAGGAACAAATTTATCTCTATAAACTATATTTTTTTTTCACAATTCTGCTTGAATAAAATGATATTGTGTAATGCTGTCCAACAGCTACTCTGCAAAGAGACAATAAGTAGGTTTGCTTCTGCATTATATAACATGAAATCTAGAACTTCTGACGTAATGACAATTCTTTAAATACATAGTGAAAGCATTAATTTTAAAGACATTTCTTTGTTTTCAACACATTTTCAGTGCTATCTGAAGCATAACATGTTCCAAGCATTGTAGTAGAGACAAATATGGTTAGAACGTAGAACACTAGCTGAGCTATTTGTCACTTCACAGTTTTATGTTGGCAGGTAATCAAGTCTTTAGGAGCATAAATTATTTATTGGTTTTAATACCTCTTGATTTCACAGAAAGAAACAAGTTCTGTTCCTGTCTATATGTATATAGAAGATACAGTGCTGTTGTCTCCTCAGAAAACTGGTCAAAGAGATACAGTAATCTTGTATCTGTACAGTCATCAAATATCTGACTTGAAAACTTTACATATGCATTCACATATGAACATACTTTTTTCTTCTCCCTCTCCCTCTCTCACTATAAATACAGGATTGGATTGCAAACCTTATAAAGTAATCAAATATTAAACATTTGATTAATAAAAATTAATATGAAAGTATACAGAAATAAGGTAACATCTCTGTGGATTAGTTGTACTTGATTCATCTAAGATTTTTGCAAGTCTTATAATGTTTAGTTTACAGTGAAATTTAATGCATGTTTTCAGCACTGCCTGACACTATTTACACATTGGGTAGCATGTCTTTGTTCTCCACCTTTAAATAAAATTATTTATTTTTTATGATCTGGAGATTTCACAAACCACTAGAGAAATTTTTAGGAGAAAACTAAGGAGCCACGCCAAGATTAAGGTTTATTCAGATTATCCAACAGTAGAAGTGATTAAGAAATCCATAAATAAAATTATATTTCCTTGCTTCACATCTCCAAAGTTAGATCTGGCTTTATCTTAAAGGTTGACAGTGATCTGTCTTTAATCTATCGTATGGTAGGACATGAATTTGGAATGCAGATAAATAAATTGTGTGCCGAACTACATCCAGCCTTCACATCACTATTTTTCAGTGCACTGAATTTAACTCATCTACATATAGCAGCTTGATCTATTTGGTTCACATAGGCACCTGACACCATTTAAGGTACCCTAGGATAACCAAGTTATGGGTTAGCAGGTATGATTTAGGATCTGTGGGAAACCTGCATCCTCTTTGTCAGCATCTGGAGACATGCACGGTACCAGTCAACTAGTTTTTGATATCTGTAAGTGGACAACTGAGTGATGCCTTAAAAAAAAACCCAAAAACCAACCAAACAAAAACCCTCACAAAACAACAACCAAAAAAACCCCACATACTCCCATACAATCAATCTATATGTTTTTGTTCATTTTTGTTATCTTCTGTTTCATCAAACAAAAGTATATTTCAGACTTATTTTTGATAGCGATGTAAAGCAATTTTGAAATATAGGACTTTATAGTCAACAGCTGTGGAAGAAAAGAGGTTTGGATGTGGAAATAGTTATTTATGTTATAAAGGTAAACATCACACTGATTCTCAGGGAACTTAGAAAGTGAAGCACTGGGAAGAGTTAAGAGATAAAAACAAAAAGTATTCCTTGGACAACATCTGAACAGCCGCTGCAGTGACAGCACCTCTAAAAATACTTCTGTATTAACAACTCAGTTTAAAATGACACGAATGAAACCTTTCACCTTATTAGCCAGTATGTGGCCCATGAAAAAAAAAAGTAAAGATATTTTCAGTCAGCTAAAGCTGGTCAAGGTACTTATTCAGTAAGGCATATCTCATCTTGTGTCAGACAGCTCAGTAAAACACAGTTGAAGTTTCTAACAGCTCCTGTTACCTAGTTCATTCACTTTCTTCTCTTTCTGATCACTGCTTTGACATCATCTATTGTATTACTGAAGAGCCTATTTTCTTAAATGTCTATGTCGATTTGGAGTGACAGTGCTTTTCAGTCACGTTAGTAAATGAGCAGTTCTCCTCAGCAGTTTTTTGAGAAATGTCCAGAAAAGACAGTACCTTCAAAAAATTCTGAAATTACATTGCTGGGCTTGTGGAATAGATGTGTTACTACCACTACTACTGTCTTTTCTCCATATTTCAGAATAAATCCTTAATAATAATAGCAATAATACCAGCAACCTGTTTTAAATCTAGAAACTATGAGGAAAAAAAAAGAAAGGATATTTTGTGAAATTTTAATGACCATCATGATCAAGATGAGATTAATGCTGCTCCTGACGTGTAGTTATGGCAGAAGAGCAGTTAAGTTCTGTGTTTGGTGTGAGTATTATTTGTTCTTTTCTCAGATGAACAGGTCATTCTACGATTCTATGATTCTATGAACAACTGACTATCTGCTTGTGAGACAACCATCAACAACAACAAATAAATAATAAAAAGAAATTTCCCAGAGATTTTATCCTCAGATTATACTCCAAGAATTTTTCTGTGAAAAACAGTGTTGATTGATGAGGGGAAAAGAACCTGATAGTATTTCTTTAATGCTCTTTAGTGAAGTAATTTTTGTATAACAACTGTGCTGAGAGTGTTGCCATAAGGGTGGCAGAATAATTTTTCCTACCTTTAGAATGGTAAATCAGTCTTTCAAAAAATACTGCTTCAAGGATGGGAAGAGGTGACGAAGAAATTTTCGAACCTGTTAGTAGAAAAGATAATAAGATAGTGTGCACCTGGAGATAGCAAGTAGACTTGTTTAGAAGGTTTTAACGTGCTGTGCATCCTTGGGGGGACTTTTCTAGTCAAAACCTTCTTTATGGAGATTAGAGGGTACCAAAACACCAAAAATTGTTTATGAGAGCCTGAAAGTGAGCCAAAATTAAATGCGGCGGTGGGAGATGACGACCGCTGACTCAACCCAGAGCGCCAAAAATTCACCCCCCCACACCTGCAAGGAGCATGCATGCTAATTTACATGAAAGGCGAAGCTGATTTTCATATACTGATCCAATGATGAATGTAATCCTTATCACTAACCAGCAATCGTAGAATTAGTGGCAAGTTAGGTGTGTTTATACTAACAAATTACAAAATAAATACGTTGCAGTTTTTCGATGCCGTACGCTAGCTTCATCTAGCAACCTAACTTGGCCAACTTTGCTAATAAACCGATGTTGGTTTTCTAAACTATCACTTGGTTTAGAGAGTTCTTTCTTTCAAGTTGCTGCTTTCAGTGACAAGAGGGACAAAAATAATGTCTAGTCCCTAGATGGCCAGCAGCAATTCAGACATGCAGCTTTTCAATTGTCTGAGGAAAATCAGAGTAGGCTGTCCAGTTTCGAGATTACTTGTCCATTGAGTCCATGTGAGTTACTGTCATCCCAGCTGTGGTGTTCTGAGGAAGAGATGGAAACGGGTACTTTAAATCAGGAGTAGAGACCTGTTGCTTTCAGGAATTTTCACAAAAATCTTCTCCTTGAGTATGAATCAGAAGTGAATCCTTTCTCATCTGCTTGATGTGGAGTGGAACATAGAAAGCAGAGATAGCTCATCATCTACCAAATTCTCCTGTTGCCAGTCTGATTTGGAGGACAGACAAAATTCCTTTAAAGCATTTAGATGAAGCCTTAGTTATCAAGACTGCAGATACACTAATACAGATCTTGTACCTTTTCAGTTTAGTATTTGTATAGTTGTATATAGCTGTAAAAATATCCATGAGAACAAAGAAAACAAATAACAAGATTATGGTGTGGAGACCAGTATGGGTGAAAGAAGAGACTGGATGAGTCCATGAGCTAACAAATCTTTACTCAACCAAGCAATTTTTTAATAGAAAAGAAACCCATGAAATTAGAGCTTTTACCTTGCTTGGTTATATTCCTCCCTTCCCTGCAGGAAAAGTTCATAGAATCATAGAATCATTTAGGTTGGAAAAGACCTTAAAGATCACTGAGTAATTCACTAGATGTTGACCTCCCTTCCCTGCAGGGATATCATTTCTCCTCTGGGAAGGTCAGGCAGAAAGTTGTGTCACTTCTTGTTATGCAGCTTCCAGCAGTTACCAGTTTCGGGCATCACGAGCCAAGGAAGGTCAGTCCTCATGCTTCTTTCCCACCTCCGGATCTTCCCTCACTTTTGAGAGCTTTACTCCAGCTAGGATCTTCCTCTTCTTTCTGGATCCTTTTCTTCTTTCCACAGCCACCCCTCCATTTCAGAATTTATTTTTTGCAACACTTTTTTCTTTCTGGAACACCACGTCTCTTGTTTTCCCAGTCAAATTAGACTGTGTGCAGAAACAAATATGTTATCGGCTTTGTAATTTCTGTTTTCCCTGTCCTTTTATTAAATGGAGGTTTCAGGGTGTGTTACTTCTGTTTAATCCAATAATTTTTAGAATTCACAGCCAGAGCATACCAGGGGCAGCTAGCAAGTATCCACCAAAGAGTACAAAAATTCTGTTTTGCACATTTCCTCACAGTGGGAATATAAGGGAAGATTGGCGAGGAGGACTGTAGGCACACTCAAGTGACTTGTAGCTAAGCTGTCACAAAACACACATATCACACTAAATTACTGTTTGGGCTTGAGTACTTGACCAGCAGCACACTTGCGCCTAGATAACAGAGGCCTGGGATAGATACGGGGACATCTCTCACATTCCTGCCCTGCAAAGATATTGTCTGAGTCCTGGGAACTCAGGCAGAGCAGCAAGTAAAACATAACAAAGCAGTGGGATAAATACCACACACTTTCTAGCAAGGAGAGATCTCCTTGGGCCTGCGCTGCTGCTTGTCATGCTGCTTGAGTGATTGCTGCTTGTGTGCCTCTGCCTGGGTGCTGCTGCAAGGATTCTCCAGATTCTCAGGTAGCAAGAACAAATTTACTGTTTGCATTTCAGCCATCGTTTGTTGTTATTCTTGTGCCCTGCCTATTTTGTCCCACACACTCACAAACACACAAACATCCAGTTAGATGTCATGAGTTAACATTCACAATTAGAGCTTTTTTATCTTCTCTTTTTGTTTGTTTTCCTCCACACATGGTCCCAATAAGCAGCTTACGTCTCAATAAATAGACTTCTGGGAGGAAGGAAAAAATCCTTTCCCACTGCATCTTAAACATGAAGTGTTGATCCACACAACGTAAAGCTGCCCTCAGGCTTTAGAAACCCAACTAGTGCTAGATACAAGTTCCTGATAAACCAGATGGAGTGGGAAATTTGACCATAATTTTAGCCTCACCTATATTAAGCTACTGATTAACTCTTTATATGAAGGCACATGCATTTTTCATCTGGCTGTTTCTTGAAGCCCTGAAGAAGTAATCTGAAGGTTGTTTCCTGAAGGGACTCTGAAAATCCTTACCATTTCCAATTAAGTCCATGAGCTACGTTATTTCAGAGATTACTGATCTGAGAACCAGTTTGGGTTCAGTTTGGGTCACAAGCAGTTTTTAATTCCTGGAACACTTACAAAAGCATATTTCTACATCGGAGTCTTTCAGGCTTAGAAGGAGTTGAGTGAATTTTCAAAAAGTTCATTGCCACATAAATACTTCAACAAGGTGCCTAGATCCATGCACATGCTCAGGCTTTAACCTAAACAAACTAACAAATAAAAAATAATTAATAAAATCATTGCTCTTTCTACTTCATGTTTATAAATCAATTCACTACTGAACTGATTCTCTAACTGCATCAGCCAGGAGGTCCAGCCAAAATTCTCATGGAACATCTTTCTTTGCAGCTGCCCTGACTGAATGGCAGGAAATATTTCAAAGACAGCTCTGTGTCTCTTGAAAAGAATACAGTATTCTAATGCAAGAGCCTACAATCCATTGTATGTTGTATCTGATACCAACGTAGAATAAAAGCTCGTCAAACATCTCAAAAACAAATAGGAAAAATTGTTTTCAAGACCAAGATATCATCTTGTTGTCAGCATGGCATTAGAGTGTTTAATAGCATGTCTACAGACAGAGGGAATTCAGCTTACCGTCTGCATATTTGTTAGGCTCAAAGTATTTTTTGTGGAAATGATAGTGATTTATATCATGATGAAATAATTCATTGTATGATCAAGTTTCAACTATGTGAAAATCCTCAAAAGAAAGCATAAACATTTAAGTGGATCAGTTTTTTTAAATTTGCTTGTTTGTTTAATATTATTTTTATTTTCAAGGAATTTTACTGGAGTGGTTGGGAAAAGGCTTTAGGAAGTGAAATGTGAGACCAAGTGTCTTTGTTATTAGAAGTCTTTTTCTTGCTTCCTTTTCCTGTTACTGTAGCCATTTTAATGAAAAACTGAATTTATATTACCCTGGCTGATAAGAATTTCCTAATTGAGGCGGATGATGCAACTGTTTAAATTCTTCACTGCTTGCTATGTGTGCTTTCTATGTTGTCTTCTGTTTATAGCATATGGTTCAGCAGCAAAAAAAAAAGCAAACACCTGTTTACCTTACTCATGTATAGTACTTTCTGAATTAAGTGAAACTGCACAACAGGAACAAGCAATTTCCGCTTTTCTGAAGCCATATGATCATGAGTACTTCGGTGGAATCTTCTGGAAAGTCAGATGGAATGAAGGTATTTTGAAATAGTGTAAATACTGACTGAGAGGCTGCTGAGAGGAGCAGAGAGGAACCAGTTTCCGGGTAAATGACTGCTGAACAGATGTCTCAGTCTGGACCTTTTCTGAACCTAAACGGACCAGAGCCACCTGCCTGGCCCTGTCCCTGTTGCTGTGGGGCTGACCCGCACTTTGCTGAGCCCACTGCCCCAGCCTGGCAACAGTGGAGCTGTGGATGCAGGCAGGGTTTGGAGCTCTGGCTCCAAGGAACCAGGACAGGGAGGGGTCACCCCCCTCAAAAGCCCCATCGTCCCCCAGACCCGTTCCTGGTAATTTTCCACAAGAGGTAAAAACACACTGTACCTGGAACTTCTCAGTATAAAAGGCGATCACCGTGGGCAGTTCAGGCCCTTTTCAGCCACTGCTATAAGGTGGCTTCCTGTGCCATGGTCATCACGGGATCCGAGAGTGACGATCTTTTTTTTCCTATCGCTTTCCTTTTTCTTTCTAGTTCCAGCAAAAGCGTTACCTATGGCAAGGGCGGTTCTTCTGTTTACGCAAATGGTTCTTTATTGTGAGGTACGTTAACAGCGTTAAGTGGGCAATTGAAGCACATCGGTGTTAGTTCTTTGTTGATTGGTAAATAAAAATGATGTTAGGAGCCTTGGTGTTGATTCACCTTAATCCTGGCCTGGGAATCAGCGAACCTGAGTCACCGACCTGAAAGTTCGGGACGTGATAGCTTCCTCCCTCCATGCTCCCCTCCTGCAGAAACAAAAAAAAAGAAAAAAAAAAAGAAAAAAAGATTTTTCCTGGATGATGAGGAGGGACTTTGTTGTAGCATCACAAGACCCTGAGAGTTTCAAGACTAAGACCTAAGCAAAAAGAAGAGCTTTATCCAGGAGCGACAAAGAAAGAAAAATGGCAGATTTGTTTACAATGCCTTTTATTTTTGTCTGTTCCATAAATACAGTTTTATTGTGTTTTAGACAATGATGAATCTTAATGTGTTTTCTAATAATACACTTAGGTAGGGATTTAGAGATGACATGTGAAAGGGAAATGTTACAAAAATCTACTGAGAGAAAGGGATATATTACTCCTACTAGGCATACAGTTGTTCAGTTGTTGATTTGTTTTCGATAGAATTTCTCTATTAGGTGTGGGCTACTTCATATTAACAGATTTCTGTTGGATTAAAAAAAAAGACACAAAGAAATGTCTAAATATTACTTCATATCCTTGCTGTATTTCCTACATTTAGGTATCATCACCTATTTTACCTAGTTTAAATATAAAAAAAAAAAAAAAAAAGTGCAGTTAATGTTTTGTAACATTAGTTACTCAGTTGCCAAGGCAAGCAGCTCCGGTGCCAGCACAATCCCCAAAGGAGAACTCCGGTGCAGGGTACAGGGAGGGTTCCCAAACTGGGGGAACCTCAGTGGGAGCTGAGAGACCCATTGGGTGCCTGATTGTCCCCCTGGACTCAGAAGTGGTGAGGTTACACCTCTAATTCTGTATTCAGTTTGGGCCCCTCATGATAAGAAAGACATTGAGGTGCTGGAGAGTGTTCAAAGAAGAGCAATGAAGCTGGTGAGAGGTCTGGAGAACAGGCACTAGGAAGAGCAGCTAAGAGAATGAAGGTTGTTCAGACTGGAGAAAATGAGGCTGAGGGGGGACCTTATATGTGTTTAAAGGTCGTTTAGATGTGGTGTTGGGGGATATGGTTTAGGGCTGAACTTTGTAGAGTAGGGATAATGGTTGGACTTGACGATCCCAAGGGTCTTTTCCAGCCTGAATGATTCTCTGATTCTATGATTGTATGATTCTATCGATCTCTACAACTACCTGAGAGGAGATTGTAGCAAGATGGGAGTCGGTCTCTTCTTCCATGTAACAACCAGAAGGACAAGAGGAAATGGTCTCAAGTTGCGCCGGAGGAAGTTTAGATTGGATATTAGAAGAAATATCTTCCCAGAAAAGGTTGTTACGCTTTGGCACAGGCTGCCCAGGGAAGTGGTGGAGTCACCATTCCTGGAGGTATTTAAAAGACGTGTACATGAGTTACTTAGTGACATGGTTTGGTAGTGGACCTGGTATTGCTAGGTTAATGGTTGGACTCAATCATCTCAAAGGTCTTTTCCATCCTAAAAAATTCTATGATTGTTAAAAACGTATCTACAGGATGGAAAAATATTAATTGTATTTTTTTAAAAAAAATACTTTCACTATCTGTACCCCTGTCATGATTTTAATATTTTTCCCCTCATTGCAAATTACTTTGCAATTCTCACAATACTGAGATGAACTCAAATACTTCTACTAATATGGGCAGAAAAGAAGCATATTTAACAGAGGTGATGAGGAAATATTTAATGAGGACAACTTGAATAATTCCTAGCTGACTATAAATAGTTGAAAAACTGATTATAGACTGAGACATTGTGCCTAGTATTTGAAATGCTAAACAAGCAATCTGAACAGCTTTAGAGCTTGTTTTTGAAGTACTAAGGGTGATATTCATTAGGTTAGCTACTTTAAATTTTTTTCTTTCCCTCATGATGCTAAAACGGACTTATTGATAAGGCAGTTCTTAGGGAATTCTGAAATTACCATAAATTGATAATATGTGTCTATTTTCTTTAGTATACAATTACATGATGGTAATTGAAATATTCCAAACTAGGCTATAGTAATGAGCTCTTCAGGGGGTTAAACTTAAATCAGCTTGGTAACTGAAGCTAGTACACAGCAGCCTGTATATACAGAATCATAGAATCATAGAAACATGGAATCGTAGGATGCATTGGTCTGAAAGGGACCTTTAAAGATCATCTAGTCTAACCTCCCTGCAGTGAGCTGTGACATCTTTAACTAGAGCAGATTGCTCAGAGCCCCACAAAGCCTGACCTTGAATGTCTCCAGGGATGAGGCCTCCACCTCTCTGGGCAACCTGTTGCAGTGTTTCACCATCCTCATTATAAAGAACTTTTTTCTAATAGCTAATCTAAATCTATCCTGCTCTAGTGTAAAACCATTACCCCTTGTCCTGTCACTATACACACTTATAAACAGTTCTCCCCCCAGCTTTCCTGTAGAAAGCTTTAATATCACTACATCTTTACGTTCTTTAGTTTGCCTGTTTAAACTGTTGGTACTGATTTTGACTAAACAGCTCAAGACCTAGACTTTTGCCTTCCGCCCTTCTGATGGGGTTACTTGAAGTTTTTAAGAGTCTTCCTTTTCAGTAGGTCCAAAACACATTGAATCTGTTGAATTTCAGGCTTTCCTGTTCAAAAATGTTAATGGAGGTCTTTCTGAACTTTGTGAGCCTCTTAACTTTCTTTCTTTGTTTTCTTCCAAGAAGGGGCCTGATTCAATTGCTGAGCAATATTGACTTACAGCACTTAATTCATCAGTGACACACAGCTGTCCAGAGATTTTAGAGATGTGCTGGGATAAATAAGACATCTTCAGAGGGCTGATAGATATGATGCAGGGCCTATGGAATACGTCTTCCCTTGGTGTAACCAGCAATCAATGAGAGTCACTTAAAACAGCCACCTTAAACAGCACTGGACATCTTCCTGTGCTTTCCTCATAGCTACATTTTATTATTGTTTCTGCTACCCTGTGGTATTTAGGACATGTAAATCCTTTTCTTTTCTCAACTCATGGGTACCAATTTGTGAGAAATCCCTAACATTTCACAAACCAGGTTTACTTTTTAGTAGAGTGAAGTATCTTCCTTTTTCCAGACTTCTCAATATCACCTGATTTTCCCTGAATGTTGTTCTAATCTGCTGTCACGCTGCCAGCGTCCTTCAGTCTTGTGGCATTTGGACCTTTTGTCAAGGTCTGCAAGCTTAACTTGTCCTTAACAGGCAGCTTAACTGGTCCTTCTCCTATGCTTTTCCTCTTGCCATATTTTCTTCTTCTATAGTATCTCTTCTGGGCTGGTCCTTACATATTTTGTGCATGTTTGTGCTTATCCATATTTTCTTTACTGAGGTTCATGTTTATATTTCTGTCAAAATTATTTAACCTTAGCATTTGCCATATATATACCTGACACAATAGTTTGATATCTACAATGTTATATTTAAATTGTCTGCCAAGTAAATAATGATAAATGCTAAGAACAGACAATAAAATGTCACAAGTTGTGCAGACAGATATATTCAGGCACCTGTCACATAAAATAGCAATTGTGGAAGCATTAAAGGCTTTGTCAAAAATATTAAGTATGGTCATGCTTCTACATCCTAAGGCAAAGCTCTTTTTCTTCTAAGCAGTTCAGGTTAAGCATTGTCTCAATAGTCTTTATGTTTCAGAAATTTGGAATTGTCGTTGTCACTGACACTGTAAAAAACCAAAACATTAGGGTCACCCAGTGGCTGGGGATTCACTATATCCAGAGCTTTTAGTTCCCATCAAGAAACCTGGGGCTTCTTCTCATTGAATTTTAAACATCTCCAGCACAGAAGCTTTATAAGCCAGTTAAATTAGCGTCCTCTCTTCACAGTAGAGACACAGAGTCAGTATCAGAACTCAAATGAATGAGCAATTGTAGAAATACCTTTTATGACAAGACTAACTATCTTGAAAAGTATAAGTTCATAAAATTAATCAGAGTGGTTAGGGCAAATATAAAATGATCACTATAGATACCTGGATAAATAAATTACATTCCAAGACCTTTAGAAATTCTGAGGCTGGAGTATACCCGGCAGTCTGGGATGTACATTTTCATGTTTCTGTGTCTGAGATTTTATTTGACTGTACTGGAAGCAGCATATGTTGGGTGGTTGCCCAGCACAGTTGACATTCTGGCATTATAGCAGCAATGAAATTGGTAAGAATGTCACCTGCACTGTGCATCTCCAGCACCTATGGAAGAGATGGCATTTAGGAAAGTGTGTATCAGTACCCATATTTTTAAAATTTTTTACTATTTTAGATTTTCAGATTTTTTAGAGGGAATAGGTAAATCAGGCCAGTGTTGTTTAATTTAACTAAGATCTAAACTGAACACAAATGCGTTTTCGCCTTGAGAATCTTGAATTTTATTCAAATCCTGTAATATCAGTAAGTCAACTTCTGTAGTTCCTCACATTCAGTATAAATACTAGCGTTCTCTTGAAATAGTTTTAAACCAAAAATATTTTCAAATCTGTAACTGTAGTAAACATGTGTTTGTGGTTTTTTTCCTGAAGAAATGCTGGAGGTTTATTTAATTTTATTTGATTTTTTGGGGGCTGTAACTGATTAAAAGAGCTGTTTAGACTCATGTAATTCTATTCAACAGCTTATAGCAATAAGTTTTCTTAGACTACAAAATGTGAAATAAGGAAATTATAATTTTCATTTTATGTGAAATAGAAAAGAAAGATTAATGTATACAAACTTCTCTATTGTCTAGTTGAAACAGAGAAGACCATATCAGCAATTCAATTTTCTTTGTGTACTGACAGCAACATCACATAGCCTTAAATTAATACATAAGAAAGACTGTACTACAGTTTGCACAAAACTTCTACAACAAACACCCAGTGGGCAGTGAGAAACACAGCATTACCACTGTTTTTTATCTTCATTTCATGAAACTGACAACACACTCATAGCTCTTTCAGTCAAGGCCTACATTGCATTTGTTGTTAAAGTTCTTGATTGTCTTGGGAAATTGGGAATGGTGAGAATGAATTTCATTTGAGTACAAAATCACAGCGTGATTTGACATTAGGCTCTAAGCCCTTTTGAAAAAAAGGACATTAATATTCTCAGTTTATCAAAGAATGCAAACAAAATATGTTACAGCATTTTCCTTTTGTTGCTCTCTATACACAAGTAAACTATAAAATCAGGGGAATAAAAATGGAAATGAATCTTTAAAGACCATCAAACCTCATCTCAATCTTTTTGAAG